>JARHVA010006052.1:497500-870000 GCA_037957365.1 Torreya grandis | reverse complement strand
AAGACTTGAAAAATCAAGGCATGTGTATAACTAAGAGGAAGAAATAGGGTCATGATTTTTCTAAGTGTAAAAGACTGAGGTGTTACATAATCATAAAATATTATCTACATTTCCCCCTTTAATCTAGTAATTAAATTGATAGTTTCATAGAAAGGAATAACCACCTAGATGTGTTTATACACCTTATCTTTACTTGAATTGAATTTGAGTGTTTTGTTGGTGACTTACATATACCAAAAATATGTACATTTTATAATAAATGCATGTAATTTAGATAAAAAAATGACTTGAAATAGATTGAATTAAAATAGTAAGGTATAAGAGACATGTATGTCGACGTAATCACTTTACCTATTGGAAAGTTATTTTTTCAAAAGATATATCATTGTAAGGATATGAAAATAATATTAAGATAGACATAGATAATTATTTAAAGTGCATATATCCAATGAGATATACAGATATAGATAAATTAGAAGCCATATACCCCAATATTTGGAGCAAAAGTGAGTTATCACATGGAAGTTGAGATTAGTTAAACTGTATAGCCCAATGATAATTTTAATCTAGTGAGTTTGGATGATCAAGTATAAAATAAAAATATTGGAAATATTGAGTGATTTAATCATCCTAACCATAGTAAAAGGTGAACCAAGTACTGCAATAGATTGGCTCATTAAATTCTATAAAAGTCTATTAGGTTATAGTATGTGCAATAGTTTTGGAATTTGAATTTGATTTAGATTTTTAAATATTAATCACATGTTGCATAAAATATTCACCTTATATTTATTTCAGTCTTAAAACTATGTGTGACCATGGTATCATGTATATAATTCTACCATAAATAAGTATCAAAATCATATAACTGTGTGTTTTTGACAATTTAGAAAATTGTGTAAATGTGGAGGACTTGCTTCCAAAGTGTATCCCCACTATATATGAAAAAATATGAAACTCATTTAAGTAACAATGTCAAGGACATGCTTCCAAAGCATGCCCCCACTATAAACTAGAGATCTTGAAAATTGAGTAGGTGTGGAGAACATGCTTCCAAACCATACCCCCAATGAATCTATGAATTATAAGTACTATATCGAATGAATATCGAGAACATGTTTCCCAATAATGCCCTTACTAATTATAATGTGAATGTGTGGAAGCCATATCATCATGGCATGCCCTAATGAATTTGTTAACTATTATAAGTATGATATATTATGTGAGTTTGGATAACATGTTTCTAACACATGTCCCTAGTATAATCTAAGAACTATGAAAAAAGTGGAATCCATGTCACCATGACATGTCCCCACTAATATACCCCCTTTGAGGTGAGGTAAAAATAATACCTGATGGTTATCTCACCTCAAAAGGGTAAGACAATTATAAATATACAAGTGTAGCCATATATCATATAGAACGAAATCTATCTAGGTAAATGTATCATAGAAGCACATAGAAGCAATGCCATCACATGTAGGCCTAAGATTCATGATAATGATCATGAAAACATATAGATAGTAACATTATAATATCAATAAGAAAACCAACTCACAAAAAATCACTCAAAATCAAATCAAAAGGCAATTATCCAAGGAGACCACAAACAAGGGGAATGTTCAAATGTTGTAAAATCAAATGGACATGATTTAGTTAAATGTGTATAAAAGAAATGAATGACATATTCACGTGTCCAATAAGGTAAACATAGGCACATGAGATGAATAAAATAGATAATATGTAAATGCTCGAAAAAATAAGGTAAAAACAAGGCAAAACACTCAAGGAAGTGTGTAAAGGAAAAGCATAAGAAACCAATATAAACATGTCATAGTGGCCCAAGGATCAAATGTGTTTTTAATTAATGACAACTACATATCATATCAAGTACCATGTGTAAAATACATGCATAAATAATAGGAATGTGTAAGTACATATGCAAGCTTTAACATGATAGTGTAGAGTATATATGTTAACCCCATTACTAGTTTGGGTCATTCTTCTTCATAGGATAATTTGTCTACTAAAATTTAACAGTCTCTACAAAAGCTTTAGACAAAGTTTAAAGTCTAGAGGCTTCTGAGCTCTAACATTTCAAAATAAGTTGACAAGCTGAAATCATTGTTAAATTCAAAAGATTATTTCTTAGGGAAGGGTGATAATCAAAGAAAGGGTAATGAAAATATAGGAATGTTTGTCTCAACCCCACCCTTTAAAAAGAGAAACAAGGATCAAAGTGTAGAGGGAAAGATGAAAAGGAATAAGTTTGGTCAAGAAAAGGTGGAAATTATAACTATGGGATTTAAAATAAATAAAGAATTAATTGCCTATGTGTAGGGCATCAACAATAGGACCAAGGGTAAGGAAACTAACAAATACATTTTTAGAACTAACAGAATGGTTCTTTACTCAAAGTTAGAGGACTTGGGCTCTTAATTTTTTGGGGTCTATTTTTTGTTGTCTTTTTTGTAGGTTTTTGGTGATGGTTTGTTTATAGTAGCTAGTTGTTGATGGTTAGTTAATCTCTGGGGATCTATTTGGATCTTAGTAATGTTTTGTATGTTTGTCTATCTTTCATTTGTCTTTTGTTTTTGGCATGGGTTCTTTAACCTATTTATTTACCAAATCTAATAAAAAATTTAATCAAATAACTAATATATATCAAGTTCATGGAAGATGGATTCCCTAAATATCTTGATGACATGAGTAGAGAGAAGTACCAACACCCATGAGTGTATAATGTATTTTTGTATTCCTATGTATGTGTATATAGGAATAAATTATATGTTAGTCATCAATATGAAACTAACACATATTAGAAGGAGCCACTTGTAGGTGTTGAAAGTGTTTTTGAAAATTTCAAAGTTTTTTTTAAATTTTTTTTGGTATTTTTTATGATGAGGAAAGATCATCCTATGATCTCATCTAAAAGATGATCATAGATATCTCCCTACTCAAAACCTAGTGAAAGAAATTGATGGTACTACATAGGAGCATGTATAGGGGAAATATTTGTCTTTATAATATATATAATTATTAATGTATGTATAATAGGACTCTAAGCTTATGGAATGCCAATAAAAGGAATAGGGGTTATTAAAACCCATATCTATGTACTATGTGGTCTTTTTGGAAAAACAACAGTGGTAACATGTTTAGGTGGTATCACTATTTTAATATTGTGCCTAGAAGATGAAGATTCTATGGAACCCACTATTTATCTAAGATGTAAGGTCCCTCAAGTATTAACCACCTAATAAAGGGGATTTCTTTTTGCTTACCCTTTTATGGTGTATTACCATTAACAAGATTGATAATTAATTATCTGGGTATGAATTTCTCGTGTTAAATAGGATGTTCATAAGGAATACTATAAAATACAATTATTGAATTTGATTTAATATATTTAACACACCCATGTACTATATAAGGTACTACTCTAAGAGTGTGTATCCAAGGTCACCCCAACAACATGTCAAAGACACCCATAAAAGGTATAACTAAGAAAATAGTAGCAATATTTGCAGTACCAACATATAATTGTAAATCAATCTCACCAAGAACCTATTGTGAGGTCCCATAAAATGCTCTAATTGACCTAGTAAAGGGGTGTAAATCATGATGAATATAAGCCAGATTCCTAAGTAATATTATGGTGAAAACATTATATTTTGCACCATTATCAATCATAATTCTACATATGGGGTGTTTATTAAGGTATGATTGAATGAATATAGAATGAAGCTCAAATTCATCATCCTTAATTTCACTATCATAAAATGAAATAACATGTTTTTGAACCATAGGAGGTATATGTCTCATGTAATTACCAAGACCCCATAGAGTGGGTGTCCATAGTATGATGGAGAAGGATGTCTACTATATGCCATTTGAACTTTTGTTTCTTTCTTAGAATGGTCTTGTAAAGGATTGTTAAATATTTTCTAGTTTAAATTGATCACTAGGTTATGAACCTGATTCCTTTAGAGGACCATCAAATATAGTATGTTGGTGATCAATGAGGTCATAGATCTTATGATTCAAGGTAAAACATTTGTTATTAAAACACCCAGGGCCTTGGTGATAGTCATAATAAGCATTTTCATCATATCCTTTGGGTAGAGGTCTATTTATGTAAACCTCTATAAGAAGAGGGAGAGATATAATATGACACTCTAACAACCATGGGAGTAATGAATCAGGAGGCTCAGGTAAAAGTGTAAACTATATCCTTAGTAAATTAGATAGGACAAGTCCATTAGGATATTTTTTAAATATGTTAACCATGGTGGTTGTTTTATTTTTAGGCTCAAGAGGTTTTAGCTTATAACTTTATTTAATCTTAAACTTTTTACTAGATATAGATGCATATAGTGTATTTTTTACATACTTGATCTTATTCAATGACATAATATTTATTTCATAGTCCCATTAAACATGTAATAAGTCATCAAAAGATTGATTTTTCTTAAAATAATGGACTAATGTAAAGGAGAAACCAACTTTTTTTTTAATATATCTTACAACTCTTTATCTACCATCGGATTGGTCATTTTGGCTAGCATTATTTTATATCTCAAGACATATTCATTGACTTATTCATTGGTTCCTTGTTTTATCTTTGTAATTTGAGCATATGAAACCTTTTCAATAATGTTAATATAAAAGTGTGCCAATTCTTTGCAAGAGGTTTGGACACTCTCATAGATTGGAGAGGCATGGATACATCATTTGAGGCATAATCAAGGCATGCCACATATAAGGTTTGAAGATGTTATTTAGGATCACCCTTACCATCATAAAATGTGAACATAAGTGAAATAAATGTAGTTGTAAAATGGTGCAAAGAGATATCAAGTGCAAGAGGATTATGTAACAATAACAACACATCTTGAAAATTTATAACATGTGAAGACATTGAATCCTTTTGTTTAATGTTTGTAACCTTATCCTATGATGTCTTTATGACTTGAAGGAGTGATTAAACTATAGGCATTATGGGATTTTTATTAACAATTTGAGTAGTCATCATAGGGGATGGAAACATGTTTTGACTAGTAATAGGCATTTAAGCTTGTATATTTGTTAAGACAATGGGTAAATTCATAATATATATCAATAGTAGTTTTAAGGAATAAAGATTGTGACATAAAATCTATGCCCCCATTAGATGTATTAAGTTTTAATATGTTTAAAGGGAGTGATGTATCCTTTTTTTTTTCATTTTTTCTTAAAGTTTAGTTTTTAATATTTTATCATTATTTTTAGGATTTTATTGAATATGCCCATAAAACATTACAATTGCATGCACTTACAATTTTCTACTTGGTCATTTTCATTCATGTACGAATCATATACATGGTGTCATTATTACCCATAGTTTCAAAATGAGACAAATTTGAGGTACATTTAACATGTGCCTAATATTTCAAAATCCAATTAAAATTCAAATTCCAAAACTATTGCATGTACTAATACCTAGCAGAATTTATAGAATTTAGCAAGCCAATCTAATACAATAATTGGTTCACCTTTTGGCATGGTTGGGGTGATTAAATCACTAAATATTTCCAATTTTTAAGTTTGGAATTTATCATCCAAACTCACCAAGTTATGAGTATCATTGAGTTGCATGGTTAAGTTAATTAATCTCAATTGCCAAGTGGCAACTCACTTTTGCTCCAAAGTTGTGATTGTCGACCTAAGTACTTTAATGTGAGTTATTTCCTAATAGGATTGGTATAAATAAAATATCAACCCTTATTAGTTCAAAACATATAAACCTATCAATCAGACCAAAAGAAAACTTAAAAGACACTCAAGTTACCAAAAAAGTTTCTTATTATTCCTTATTTTGATATCAGTTAAAGGAGAAATCATAAGGTCATATTTTCCAAGTTATAAGGTAGGTCATTTTTGTACTCACTTTACACATTAGATGATTCACACACAATCCAACATGTACAAGATAACTACATGAGTCTAAGTCCCTATTATAGAGTATTGGGGATGTTGGTAGTTCCCTTTGATAGTGGTGTCATTTCAAGTCAGCTCGACATTATGTTGCCACTAACCCATATTTCCCCAAGGTCATATTAAATATAAAAAGTTAGGGTTTTGCCATCTCACTACGAGTAATAGTCCATGACCCATAACTAAATACACCATACTGAAGGCAAACCCAAACATAAAATCATCTAGGTGGTCCCATCCTATTTGAGCACATATTTTATAAAAGACACTAGCATTAATTTAAGACACTAGTATTGATGTAATTGTATTAGGATGATACAATAGTCCAGAGAACTAGAGGCACCATATCTAGAATCTAAAAATTGATCTAGAACTATCTTCCTACCTATTTTATTCCTGTATCAGATCTAACATTGTGGTAAAATTAGAAGTAATTAAGAAATCTCTTTTATGTCATTTATATATCTAGCATAGTTTACTTTTCATTCGTAACCTATCTCAATTTTATAAATTCAGCATATGGTACATTTGAGTTTAACACATTAATTAGCTTGTTTTAGATCTAATATTCACCCTTGTACCCTATCATTTCTATATCCTTAACCATATATACCTAATTAGGATAGCCTATTATCCAACATAGGATTAAATAGTTACATGATGCCCCATTTTCTGATTCTTTGACATTAACTTCTCCCACTCTCCCATTTTTCCACTATAATGGATCACCTGTCCCTCATTTTGTATAACCCTAATAATACCTCCCAACTTAGATTTATTATTTTTTATAATTTTATGGATAATATATAGGCATTATTTATTTTCATTCCCTTTAATTAATGTGTATATATCTATAAATTTGGGAATTATATCTAGTAGTGATCATTATCTCAACATATAAAGCTTGATCGAGTAAATTAGACCCATTTTTTTCATCTACCTCCTATGCTTATAAATGATCTATCATAATTATATAAACCATATATTTAGTTATAACCCATTTATTTTTTTATCCTCCTTTGTATTGTTCATATTATCCCTCATCATATCCTCCCTAGTTTTAATCATATCCTCCTTAGGGTTTGTTTTACCAACCTTGATTCTTATCAAACTATACTTGAATTATGTTATGTCATTCATTATGAAAGTCATAATTAGGCTATATTTTGGAATAACTTATCCTAATTTCCATCTCCTTGAGCATGTCATCAATGAAACTATTATTAATAATCTCATGCATATTAGTATCATAAAATTTACACTAACATGGTACCTTTATTTTATTTATGTGGTTTATTAGCAAGTAAATTATTTGTTTCATACCACTTTTTATACACTTCATATCATACATGTAATAATTCCAATCACCTTACCTTAATATCATTCCTAGTGTGATGTTATGTCTCATAATAACTATTGTCACTTGGATTTACACCCTTTGAGGAGATGTAAAATCTCTCCTCATCCAAGTGGAACAATAGAAACAACTTTAGTCTTGTGGGTATCCTAAGAATGAGGTGAATCTCTAGATAGGGATAGCTCCATTGATGTACCACTTTGGATCACAACTACACCTAAACTTTTGGGTGGGAAAAGGGAGAGAGATAAATGTAATCAAAATATCCTAAGAGAGGTGATACACCAAATATATTGATGAATTCCAACTAGAAGCATGTTACACATGAGAATAAAGGACCAACCAAACATACACTCTTTCAATCTACATCTTCTCACATCAATGTTATATAATGAGATTATGGATGAATGTGAAAATAGAGGAGGACTAGACAAGAGGCTTTGAATGGAACTAATTAATATACTAACTCATTCAATCCTTTCCATTTCTTATAACACTTCACATTCCCTATAAGAAGTTTTATAACTACAAATAGGATGAAAGATTGAGACAACACACTAAGGAATCTATGGTCTTCACTAAGAAAGATCCAACATTTAAGTAAAACACACTAATGATAGTCATGAAGAGGTAAAAATAAATATTATTATTGATAAAATGGTATGAAAATGAGCATAGCTTCACCATACTCAGGTGAAGCATAAGTTACAATAGCCAAAATGGTTAGTTCTTATAGAAATTAAGAGAGAGAGAGGAGAAGAGAGAAGTCCAAGGGTCACAAGGACACTTTTAAAGATGAGAGAATAAAATATTTTTTCATGATAATATGATATGGGATGAACCATGTAAGGTTAGGAAACACAAGTGTCCATCCAAGTCATAAAATTCATGAAAAGTTGAACGAAACACCTCATTCTAGCTCAAAACATTTCCTTCATGATTTGGACCTATTTAAAACATCATAAAACTAATTAGGGATATTTATAATGATTATAATCAAGGGTATGGAAATTATTCATGCCTCTCCATTTATTATTTATAGTTTTGATCATCTAGAATCATTTGGAAAGGAGATATCATCATCTACAATCCAAAAAAATATTCCTTCATGGACCCTACACACTTGGTCTCAAATTTGGCTTAAATTTTCCATTAAAATACATGGGATGGAGTGGATTAAACCTTTAAATACCATCCATTTCCTTATAATCATAAATGACACCTTAAAATGAGTTCACTTGAATTTTTCCACCCTTATCACTAGCTTATCCACTATGCCAATTTTAATTGGATGAGATGAAACAAATGGTTAAGGAACTTATGAGATATTATATGGAATTAAATTAACATGGGGATTTATAAAAAGTCTCAATATTTCTTCCAAATTTGTTTTCATCTCTTGGAACCTCCTAAAACCTACATAATACATAAAACTATCAATAAAATCTTGTTTTTCACTCCATCTATATAGTTATATACAAATAATCCTGATGGTGAGTATATTTAGTGAGTCATATACAAGTTAAAATCATAATAATAGTCAAAATAGTCCATTATAGTGTCTATCCAACTCCATTTCTCCAAACTAGTCATTGGCAAGGGTTACGAAGGGTTTAGACCTATTTTACCCTGTTAAGGTTCGTTCATAAACATGGGATGTTGAATCTACCCAAAAAATTCACTAGAACATATTTAAATACCTTTCTCAACTTCCCATAACTCTTTATATCCCCATTCACAAGTTCAAAAAATATATAAGTAACCAAAATAAGCCTATCAAGCTCCTCCTTCCATTTCTTGCAGTCTTGAGAGAGTTTTGAGCTAAAAAATGGAGTTATTGTGATTTATATATAATATTAGAGACTAAAACAGTCTATAATTACCTTATAAAAATGTTCCAATATTTTTTACATAATATATAATGATAGAAGTGTGACTAAATCTTCATTTGGACATAGGCCTAATGTTAGTCTTATAACTTGTCTACACCTCAAAGCCCAAATATGACCTCCTTATGATTACTCTACATTACAAAATATCTATCACATGATTATTTTTTTCCCATTTTAACATGTTTATATTCATGTGAATTCTCATTTAAATCTATAATTGAAAATGACCTCTTGTTTGGACTTTAGGCATAACCATGCCTCATGAGCCTATTTACACTTTTAAGGGTCCAAAGTACCATATTTGGTTTAATAATATTAATCAAGTTTATTCATATTTTTTTGGATTTAAACAAAATCCAAATACCTCTCTCAAATTTCCAAACAACTTCAAGTTCACATTATCAATTCCCATCTTCAAACCTGCCTACCTATGCATAGGGGGAAGTACCCTTTGTTTAAGACAAAATATAGTGTACTTCCCATATATTTCTAGATAAATTGGGTATTTTATATGGTTATAAAATTTATAATTATTATTAACACAATATTTTAACCCCTATTAACATAAATTTACCTTATAACTCCCTTAAAACCCAAGACTGACTGTTAGGAAGACAAGATGTAAGCAAGATTTGATGTAGATTGTGTCTTTGCTTGTTTGAGACTTTTCCATATTATATATACAATATGAGGATGTTATGAGTATTTCATGATTGTTATTAATGTGTTATCATCTTTTATTCCTCAATCTATCCTTCCTCGTATTTTCTTCTAGCCTTGACTGGTCAAGGTTGAATGTACAAGCTCCTCACTATGTCCTACTCAAGACACCACTTTTTTAGATGTTCTACATGATTTATCCTTGGATAGAGTGAATAATAGTTCCTTTTATATTATAATATAATTTATACATTTTTATACCCATTTATCACTTCCATATACACTGCTAATGCTCTTACTTACCAAAATTTCTCATTGTCTTACCATCAATAGAACTGATTGTATTTCTACTTGGAAATACCCTTATAGGTGCATTTTTATATGAATTAGGCCTTGATAAATGTATAAAACATCTTAAGGTTTCCTTATAGTCATTTTTTGTTTTATTTAGTCTATTATGCTCACCTTACATATGCTAGACCTTACCAAAACACTCTTTCTTGCTCTTTGCCTCTCTTGCCCTTACAATTGGCTATAGGTACATATGAGGTGTAGTTTAGATTTAATCATGGTGTTTAGTGGACCTTATTTTATTATTGATATCACAAATATCTTACCAATTATTTCATTACCCTTTAATGTCTTCAAAAATTACCAAGGCATCATGTTTAAGTCACTATCTACTTGTAGTTGTAGGTGCATATTTATGAGAGGAAAGGACACTCGTAAGTTATCCTAAGAACCTAGATAGTCTATATAAACATCTCCTTATTAGTTTCCATGCTCAAACTTTTTAATACCATGCTCTAGATTATTATTCACCTAGGTTCATTATAATTAAATCACCATTTAAACCTCCAATTTTGGCTAGATATAGATGCTCATTAAGCATGTGTAAAGACTAAAGGTATGTTTGGGTACAAAGACACAAAATATCATTCCTTAAGATTATATTTTAGACCATAAATGATAATTGAACCATTTGGAAACACTTAACATTCATGTCATGGTCTAATTTTGTAACTTTTGGATGGAAAGGTCTCTTTTGGGCCAAACCTGCAGATTTTACTGCTTGTTTTCATTATCTTTATGGGCAACTTTAGGCCTCTTAATCAATTCTTCCATTATCCCTCTATCATATATATTTTTAAAGGTGATATAAATATATAGAGGATATATATTTAATTAAATAAAAGATATCAAAACTCAAAATAAAATTGTTATGAAGCCTCTTCAAAAGAGTTAGGTGTTGTGCTTTCTCAGTTGAGACAAAGGGCCTAAACATAGTCATTACCTTGAAAGGTGATTTTCAACTCCATTTTCCAAGTTATATTTTAAAAAATGTTATTCATGATCTAAAATTAATTCTAATACCTCAAAAATATATTCATATTATTTTTCAATTATCTAAAATGACCTCTCAACTTTCTGTCAAGACCACCTATAGGTGGTTATTCTAGTATGCATGCAACAAAAAGTGGATTTAGGTAGTGATAATTGACTTTGATTATTTATAAGTTTTAAAATTGTTTCATACTTATAAATAAATTTTACACATCCTAAAATAATTGAATCAAGTTTAAACACCCTCTTTGCAACATGAACACCTCCATCATGGCATGTGTAGATGATTTTGTTCTTGGCAGACTAGGTGGGAATGTGCTATATGACTACTTGGTCCCTCTTTTCAACATAAATTTAAATATTTATATAATTGAATTAATAATGGAATTTAAAGGTATATGGAGTCATAATATCATTTTAAACATGAAAATTAAACTAAAAAAACTCCCTAAAGTCACCATCAAAGCATGAAAGTCTTGATAATGGTGGAAACCTACATGTTATACAAAAAGGTGATCTCTCCTAAAACTTGAGATGATTATCATATAAAAACATCTTGAAATGATAAATAAAACATGGATATAATTATTTAAGGAATCAAACATCCTCTATATCTAATATCATCAACTAGTTTGTAGGATTTATCCAAAATGGAGCAAAACCTATAGGGTGCATGAAACAACAAGAAGAAAAGTATAGTCAACTTCATGAGGATGGTTCATGAAACACATGCCACCATTATTAAAAATATTTATATTTAAATTAATTTATATTATTTTAATTTCACCTCCCTAAGGTGTTTTATCTAAATAAACTTGAATACTACTTTTGCTTGTGAAGACAGATAAAAAGGGAGCAAAATGGTTATGGGCCAAAAATGACACTTCTAAAGCACTTCAAACATAGATTTGGGCTTGGGTAAAATGAAGAGATTTTCCATGATCTTCTCACATGTGTCAGACTTCCCCATGGATTGTATAAGTGTCAAACTCACCCTTTTTCCTAAGAAATTTTCTCTTTCTTCTAAAGCACATTCTAGTTTTAATTACTAGTAGTTAATTAAGACATGTGAAGACACATAAAATGTGACATCAAATTTTGAAACCTTCACACTTCCCAAATAAATTTTAAAATTCATTAAATGCCCCTTTTTGATCTAAAAATGACTCAAAATGATTAAAAGTGCTAAAATAAACAAGGACCAAGAATAGTGTAAAGTTATATGACATTAATTAGCTTGTAAAACACCTTATGACATATGTATTAGACCCCTAAACACCTAAAAGTCATTTTTTTACCTATAGGGGTCCCAATTTGATCTAAAAGTCATATTTGATCAATAATAACTTCACCATAATCCTTTCCTTTCATCCTTAATAGTTTTTTATCATAGTGACTAGAATTGAGATTTCATGTTTTCTATATAAGATTTTGAAAATAGAACAATACATATATCTATCCCTCTTTAAACATAAAATTGTGGCATAAATTCTAAGTAATTTCAAAATTATATGAAGGTATTCACTACCAAATATCTTTTTAATGGGGTTACTATTCTACCAACAAACTATTATGCATGTTGCAAGGGGTGAATATTTGATTTAACCTTTCAAGGTTTTACGTAAGTAATTCCTATGTTTTATTAAGGGTTTGAGATGCCTAAATCAATTAAATAAATATGCAATAATTATGTATTTATTTATTATGATCTTTTAATTTTTTTAACTTTATAAAAATAGCAATAGATATGCATAAATAAATACTTATCTAAAAACTAACTATTACAGATGATCTAGGTTCTAAAAGTTGAGATATGGGATATTTTGAGTGTTGTCAATAGGATTTTGGTGTTCATTTTCTTACTAGATAATACTAGATAGTATGTATAGTAGTGTCATCCATGTGTAGTGTCCTCAATTTGGAATTAATATCCCCTTTATGGGACTATTCCTATTTTTAAGGATCACATGCATATGTGTCTATATGTTATGTTCCTACATGACTGAAACATCTAGCTCTATATTGTACTTGGAAAACTTGATTTGATGTGAAAACCCTAATCTCCTTACATGTATGACATAAGGAATAATTTTGTGTGTGTTGGTAGGATAGACTAGACACCCTCAATACCCCATTATGTAGAGATTTTCATACATACCAATACTCCAAGGAAGGATCAAGTCCAATCTAGTTCTCCCACCTAGTTCTTGATGTATGTACAAGTGAATGTTATAATGAGAGTGGCCTTAGATGCCTTGAATTTTATTGAGCTTTAAAATGACTAAAAAATGGACTTAGGGCTGTTATATATGATAGTATGCATAAAGTAGGGTATAAAAGGGATCAAATACCTTATTTTGCACAACTTTGTCTTTGGTTTGAATAACTTTCGCATCCATTTTATATCTAGTGAATAGAGGTGGATTAGAGTTGTATTTTTAAGTTTTTTGACTTTTGAAGATAAGAAAATGAGCTTAGGTCAACTTTAGGAGGGGCACACATTTTTAAAAATATCTATTGGGAAGAGGTATGGCTAAGGAAAGTAACACCCAATTGGGGACACTAGCACCATGTGGTTATAGTTTCCAAAATGTGATGCTAATGTCCATTTGGTAGACTGTTAATTAAGTTGGATTGGGATCTAGAATAACAATTCTAGGACTGTGTCTTGATTATCTATAGGTGACTGTGGTTTTCTAAATGACTTAAAATGTAAGTCTAATTCTCAAGGATAGGTATATGTCTAGCCTAGGGATAGGTTAACTCAAGTAACACTCTTAGAATCCAATTACTACTTTTAGGTGATTACATCCCCCCCCCCATTGTGCTAGTAATGAAGTAAAGAAAAATGACTAGTAGAAAGGAAAAATAAGAGTACATGGACTTACCTTGGAAGTAGAGCCCATGTAGTTAAGTTTTTTAATGCAAATATGGGTCTATGTATGTGAAATATGATCCAAATAAATGTCCTATAATGAAACATGAAAAAATTAGTCCTTTAATAAGAGATAATAAAAAGAAAAATACTATGATAAAATGAAATAACTAAGTAAAGGTGAGTAAAGAGGGAGGAAAGTAATGAATGCATCTCATTGGGTACGTGAACCAATTCATAAACCTAGTGATAACATGTGTGTGTGAATGTGCATAGTGATCATAACATTGAATATATTAAATTAAGCTTATGCCTTGATAAACCTCATATGGGTGGCTTAAGAACTCAATCATATTTTGACTCCATCACTGCCCACCGCTACTTGGTGGATCCTAATCTATATGAATATCTCAGATAAGATTGTAATTGTGTCAAACCCTCTTATATAGGTGGCTTAATAACTCAAGTATAACATGACTACATCATTTACCACTATGTGAAGTGAATAAATCTATAACTATACTACACAAAGTTCTATAAATATCTAACTATGTATTTGGAAACAAAATTAAAAAAGGATATGTTCAAATTTCCACATATGCAAACAACAAGTAATTTGGCATAGAGACACATATAATGACATATTCAAATGTTGGCATATAAAATCATGGAAGACCACACACAAGGGAAATGGGCACATGTTTAAGGCATATAAATATAGAAGTGTAGAAACCAAATAACAATGGCATATTCAAATGCCCTCGAATATGGAATAAGTATAGGAAACATAATCAAGTATAATCTAGGAACTAAAAATGAAAGGATGTATAACTATGTAATCTAAATCTTTGTAGATGCTAGGGTATATATACTGAATCTAACTAGTGATAGTTGGTAAAAATTTTGATCAATGAGGAGTAATGTTTAATATCAATATAAATAAATGCATAAACTATAATATATAGTACATAAATATAAAACCTAGTTATAATTATTGTGTAGGAGATGCCCCCAAATGGATAGATGTATCAATGTAAAAACCTAGATCAATGTAAATGCACCTAATGGGTAGATGATAGTTGATATAGATTAGTGTAATGGACTAAACTCCTATCTAAGATCTACAATAACTCAACAATAATAAGTGGAACATATGTGTATAATAAAACCAACTACACTAAGATAATTAGAAATATGAAATTCATGGAAGTATAATAATTGTAAACATATCAATGCATACAATCTATTAAAAAATTTATTTTTGAAATGTTTGAATGTTTTTTATATTTTGACATCTTATATTATGTTTGTGTTTTCTAATTATAAGACATGTATAATCATATGAAAACAATCTATGTACAAGGATAGAGAGAGATAAGGAAGTATGTACAAGGATAAGAATCATACTAACCTATGAGTCTCATGAGAGACTCAACATCAACATGACCTATGTTGAAGAGTGGAATTATGGTCATGTATGTGGTGTGAAAGGGTAACTATGAACCAATGATCTATTGTGTTATATAATCTAAACTTGAATTTACTTGAGTAGTGATGTTATTATGATGTGGCACTAACTATGATTCCATATGAACTATAGGGGTCTTAGGGACCGATCTGGTAGATGTAAAATCTATAGGTGATGTAGGTACCCTATGCTAATAATATCTAGATGATAATATAATAATCTTGACATAGACTAAGTAAAGTAAGGTCCTCTAGAATATGTGATCTATCTATTATGTAATGATCTCTAAGGGAGAGTATGCATGCTTATATACACTATAAAAGTAGACTTATATTACTATAAGGAATCTAATGAAAACTATGGTGAATGCCTAAGAGTTTTACTCTCTATTGTAACTGATAATCATGCCATATATGGTAATGGAATTGGAGTTGTAACTAGTGTTGATGTTGGAAGTGTGACTATAATTTGTGATGGAATTTCCTATGAGATGAGAAGAGGATAATAATATGAGATTCCCTCAATATTAACCACCTAATTATCATGTATATACTTTAGGAATTAGTGTACTATATATGGGATATCTTGGAGCTACTATAACCATGGCCTACCAAATAATATGTCAAATACACCCACACTAGGTACTAATAAAAATGAAGTGACTATGTGTGCTATGTCAAACCTATAATGGAATCACTATCTCCCAAATGGAGCTCTTAATGTGGCCACTAAAACCACTAATTATTGTATCTATAGGGAATATATCCTTCTCTATATATACCAAGTGTTGTAAGAATGTCATGATACACATGTTAATGGTTGACCCATTGTTAACCATGACACTATGAATAAGATGGTGCTATATATATGCTTATATTAAGAGTGCATGAAAATGTATGTCACCATCATAATCTCCTTATTTTAAAATGTGATAAGTGGTCTAGGTGGTACTGTAGTGTGATACATACTAATAATGTTATGCAAAGGGTGTGTCTCCTCTATAGCTATGTGATAGGAAGCTGGTGGTGGATGAACCTAATATATATATATATATATATATATATATATATATATATATATATATATATATATATATATATATATATATATATATAATTAACACCGAATGTGCTCTTTGCCTCATTATCTATATGCTTTGTCAAAATATCTAAATATATTTTAAGTGACTTTGCCTCAATTTTTTATTTTCGTTCCTCTATGGGTGTGCCCACATTAATAATATTTTCTTCAATAAGATCTTGTCTCTTGTGTTTTAGGATAATGGATCTATTTCCCATGTGGCATGTCTTATGATACTCACAAAATTAATTTGAATCATAAATCTTTAGAAGATTATATTTTGTATCAACATATTTAATGGGAGGGAGAGATATGACATTGCATTCCGATAGTTGTTATAGAACTCATGTTGGTGACTCTAGTAGATTAGTGAAGACTCTATGCTAAGGAGCTGATGAAACCAATTTGGGAGAAGGCTTTAAAGCTAAATTGAATATGGCCTTCTGATCTTTTTTTGTGGCCCTAACCTTATATGGAGGTTTTTTTTGTACTCTTAATATTTGAATCTAATCTATTTATGTACTTGATTTTTCCCATTGCTAATATCTTAACCTCTCTTTCCTTAATTGTGTGGCACATATCTATAAATGTTATAAACATTTTGAATAAGATTTATTTATGAAGTGCTGGTAATAGACTCTATTTTAATATATATTTAATCTCTTTATTTACCATGGGGCTAGTAAATTTTGATAAGATTATCTTGTATCATAAGACATAATTGTCTATGGGCTCATTTGACTTTTTATTTAGCTATTCCACTTGTGTATATGATATCATATTAATTATGTTGATAGAGAAGTTTCTTAGGAACATATATGATAAAGGATTGAATTTTTTTATATATTAGTTATGGAAACCATAGAACTATTGTAGGGAATAATCATTAAGACTACATAGAAATAACTTCATAAGAAGCTTAATTATTAGACACATAGTCCAAGCATGCTACATGAAAGGCTTTGAGGTGATACTCTAGGTCACCCTTTCCATTATATAATGTGATCTTGGGTGATATAAAACCATATGGAAAAAGAGTTATCTCAATGTGATGTGCCAAAGGTATATGCAAGAGAATGTTGGAATCTAAGGCATCTGATAGATTAGTTACTCCCTAATCAAGATGTAACACCTTAGATTATAGAGAAAGAACCTATTGCATAAGGGATTGTACATATGGAGGAGAATAACTAGAGATAAATAGAGTAGCTTCTAGCCATAAATAGATTAGTTGTCACTATTGGTCGAATAAAAATCTTGGGTTGTGTTATCTAAGTTAGTTGAGTGGGGCACATTGAAGGTAACAACATCATTAACTAGAAGGGTTAAAGATTAACCATTTTAGCTCTTTTGGATTTCTTATTAAATAATGTTTATGAAATAATCTTATATATCCTTATGTTTAGACATAAAGTATTTTAATTTATTATTATCAATTTCTTTAATTTTTTTGTTAAATTCTTCCATTGTAGGTTGAAAGGTAGGAAAACAAGTGTTGTACATTTTGAATCTTTTATGAATAGTAATCTATGACTGTTTGTAAAACTTATATATTACATTAAATTGTGATATTTTTGGAATTGAAATTTGAATATATAGAAAAAGGATAGAAACCTTAAGTGTGTCTAGGGTGAGGGTTTTGGAAACTAAGGTTTCTTTGAAATAATTTAAATTAGATGTAAAATAAATAGAAACCCTAATGTAAAAATTGATTTTAATTATCTAGATTATCTAAATAAATTAAAAAATTAGAATTATACAGACCTAAATATATAACACAAAAATAGGAATCAATGCAAGATAGGTTTTGATGAAATATTTGAGGTAAAATGGGTTCACTAAATGGTTTTACCTTTTAGGGCTTTACACAAGTAATTCTTATGTTTGGTTAAGGGGCTAAGATGCCTAAATCAGTTAAATAAATATGAAATAATTATGTAATGCTTTGTTATGACCTCTAACTTTGTTTGAATTTATAAAAATAGGAACAAATAGGCATAAATAAATACTTATCTAAAAACTAACTATCACAGATGATCTAGGTTCTGAAAGTTGAGATCTAGGTGGTTCTAAAAGTCATCAAAAAGATTTTGGTGTCCATCTACTCACTATATAGTAGCAACCAATATGGATAGTAGTTCCACCCATGTGTAGTGTCTTCACTTTATCACAAATGACCCCTTTAAAGGACTATTCATATTTTTGAGAAGCACATGTGCCTATGTTTATATGTTATGTTCATCCATGACTAAAACTTGTAGTTTTATTTTATACCTAGAAAATTTTATTTGATGTGTAAACCCTAATATCCCTATAAGTATGACATAATAAATAATTTTGAGTGTGTTATTAGGATAAACTAGACATCCTAAACACCCTACTATAAAGAGAGTTTCCTACAGACCAATACTCCTAGGAGGGATCAAGTCCAATGTAGTTCTCCCACCTAGTTCTTGATGTATGTGCAAGTGAACATTAGAATGTGAGTGGCCTTAGATGCCTTGAATGTGCTTGTGATTTTAAATTCTTTAAAACTGAACATAGGGATGTTGTAGATGGTAGTATGTAGAAAGTAGGGAAGAATAGGGATCAAATACCTTAAATTTTCATAACTTTGTCTTTGGTTTGAATATATTTTGCATATATTTTCCATTATTTTATATATAGTTAATAAAGGTGGATTATACTTGTATTTATAAGGTTATATTGTTTGTGTGGATAAGAAAATATTCTTATACCAAACTTAGGAGGGGCATGAGTTTGAAAAACTATATGTTGGGAAGATATGGGGATAAAGATAATAGTTCCTAGTTGGAGACACTACTACCATGTGGTTATAGTGTCCCAAATGTGGTGATAATGTCCACTTAGTATAATGCTAATAAAGTTGGATTGGGATCTAGTATAATAATTTTGAGACTATGTATTGATTGGGTGTAGGTGATTATGGTCTATTGAATGATTGCAAATATAAGTCTAATGCTCAAATATAGGTCTATGGCTAGCCTAGGGATAGGTTAACTCAAGATACACTCTTAGCATCCAATTACCACTTTTAGGTGATTACAATATCATAGGATATTTTTTATATTATATTTTTAAATCACACAATGTATGCATATAAAATATTTTATAGGTAACTATTTATCCACTTTAGAGATAAGATTATCTATTGATTGAATTATGGAATATCAAATTCTTTCATAAATTCATCTTTCAACATATTAAAATATGTTATTGTCTAGTTAGGGTCATAATTCCTATAACATGTATATGCTCTATCCCATAATGTATTTGAAAAATAACCACATTTAATTTATATAAATCTAATCCCCTTTACACACCATGAAATTTTCACACATTTGAATGTGATATGATGCATCTTATACAACTATATAATCTAAGAAATTCACTAACATCTTGTAAAATTATTGGTAGTGTTTTTTTGGTTCATGCCTACACACTACTCACCACTATGCTTGTCACCATAGGACATACACCTTCTTAAAGTGGACCTAATTTTCTAGTCACTACTAGGTTAATCACATGTATCATTTGTATTAACTAGTGAACATCTTGTCCCTCCTACTATACTCATCCCTACTTCTAGACTCATCATAATTAATATATATATATATATATACAACTAACATATAATATCTTACTAAATATTATGGTTTTAATTTCATTAATATGCAATTATCACTTTCCAAAAATCCTCTATCCTATTCATGTTTATAATATGCACAAAATTTTATTTAAATTTATCACAACATGCATCAGTTTTAGTTTCAAATGGGCTCATAGGAAAATATTCATACATTTAATCCACTTTCAATTTTATAATATAATATTCCTCTAAATATTGTTTTATCAAGGTTTCATCAATGCACATATGTTATTTCTCATTAGATAACATTTTCCCTTTTTGTGAACCTAATTTGTGTCCTTTCATTCCTAGTCATGTCTTGATAGTATATATATAACTTGGTACTCCTTTATTCTTTGAATATTTGAGAATTATAATATTTTATCTCCTCTCATCATAATTTCATATTATTTGTTCCATTTTATTTATAATCTCATTTTACAAATGGGATTCATCCCCATACATTTTTTTCATCGAGTTCAGACTCTTCTCTAACTTTTTTTATACCTATCTCCTGCATAAAGTATTTTAATATTCCATATTCAAGTTATCAACAACAAAATAAATTATCAATATTTTCAACCACAATGGTATCATCTTAATCTATTATCCCCTATGTTCATAAAGAAAATAAAACCTTTCCTCTTTTAGGCATGTCTACATTTATATCAAACATTATATTATGTATATATTCATATCTCCCTTTGACCACACATCAACTAAATGTGTCCACATATCATCACTCTCTTTAAAATATTCCTATAATCATCAAAAATTTCATCATTTATCACCAAATTATTACTTCAATCATCTTAATATGTTGGAGATATAATCATTGAGAGGGTGGTTGAATTAATGTCCTTATAAACTTTTACTTTCACTTTAATATATCTTCTAATCATTCATCAAGAAACATAATCATATGAGTAGTAATAACCATTATAGAAATATAATAATGATAATATACACATATAAAGTATGAAAACATCATATTTTTTGGAAACCATCATGGGGAATAAAACTCATTAACCATATCTTGGATAAACAAACCTATAAATTAATGAATCAAATTCAATTGGGCCCCCACTCAAATTGGAACACAAACCCCAATCTATCAAGAACAAAATTTAAAGAGTATTTATCAAGAACTCACTTAAAAGGAATAATATACTCCCTTAGTGACTTATCAATAAATTATCCACCTCTTGACCAAGCACCCACTTAGCCAAGTAGACTTCTATCTTCCATCTTTGTCCTTGTTGTAATCTTTAACAGATGATGGTCCTCTTCCTAATCTTTCCTTATCCTATGATATTCACACACATCTCTCTATTTAATATTTTAATATTAGAAACCTTATTTTATGATCAAAATTCTAATATACTTATATTTATAACACATATCTACTCTTCTATCATAACCTCATAGATTATTATCTGCTTCTCATCTTACTATCTTTCATTTTTAGACCTCTACCCTTACTTTGATGTTCAAATCATAATAATAAATAAAATTAATACATGGTATGGATTTATATAAATCCTAACATCCTATACTATACTCTTATATCTATATATTCAACTTCTCTATCTCTCACTTATATTCACACTTCAATTAGGCCTAATAGACCTTGTTCGTATATAAGTTACTTGGTCCCATATACCTTGGTTGGACACATATACTTGAATATTTGGACTACCATTTCAATAGGTCATATAACACGTTTTATACATGAATAAAATATTTAAATATGTTCATCATATCATATAGTACCAAAACCTCTTTTAGGCCTTAAGGAGACCTAATTCAATTAGGCCTTCATTAGAGCACATTACACTTTTTTTATTGGAATGCTTCCAAACTCTACACATAGTAGGATTACTTAATATATCACTAAAATATACCTAATTTAACTTCAATTTAATTCTAAAATACTTTTTAGGTCCAACCACTACTTTAACCTCTTTTCAAAACACTATTCACAATAGGCATGTGAATACTGAGAAAGTCTATCTTGAACAACTAGAGCATAAACATCATTTTGCCAGAAAAACCACGAAAAAAAATATATCCAAAATATACATGAAATAAATTATTTTATGGTATTATTTATACTTCACAAATTAGGGTAGAAGGACTCAAACCCTTGTTTTCAAATAACCCACTTAGAACTATCAGAACACTCCAAAACCTAGTTAAGAACAACTTGATCTTCAACAACTGAAATAAATATTAACATGATCAGTGATACTTTAAAAATATAATTTTATATATATAACACTTTAAAACACAAAAAACATAAGTTATAATGTGAAATTTTGGTCTTTTATACCAATCTTTTGTCTTCAATACACATAGCCAAACCTAAACCAGTCATCTAATTTTGGCTTCAGCATTTCAACCACTTTCACTGACTCTAAAATATTATAAAATAATTATAAATACTTTAAAATTAAAAAAATAATCATCATATGAATTAATTTCATCAAATCATGGAATAAATTCTCAAACTCATCATTGCAACTTGCTTACCCAAAACTAACAATCTACCTTCCAGACCAATCATGGTGATTTTGACTTTCAACAGATATATGACCAATTTTAAAGACTTATTATGAAATTATTTATCCTATGAGATAATTAAAAAATTATGAAATATAATTATAACATGTTCAAACGCAAATATTTGTCTTGTAGACCAATCTCATAACCTTACATCTTCATTATCTCATCTGCACTAGACATGTCAACTTATGAGCAATATTTCCATCATATGCACTAAACATAAAAAAATGTATCCAACATGAAAATGTATTGAATTGATTTAAAAATTAATATATTAACTTTTATTCATTCTTAATCTATGATAACACATCATTAATTACCTTCTCAATTCTACCTAGGCTTCTCTTTATTTGTAACATTAGGCCTATTAGCGAGTAAACAACTTGTATGATTGGTTTAAAACACTTGAGTGATATAACCTACTAAAAAACCACCATGTACATAAAATAAAATCTTCAAACTTATCCATCCAATTATTTTCATACTTTGACTTGGTCAACTCTATCTACTATAACAAATCTTTGAGAAATAAGGCCTTTCTTATAGGGTCCACTCACTCACCTGAAGACTCAATCACACTTGGAAGTGCTTGAGAGAGTTTAATACAACCTAAAATAACTTTTATATCCATACAAATATATTATGGGAACTTTTGATCAATATATTTCACATCGAGTCATTGTTAAGGTTTTAAAAAGGGTTAATACTATTTATAGTGTTAATAATTATTCATAAAGGATTACCCCTAATTTCCAAAACTAATTCCTAGAAATATTATCTAGAACCCTTCCCCATTTCTATTCAATATCTCAAGTTCCAATGTAGAGGTTACATGTGCCACTGAACACTATAAAGTCCAACTTGGGTTGAGAACCTTTGATTATGTACACTCAAAAGACCTTAAAACACTTTTTCAAGCCTAAACCTTCAAAATTTGACCTAATACTTCTAATAATTCTCATATTCTCATTATTATCTTGAAATGTAAAATTCATCTCATTTGGCCACCATCTCTCTTTGCTTGTGTATACCTTGACCTAAAAACCACATTAGGCCTTGAAATTGACCTTGTAGATTCTTTCCATGTACTATAAACCTCATATTCATGTCATATACCCTCATAACATGCTCAAAAACTACCATACATCTTCCATATGCTTTGAAAACTCTTTATGACACCTAATTAGGTTAGGTAACGTCTAGAGTTAGTCTATTTGCAAATTAGAACTTAAGGTTTTATCCCTATAGGCTCACCTTGAAACTCTCATGAGTGTTCCAAAACCTCATATACCTATTCAAATAACCTCATACAACATCTTATACCTTTGTGGATCCATATCACTAAGACACCATGCTCAATACTCTTCATTAGGACTTTACATGCCATGACTAGTGCCATGACTTCTCAATCACTTGAATCTTGACAAATAATATAGAAGAACACTTTTATGATTATATAACTTGTTCACATTCCTTTTAGGCTCCTCAAATAATATCATACCTATGAAAATACATCTTCATGCTCACCATACACATGCTTATTCATGAAATGACTATGCTTAGGCTACCTAATCACTCATCCTTAAATACCTACCTTAAAACACTTCTAAAGTATTTTACGTATTTTACACCTTAATATCAATCCCATATAATGATAAACAACTTATTACATGCCTAAGCTCACACACTTCACCATCTTACCTGCACATACATTTTCACAAGGTTTAGATGAGGTTTTATAGGACACCTTAATGCCTTAGCATGTTGTTTTCTCTCTCATGGTAATCACTACATACCTTTAATGCTCAAAATATTTTCACAACACACACTACCAACTAGCCTTGATCATCTAGACATCAATCTTAAAACAACTAGTTGACACATTAGACATCAATGAAAACAATGACAACATTATTCTAACAAACTCCCCCTTTATCATTGATGGAAAAACACACTGTAGTCTAATCAATATCTTCTCCCTCTAATTGGTCTTTGTCCCCCTTTGAAATTAATGACAAAGGGTCTTCCATAATAAACTATTTGATCCTTGGACTTGAGCTTCAAGGAACCACATAATGAAATGCTAACCAACTACTCACATTTGGATCATACCAAGTAGATAAGTTTTGAAATGCTTGAGTTTCCCCTCAATAAATCATGCCTTTTATATCATCTACATCTAAATTGCACATAAACATATATCTCAACTTTTTATTTTTCTTAGTATCCTTAGATATCTGAAATCAACCTCAAATTACCTACATGCTAACTTTAACTTTCATATATCTACCTTAATCCTTTAATTCATAGAGATAACAAGCTCCCCCTATGTCCATACTTTTTATTTTGAGTCACACTATGAATAATAACTTATTTGACCTCCTTCATGCTTGATTGGACCTTCAACCTTTATTCACACCATAAAGACTCCTGTTATCATCCTCTTAGTTCCATAAGACACATCTAATCCATTTACATCATGATAACCCTTCTTGTATTAGTTCACTTCTCATGACATCTGTAAAATACTTAGTTCACTATTTGTCAAACTTTTATATTTTTTTATCACCTTCACCTCATACAACTAGGGCATATTAATAAAATAAACATGTGATACATGACCCAAAGGTCATCTTCAAATGCCAAGAATAATCACATGCAATGCCTATGAGCATAAAACATATCTATAATCAATGCTTGTCCACCATGTCAATTAGGTCTATCTACAATCACGTATATTTTTCCAAGGGAACAATCAAGTCCTCCATGCTGGTGTAAAGATCACTCATGTCATGTCCATATGGTATCTCATATTTTCTTCTTTCATCAATCTATCTCCTTCATGTTTCTCAAGCCACCATAGAATAGACCTCATCATGATATCTTCTTTGCATTAGTATGCTAACTACATCTGTGCTTACATGCTTCATTATGATATACCCCTATCATAACTTGTCTTTTTCATGATATGTAAACTAATAGTATACACCATGTGCCTTGGTCCTTTATGACCTTAAGGTCATCTTGATGCACACAAAAAACTTAACTCTCTCTCTCATAACTAGTTCAATAAACAAAATTAGAAATAAAGATCCCTCTTTCTCTTCACAACTTGTTCATCATATGAATCAAAAATACACATAGACCATATCCAACATAGATCAAGCAAAATTACATCTAGATACTAAAAACTTACCTCTTAACATGCAAAAAGACCACACTTCTAGCTCAAACTCAATAATATTCAACATTTCTTCATACCTTCTTGACATAAAACACCTATAAAATCTCAACAAGCATCCTCCATGATTCCATTTATATATGGGTGTCTCCATGAAGCCTAATGGAGTCACCCCTTCCATAGGGAACTAATGCAACACAAATTAAGGAGATTCCCGGATCTCTATACTCTTAAAAGACTAGGTATTCTTCAACATCCTTCTTGGCTTGAAGTTTAAATTGGACTCTTCATCATCCTTCTTATTCTTAGTCAACTCTTCAATCTTACTATTTTAATCAGCCATATGAGAACCAACATATATTTTGCCTTCTAACTTGTGGCTTGAGAAACCACTATCCATACTTTGAGCTTTCAAGGAATATACTTCTTTAGTATTCATTATATTAGCACGATCATTCTTTAGTAGACCATTAACCTTTTAGGCCTAACTCTCCTTGGCTTGACCTTCTTAGGATCACCTCTAAGCTATTAGGCCTATCTCAAAGGACCTACTCTTATACCAATTATTGGAGACACAATCATTGAGGGGGGGGAGGGGGTGAATCAATATCCTTATAAAATTTTAATTTCACTTCAATATATATCCTAATCATTCATCAAGAAATATTATCATATGAGTGATATTAATTAGTCTATTAACATAGTAATGAGAATATACACATAGGAATTATGAACACATCATATATGTGAGAAACCCTCATGGAGAATAAAACCCACTAACCATAACTTGGGTAAATAGTTCTATAAAGCAATGAATCAAATTTAGTTGAGCACCCACATAACTTAGAGCACCAACCCTAGTCTATCAAACACCAACTTGAAATATTCATTATAAATCACCCACTTACAGGGAATCACCAACTCCCTTAGTGACTTGTAACAAATTTATCCACCTCTTGACCAAACACCCACTCAACCAAGTAGACTTTTGCCTTCTATCTTTGTCTTTATTTCAATATTCAATATATGATGATCCTCTTACTAATCTCTCCCTATCCTTTGGTCTTCATACGTATCTCTCTATTTCATTTCTACATATTATTCACCTTATCTTATGCTCATAAGTCTAATATACTCATATTTATAACTCATCTCATCTCTTCTATCATAGCCTCATAGATTTTGGTCTACTTCTCATCTTACTATCTTTCATTTTCAATATTCTACCCTTATTTTGATGTTTAAATCATAAGAATCAATCACATTATTGTATTTTATATATTTATATCCATCTTGACATCCTCTTCTCTTTTATCTTGATATTTAACTTCTCTCTCTCACTTATATTCATATTTCAATTAGGCCTACTAGGCCTTGTTCTTATACAAGTCACTTGATCTCACATACGTTGGTCAGCCATATACAATTCACTAATTAGATTAACATTTTAATAATTCATATAACACGTTTCATACATGAATAAAACATTGAAATATATGGGTCATAACATATAGGACCAAAACCTCTTTTAGGCCTTATGGATACCTAATTCAATTAAGACTTCATTAGAACATGTTACATTTTGTATTTATTGGAATGCTTAAAAATTATATGAATATTAGGATAACTTCATATATCATTAAAATATACCTAATTAATCTTAACATTAATTCCAAAACACTTTTTAGTTTGAACCACTACTTGAACTTCTTCTTAAAACACTATTTACAATAGGCCTATGCATACCCAAAAAGTTTGTCTCAAATAAGTGAAGCATAAATAAAACTTTGACAAACAACCATGGAGAAAATAATATATAAAAAATATACATGATATTATGGTCATAACTATATGCTTTACACTTCACAACTGAGGGTAAAAGGACTCAAATTGTTCTTTATAATTAGCCCACTTAGAACTACCAAAATAATCCCAAACCTAATAAAAAACAAATTGATCTTCAACACCTGAAATAACACTTCCCATGACCACTAATAATTTAATAATATAATTTTACACATATATACCACTTTAAAATACAAAAAACACAAGTTCTAACGTCAAATGTTGGTCTTACAAACTAATCTTTTATCTTTAGTACACACAATCAAACCTGAACCAATCAACTCATTCTACTTCAACATTTCAACCATTTTCATTAAATATAAAATATTCCAAAATCATGATAAGTAATTTCGAGACAAAATAATCAACATTATATTCATTATATGTATCAAATCATGGTATAGATCTTCAAACTCATCACTATAACTTGCTTACCCAAAACTTCTAGTCTACCTTTAAGACCAGTCATGGTGATTTTTGTTAGAGGTAAAATCATTGAGAGGGGGGTTGAATTAGTGATCTGATATATTTAAACTAAAATTTGTATCCTTAAAAACTTTTAATTATTTAATTCATACATTCATGAGGCATACACATCATTCACATCAATGAATAAGAAAGACAATGCAAGATCAAGCATATAACACATACCATATGTGGGAAACCCTCTTGGGGAATAAAACCCTTCATAACCTACAACTGGAATACTATAGTATAAAATTATATAATTTATACCATATAAAAATGATTAAGGAACTACAATCCCTATTTAGTGAGACTCTAATCCTATAAGGTGCTGACACACTTGTCTAGTTGAGCTATAATAAAAACTAAAAATTTTAGCAAGTTTCACCCTAAAATGAGGATAGAAATTTCTTAGATGATGACCTTACACAACAACACTTATAAACACATCCACTTTTTCACTAATTTCTTTGACACCTAATGATTAAACTCTAATTATCAATCTCTCAATGTATCAAAATCCACCTTTTAGATCACACAACACTCTCTATTAGCCAAAGGATATTAAATACTTGAACCAACACATAAAGATAGATTAGGACACATTACATATACCAAATAACCCCACTCTTCAGCTCTACACACTTGTTGATGCTTAAATATGTATCACAAGGTGCTCAAAGTGTTTAATAAACACTTCTCATTTTAGAATTCAAAGAATTTAGAGCATGAATACTAGTTTGTGATAATCTTGTTATCTATGGTGGAATAGAGGTATAAAAAATGACTATTTCACAATACTTATATTAGTTGGTGGTCGGGAGCCACTGTGACCTATAAATATTTACAAATAATAAGATGATATATGCTAATTAAGGTGAATTATACTCAATTCTAAGACTATAACTAAACTAATATGGACATATCCAATGAAACATTAATCTAAAGTGAATTGGTTAAAAAAGAAGTAAAAGGAAGGGTAGGGTAGAGAGAAAATATTTTGTTGTTGATCTTCACTCTAGACATCATGATAAAGTCCAAATATTATCTAGACATGTACTTAAAACAAATGTATGATGTGAAATAACTTTAAGCTTGAATCTTACCACACATCAAGAAAAATTCTAAGGAAAGTGAAAATAATGAAAATAAGAATCAATCTTACTTTAAAGAGATACCCATATAAGTAGATAGATGATGTGCATCTATAAATGTAGAGCAATTAAAATGAATTAAACTAGAGAACCTTCAGTTATCCTAGCATAAACACAAGTTAATAATTATAAAATCAAAGGTACACACCAAGAGCCTACAATAACTATTAAAATCTATAATTCAGAATAGACAAGTGAGAGAGAATCCATATAAAATTCACATAAACAAAATGAGACAATCTTTGTAGAATTTTCTGCTTACATTAGTTTCTAAAACTTTACACTAGTTTTTATATCATAAAATCCCTCCTCTTACAAATTAAAATACTCCCTTTTATATAATGCAAGGGTGTATGTCATTCAATCATATAAAATTACAAGTGTACAAGTGTAAGGACAACTATCCTTTTTTGCCAAAGTTCTAGAATACACTAGACTTTCCAAAATGGATTGAACTAAAGGCAAATATGCTTACAAGTTGCACATGCCTTTACTATTTTAAATATTTTACAAATTTACTATAAAGATAATATTCCTAATTAAATTTTTCTTTAGGGTCTTTATGCTGATGAAGTCCCTTGTTATTGTTGCCTACCCTACAAGATTGTCAACCTATAATATTGTCCATTGATGAACTGAAGGTTGACAACTAGTCTCATGAATAGCTCTTTTTCTTAAACCTCTAGGTTTTTGAGGTCCTTTTCAATATTTTATATTTCTTTTTTCATACCTATGGCATCTCACATTTTCTCTTCAGATGACATAAGTAGGCTCGTGAATATTTTTTCATCATCTATTATTTGGCCATACCCTTGGTTCCTTACATCTTACATGAACTAAAAAGTTTTGAGCATAAAATCTTCATTAGTTATAAGACCCAATTAGCTGAGATAAGTGGTTTCCTTAATCAAACTATATAGAATGTACAAGATTCCATCTTCCTATTGTTCGAATTCCTTGGCCAGGTCTTCCATCTACTTAGACCAGTTGCTTACGGATTGGATCTTATCTACCAATATGACCATGAACATTTTCAAGTGTGCTAAGTTGATGGTCATAAAGTTAGGGATTAGGTTCTTATTCAAGGCCTTGATCAAGTCTTTTACTTTATAGCTTTAAGCCTACCATTGGAATCTTGGCCTGTAGCCTTAGTGATTTGATATTTTATTACTCCTTGACTGGTTCTAACTACCTTAAAATATTTGAATAGGCCATTCATGGTGTCTTCAAAATTTTTGAATTGGTCTTTAGGGAATGATAAGACTGCTACCTCTTTCAAATTATTATTCTCCTATAAGATGCCCTTGATCATGTCTATAACTAGTTAAACTAGGCTTGGGCTACATCAAGAATTTTCTCCTTAAACATTATATCTTCTCTTGGATTTTGACTTACCACTAGAGTTAGACCTATGAGTGGATCTATCCTTTCAAGGGTGAATTCCTCACCACCAACCATGGCTTTATTTTCAATCACCCTTTCCATGCTGGCAGTATTTGGATTAAACTAAACTCCCACTGATGATTGAGTCACTTTTGAAGGATCTTGAGTTTCCATTTGTGTGCCACTAAACCCCCTAAGGTAGATATCCTTTGTTATTCTTCCTTTTTCAAGGCCATAATCTAGGGTTTGAGCTCATCATACAAATGGATATTAATAGATTTTTTTATGGCCCATGGGTGGTGCATGGTTGGGATCTTTTGCATCTTCCCATATAAAAACCATTCAAGAATAGTTGGACCATGATTTATATTATCATCACTAAAAAATCCTAACCTCATGCAAAGGATGAGTGAAGGTCAACTTTAGCTTCTTTCTCTTAATTTATACTAGAGCTAGCTGAGCTTTTATTTTGGGTTGGTTACAACAAGAACCAATTCTAAAGCTACTTCTTTCTCCTCTTTATCCTTTGATTATTTAGGTAGATCTTAAGTTTCTACTATTTGTACTTCTTATTCATTTGATTCACAAGCATAAGATAGTGCTTTTATGGCATCCTCTATAGTTTCCTTAGGATCCAATGCAATTATGTTAATTTCTTTAAAAGGTAACTCTAGTTCTTTATGCTAAGATAAAGAAAATGCCACCTCACCAAGTCTCCTCTCCTTAGGTCTCTTTTTTTCTAGTCTTGGTGTAGCTTGAGTCTTAGGTTCTTATGCTATTGATTATGGTTATGATTTAGGAGGTCTAGAAAATGGTCTTGGTAATAAATAGTAATACATAGGCCCCATCTACCATATATCATCACTTGGATTTTTCTCTCTTAGTAATCTAGCTTCACTCTTGATTTTGTGTTCATTTAGTATTGCCAAGACCTCTATGAAGGTGGATGCCTAAGTGTACATTGAGCCATAGACATGAGGGTGATGTTCATAGGTCATGTTGATTTTCTTGGCTTTAAAATGTTTTTCAACCTTTTCATTAGGGTCCCTTTATCTCTATTCATCAATTTATAGATTGAAGGAGGTCATATGCTTAGATAAAGTCTCTACATTGTCCTAATTCTACAACATAGTCCTACTAATTGTTAAAGAAAAGGAATGGTGTATTCTTTTCCTTTTGATTTTACACATAAAATCTATGGAATGGAATAGTTGGTATGCCACTTCTTTCTCTACCAATTTAGTGGGCACATGAACTGGTAACCTAAAGGGTTGACTTAGAGTTCCCTATTTCCTAATTATAGTGCAATCTAGGTATAAGCAAATGTATATAATGATTTCAACATAATTCTTGATCAAAGGGATGACCCTCATCATTGGGATCCCTGTAATGGCCTTAACTAAGGTCAAATAAACATCATAGATGAATTGAGTATGGTCCCTATATTTGAATATATTCAATTTTGAGTAGTATTGGGAGACTATTTATTTCCCTTCAGGTGACCATTCTTTAATGCTAGGGATTTTGGTGGTGGTTAGTAGGGCATACAAAAGGTAAGACATCATGTAGAAATGTTTGCTAGTCTTTTTCTTGATTCCAGTGAATTGTTTATTAAAACATATGCTAATCATCTCACCTATGAGAGGGATAAGTCCAATATCAACCATAAAATACACAAAAGGGACCCAGAGTTTGTCAACATATGTGGTGGAGGGGTTCCCAAACAATATATTTAGTAATGTCATTATCATCCTAATCCTAGCCCTAAATTGACTAATTTTTTCATTAAGGTCAGAGATTTCTTGGGTTCTTGAATATAACCATGGGGTAAGGATGGTTTTTAGGTCATTTTTCTTAGACCATTCATTGACGTTGGGTACATCTACCTTGTGTTTGGGCATCTTATAGTAGTTTTTGAAGGGAAGAGGGGAGATATGAGTAATTATTTTAAAACTATGTTCATGTACTATCATAACTTGATATATTTTATACTCCTTGAAAATAGGAATAATGTCAATATAAATTAGTACTTCTAGTTTCATTGCAACGTAGTGAAGGCTCATCATTTGGATGGCAACCAAGTCGTAGTACATCTTCTAGATTGACGCATTCCTCTCATCTTCCCTCATGATGGTTGGTAGCTACTCATTGGTCTAGAAAATCTTAGACCTATTATTATCTCATGTGTTCAAATCTATAACATTAAATTTTGTATCTTTGAAGTTTATCCCCTCTACATATATAGTCAAATAGAGCTCTATATCTTCATTGTGTTGTTTTCTAACCACCATGACTATGAGATTAGTCAAATTACTCACTATTGGTTTGTTGTTTGCCTCTAGATTAGTTTGAACTTGATTATATGGAAATTTGACTCTCTCAGGCTCAACTTTGGTCACTCTAGGATCAAATTAGGGATTTTGGAGATGCTAGGGGTTTTTTTCAAGTCTTTTTTGATCTTTAATTATGATGACCATTTGAACTTGAGTGAGTTTGTGCCTTAGATTTTATTTAGACCTTCACATTTATACCTTTTATTTTTTGAGCCCATAAAATATTTGATTTTATCACTTTATACCTATGTGGAATCTATGTGGCATCTAGTTGGCATTTTTGTGGCACTTTGTTCATTATTGTTCAAAACCTAACCATTTCCTTTTAAAAAATATAATTTTTCACTCCATTAGATCATTTTTCATAGATAAAAATGAATCATTGATCTCAATCTTAAGAGTTGTATGCCATTGGTTTTTGTTTGTACTAGGCCCTGAGGTTATGCCGCTTGGGAGTCCTACGGGCCTTCTAAGCTCTACACCTTGTCAGCCTTTCTAGTTAACATGTTTTCACCATGTGGAGATTATATACTTACTTGGGGCTCTATTAAGAGTTTGGCTTTAGCTGCACTCCATCAGATCAATCCTTTTTTATTAAGGTGTGGAGCTAAAAGCTTCACCAAAGGAGCATTTTACAAAGTTACAAGAGTCACACAATCACTAACGTTGGTCAGGAGTGACCAACATCGGTCGACAGGAATCAGCTGACATCAGTCACAGGTAAACAAGCAAGAACTGACGTCGGTTACTTGTACATCTAGAAAGCTATTTCTATGGATAGAACAGAGTGTTTGCATGTTAGGATTAAGTGATAGCCTTAAGTCCGCATCTCTATTATTAGTAAGACTATTTTAGAGCCCTTGTTTAAGAGGCATAACTATTGGTTGTAAATGCATGCTCATGTTTCCTAATTATTATATAATAGGATAATTCTTCTTAGCTTATTGTATTTGTAGAATGTTGAACAGTACAGAATTGCATATGTGAATCATTCCAAGTTGTTGGAGTTGATTGTAATTGAGAGAGAGAGCTCTTGAGGGAAAGAGATCTAGAGAGAGATCTGTACATCTGAGAGAGGTGTGGAAGAAAAAAAGTTTATTCAATTGCATTCCTTCTGTAAAGAGTTTAATATAAGTTTTTAGGGTGGTTTCTTGTATCTCTTGTTCTTTGCTATTTATCATTCTAGTTACTTATCATTCTGATTCAATTCCGCATTTAATTGCTTTCATAAGTGTAATCAACATTGTTGGTTGATCCCCAACAAGTGGTATCATAGCTTTGGTTCACTAACAGGTGGTTCAGATCTGTGTACTGTGTATTGATTACAGGGTACTCACAGGGGTTTCTACAGGGATTTCTATTTAAGTGGGAGAAGCAATGGTAGAAGAAAGTAAACTGAGAATGGAGAAGTTTAATGGCAAAAATTATCAACATTAGAGAATGTAGATAGAGGATTATTTGTATCATAAATATTTATACTTACCATTAGGTGGGATTGCAAAGAAGCCCACAGACATGGATGATGAAGAAAGGCAAGTTCTTGATAGAAAGGCTTTGGGGTCTATAAGACTGAGTCGAGCATCTACTTTGATATCTAATTTATCATAGGCAAAAACAACAGTAGAGTTAATGACTACTTTAGCAAATTTGTATGAAAAACCCTCAGCTTCAAATAAGGTATATCTTATGAAGCAGTTATTTAATTTGCGTATGTAGGAAGGTGGATCTGTATCTAATCATCTAAATGATTTCCATGGAATTGTGAATCAATTAAGTTTAGTCAAAATAGTGTTTAATGATGAAATTAAAGCTCTTTTAATATTATGTTCTTTGCATGAAAGCTGGCATAGCTTAGTAATGGCAGTTAGTAATATTTCATCTGCTTTAAATATTTTAAAAGTAGAGGATGTTGTTAGCATAATTTTGAATGACAAAATTCACAAGAAAAACACAGAGGAAACATCAGGGAATGCTTTAAGTTTTGAGAGTAGGGGAAGGTAGAAAGAGAAGAGCAAGAAAGGCAAATCAAGGTCTAAGTCAAAGGTGAGAGGTAGATCCAAATCTAGAAATGGCAAGAAGCCACAATGCTGGAATTGTGGAAAGATAGGGCACATAAGCAGAGATTATTGGTCAAAGCCTAAGGAGGACAATCATCACGAAGGAAAGGAAGAAGCAAAAGTTGCAGGTATTACACAAGATGCTTTAATATTCTCTTTGCATAATAATATAAAATCTTGGGTTTTAGATTCTGGTGCATCTTTTCATGCTACCCCTAATAGAGAATATTTTAGTGACTATGTCCATGGAGATTTTGAAATAGTGTATTTAGGGGATGATGAGCCTTGTAAAATTATTGGCAAAGGAAAAGTGCAGCTAAAAATGCAGAATGGCAACACATGGGTGTTGAGAGATGTCATGCATGTTCCTAGCTTGAAGAGGAATTTGATTTCTATAGAAAAGTTAGGGGATGAGGGTTGTACATTAACTCTCACAGCTGAATCTTGGAAGGTGACCAAGGGTGCACTTGTAATGGCCAGAGGTAAGAGAGTAGGTATTCTCTATTTATGTAATTGTGCTACTAATAATTCTCCTTCTGTATTATCTAATTCAGATGTGGATGCACAATTGTGGCACTCAAGGCTTGGCCACATGAGTGAGAAGGGAATGCCAATTCTTAAGTCAAGAGGTAAGCTTTTAGATTTGAAAAGCATAGATCTAGATTTTTGTGAGCACTGTGTTTTTGGGAAACAAAAGAGAGTGAGTTTTCTCAAGATTGGGTCAACAAAGAAGAAGCATAAGTTGTAGCTTGTTCACACAGACGTGTGGGGACCGGCTCAATTTACTTCTATTGGAGGAACACAGTACTATGTTTCATTCATAGATGATGCTACAAGAAAGGTATGGGTCTATTGTATAAGAAGAAATCTGATGTATTTGACACTTTTAAGATTTGGAAAGCTATGGTTGAGAATGAAATAGGCAAAAGATTGAAGTGCCTGAGATCTAACAATGGTGGTGAGTTCTGCAGCTATAAGTTCAATTGGTATTGTTATATACATGGAATCCACAGGCAAAGGATGGTTCCAAGGACACCTCAGCAAAATGGAGTTGCTGAAAGGATGAACAGAACAATTATGGAGTGTGCAAGATGTATGAGATTGCATGTTGGTTTGCCCTTAGATTTTTGGGCAGAAGCTATTGATACTGCAGTGTACCTAATTAATAAAGGACCCTCTACAGCTCTGGATGGTGGAATTCTAAAAGAGGCATGGACAGGTAAAAAGGTAGATCTCTCATTTCTCAAAGTTTTTAGTTGTGAAGCCTTTGTGTACATTGATAAAGAAAATAGAAAGAAGCTGGATGCTAAGTCCATGAGGTGCACATTTATTAGCTATGGCTCTGATGATTTCAGATTCAAGTTTTAGAATCTAGGAACTAACAAGATAATTAGGAGCCGTGATATTGTTTTCAATGAAAAAGTGATGTATAGTGATTAGCTGAAGAAGTTGAATCAATCTGGGTAGATCAATGGAGAATTGGATGAGATGACAGTCCAAAATGAGTGCACGAGAAAAATTAATCATAGAAAGGAAAACACAGAGACCAATGTTGGCCAAGCAAGAACTGATGTCAGCAGGACAGAAACTGATGTCAGTCATATAGTGACTGACGTCAGCCAGGAAGGAACTGACATCGGTCAGGTAGAATCGATGTCGGCTAGTTACAAGCCTAGAAGTGATCGAGGTCGGTCACTATCAGAGAATTTGGGCAGACAACATGTTGTGGATGAGTCTCAGACACCCATCAGGAGGTTAGAAAGGGTAAGTAAACCTCCAATTCGATATTCCCCTTCATTATTCTATTTATTGCTAACTGATGGTGGAGAACCAGAGAGTTTTAAAGAAGCAATACAAGTGGAATCTAAGAATCAGTGGGAGTGTGGCATGGTTGAGGAAATGGAGTCCTTGAAAGAGAACCAAACATGGGATTTGGTTGAGTTGCCAGGAAGAAAGAGGAAACTAAAGAACAGAAGGACCTACAGATTGAAGGAAGGTGAGAATGGATAGATAAGATATAAGGCTAGGTTGGTAGTGAAAGGATTTGTATAAAAACCAGGTATTGATTTTGGTGAGATTTTTTCTCCTATTGTTAAAATGACTTCTATACGGACTGTATTGTCTTTAGTTGCTATTGAGGATTTGCATCTTGAGCAGCTATATGTTAAGACATCATTTCTTCATGGATATTTGGATGAAGAAATATATATGGATCAGATGGAAGGATTTGAGGTCAAAGGTAAGGAGAAGTTAGTGTGCAGATTGAAGAAAAGCTTGTATGGCCTCAAGCAAGCTCCTAGACAGTGGTATTTGAGATTTGACAAGTTTATGATTGAGCATGGCTATAGTAGGTGTCAATCTGACCATTGTGTGTATTTTAAGAGATTGGATAATGGTAGATATATTATTCTATTGTTGTATGTAGATGATATGCTGGTTGCAGGATCACACATGTAGGATATCTCTGAGCTTAAGGTGAAATTAGCTCACACATTTGCCATGAAGGATTTGGGAGCAGCAAAGAAAATCCTTGACATGAGCATTAAGAGAGACATGAAAAATCATAGGTTGATTTTGTCTCAAGAGGATTATTTGAACAAGGTGTTGAAACAGTTCAATATGTAGGATGTAAAACTGGTAAGCACGCCTTTGGTTGGACATTTTAAGTTGAGTAAAGAACAATGTCCTAATTCACATGATGAGGTAGAGTACATGAGTAGAGTTCCATATTCTTCCATAGTAGGGAGTTTAATGTATGCAATGATTTGTACTAGACTGGATATTGCCCAAGCTGTGGGAGTTGTAAGTAAGTATATGGCCAATCCAGGGAAGGAGCACTGGAAAGTAGTTCAGTGGATCCTTAGATATCTGAGAGGAACCAGCAGTAGGCATTTGTGCTATGGAGGTTCAGATACTTATCTAAATGGTTATGTAGATTTAGATATGGTAGGTGATTTGGATGGTAGAAGGAGCTCCACAGGATATGTTTTCACTATTGGTGGAATGGCGGTTAGCTAGATATCAAAGTTGCAGAAGGTTATTGCCTTGTCAACTACAGAAGCAGAGTATATTGCAGTCACAGTGGCTAGCAAAGAGATGATATGGATGACATGGTTCATGGAATATCTTGGAAAGGAACAAGAGAGTTGTAGATTATATAGTGATAGTTAGAGTGCAATTCATTTGGCTAAGAATTCAGCATTTCATTCAAGAACAAAGCATATACAGCTTAGGTACCACTTCATAAGACATGTATTGGAGGATGGTGAGTTGAAGCTGGAGAAGATCCATACAGATAAGAATCCTATTGATATGTTAACCAAGCTAGTTACAATGGAGAAGTTGAATCTTCATTCAACTTCTCTTGGTCTTCATGATTAAGTTGAAGATGGAGGAGCTAGAAGATGTTGTTGTATAGGTACTAGTGTAGCTGTTTATCTCCAAGTGGGAAATTGTTAAGGTGTGGAGCTAAAAGCTTCACCAAAGGAACATTTTGCAAAGTTATAGGAGTCACCCAGTCACCGGTGTCGATCAGGAGTGATCGATATTGGTCAGGAGTAGTTCAGGAGATGCTGGCATCGGCAGGAATCGACCGACGTCAGTCACAGGCAAATAGGTAGGAACTGACATCGGTTACTTGTGCATCCAGAAAGCTATTTCTATGGATAGAACAGAGTGTTTGCATGTTAGGATTAAGTGATAGCCTTAAGTCTACATCTCTATTATTAGTAAGACTATTTTAGAGCCCTTGTTTAAGAGGCATAACTATTGGTTGTAAATGCATGCTCATGTTTCCTAATTATTATATAATAGGATAATTCTTCTCAACTTATTGTATTTGTAAAATGTTGAACAGTACAGAATTGCATATGTGAATCATTCCAGGTTGTTAGAGTTGATTGTAATTGAGAGAGAGAGATCTTGAGGGAAAGAGATCTAGAGAGAGATCTATACATCTGAGAGAGGTGTGGAAGAAAAGATGTTTCTTCAATTATATTCCTTCTGTAAGGAGTTTAATACAAGTTTTTAGGGTGGTTTCTTGTATCTCTTATTCTTTGCTATTTATCATTCTAGTTACTTATCATTCTGATTCAATTCCATGTTTAATTGCTTTCATAAGTGTAATCAACATTGTTGGTTGATCCCCAACACTTTTTGAGTGGATGCAAGCTATAGATCTTGAAAAGATGCACAATGTTTAAGCTAGGGTTAGCATACATAAATAACTAAGGCTAAAGATGTTAGACTATGGTCCTATTTCATGTTAATAAAAATGAGATAAAAATTAGGCTAAAATGTTTAAGCTAATATTAGAACATAGTAAAATAAGACCCTAAATAATAACAAAATGACTTAACGTAAGGTTTTTAACCTATGGTTTTATCGTATTAATAAATACAACAAAAATTTAAGGTGAAATCTCTAAGCTAATTTTCATAACAATAGTTCTTTGCATGTTAGATCAAGCCAATAAAATAGACCAAAATATTATGGGACATATATGTACCGATAATAATATTTTAAACTAAAGTTTTTTCAAATGTTTAAAAACATGACTACATCTTATAGTAATATTTAAATGAAGTCCATGGTGTTTACAATTTATACCAAGAAAATTTAAACTTAAATATAAGGGTCTCGGTTCAAAATATGTATTCAAATAGATCTAATTAATATATGGTAGGTCAAAATCTAATAAAGTATTTATTTTAACATTAAAGTATAGAATCCTAAGCATGTTTGTTTTCTAGATGAGATTCCATTGATTTTGCAACATGGAGAACAAACACGTTTATTCATTCAAGCGATATAAGTTTTTTAGATCAAATTTGATGGTCTTATGGACATAAATGATATCCTCTTGGATGTCAATTGATTTTTTTGAGAACATCAAATTTAAGATTGCATGATTAACCATAGGGGATAAAATTTAACAATATCCTTGTACATCAATGATGGCTCAAAGATGCCAATGACAACCTCATGGATGTTAATTTATGGTCATGAGAATGTCAAATTTAATATTTCATAACTAAACATAGTGGATAAAATTTTATGATCTCATGGATGTCAATGACAACCTCATGGATGTCAATTTATAGTCATGAGAATGTCAAATTTAAGATTGCATAATTAATCATAGGGGATAAAATTTAACATTCTCAAGGATACTAATAACAACCTCATGGACATTAATTGATGGAAATGATAACATAAAATTTAATTCCTATGAAATATAGTAGGTCCCATAAGAACTTTGAATTGATACATATTATTCAATTGATCTTTCCTGAGTAAATGTTGGTCATTGATTATGATTCATGTAATCTAACATGGTTAGCTTTTGGAGTCATAAATGGATCAAATAAGCTTAAGACTATCAGAACCTTAGAATAATGTTTTATTTTGTGTTAATGAATATGAAAAAACTTGGGTATAATGTTTTAAGAAAATATTCAACATAAAGAGGACCCCATGCTTAGGAAAATACTAATTTCTAGCCTAATTTAGAAATATAATGAAAAAGACCTTGTGTATAATAAAGTCATAGCATAAAATTTTATCCTAAGGTTTTATATATTAATAAATACAATCAAAACCTTAGAATAAATACTTAAACTAAGCTTATGTAATAAAAATGGACCCACTTATTTTCTTACTTCTATCTCACTATGTTTTATCTCTAGCATCTACTTAAACATGGGTCATTGATTACAATCCAAGTAATTGAACGAGATTGGCTCCATGGATTAGGTCATTAACTTATCAACTCATCCTTTCTCTATCCAATCAAATTTACCCAAATAAATGTGGGTCATTAATATTAATATTTAATCAAGGCTCAAAGACATATAAGAGCTAGGATAAAGTCTTAAGACTAAGATCTTGTTTATGGTGATAAACATGAATGGGGCCCTAGGACTAATACATTAGTCTAAGTTCATAACAGGAGGGACCATGTGAATAATAGATTTGGGCCAATCTAGGAACATAATAAAGGGACCATACAAACATTAAAATTAGACCATTTTAAAATAAAAAGGAATGAGGGGCTCAGGACATGAAGAGACCAAGTATATAAGTTTTAGGCTAAGGTTTGATTGTGTTTAAAAACACATCCAAGCCTTGGCATAAAAATTAAACTTAATTCCATGTAAATTTTAAGGTGTTCTCATGTAAATTATTCTCACCAATATTTGAATTTGGTCCAAAAAGACCTGTTTTAGGGTTTCCTAAAGGAGGGTTCCAAAATCTTTAAACATGGATTTATCTTGAATTATATAGACCAAGGCTAGTAAAAGGTCCAATTAGGATTGAACCATAAAATTCAGACATAACCCATTCAAGAAGGGTTTCATTGAACCTACAACCTAAAACATGAAGAACAAATTTTAGCAAATCTAGAGTAGGTTAAACCAAAGCCATGAATAAATAATCCAACCAAGTGAAGGTGTGGATGATATTCAAATATAGATAATGTGAAGACATATTAACGACACTCTAATCTAGTGAATTTCAATTTTAAGGTACAAATTAGATAGTTTAACACAAGTGTCCCTAGTTTTCAAAAATAAGGGTATGTTGACATCAATAAATGGAAACTTCTAAGGGAAAATATTAATATTTTAGAATCCAAAGACTCTAGTTTAGACAAATAACTAGATTACCTATTCCACTTGACCAGTGCCTTTATCACGATTAATTCATGGTTAAAACAAATCTTAAATCTTCTTAATTAGGATCAAATATCAAAGCCTAGACATGTTGTGTGTGTTATTTGATTCCACATACTATTTTCCATGGGATTCAATGGAAAAATTCTAAGTTTCATGTCTTCAATCATTAACATTGACTTGCAGCATGTTTGGATATTCATTAAAAACCATGCCTTAGCCCAGGAGGGCTTGGGCATTGCTTTGTTACCAACCAAGCATCCATATCCCTGACAAAGATACATTTGGCTCCACTCAAGGCCTTGCTACACTACCATATAGTATTCCATAATCCTAGTGAAGATTACCTAAATCACCATTTCTTGGAAAGCTTTTTGATTTTGTAATAAGCTCTTATTATTATATTTTTTAGGTCATTTTTGGGCTTTCTAACAAAGGTTGGGAACTAAGTTAGCCAAGTTTAGGGATTTGGTCAAATGTTTAATCTTCATACAATCACCCATGGTTGAAACCTTTGTCTCAGGTAAGGATGTTTGTTAAGTGCAAACATGAATGTGCCTTAATAATTTAATCTTTCATACCACATGTGCAATTATTATTAAAACCAAGTTTAAATAAAAAAAATGTTTAATTTCTTATAAAATAGTTAACCTATCCACCGATCCTTACTATTTTTTTAAACTATAAAATAATCTTACATATCAGATCCATGATCAACAATTACTTAAGATTCATACTTGTATTTCTAAACTATGGAGTTCTTGAGAAATCAAATGAACTTTCAGTTGAGGGCTATCCAATAGGAATTATTAGGAGAAATAATAAGGAGAGAAATAAAACACACAAAACAAAAAGAAAATAAAGTATAAAGTGAATAAAAATCAAATAAATACATATAAACACATTTAAAAATAAGGGACCAAAAAGAATGAATAGAAATAAATTAATTTGGCCTACCTACTCTAGCTTTAACTATTCTTATAGTTTACTCCATGAAGACCATAGGGGGAGTAGTAAAAAAGTAATACTTAAGGTATTACCCATTGGTGGGAAAAGTGAATTCAAATGATTGTAGGTCTTTTGGATTAAAGGTGTTGTCTCCAAGTGTATTATTAATCTAATGGGGACCTATCCACAAAGGTATGAACTTCCCATGTTTACCCTTACCTCAGTTGCCTTGTCCCAAAGAATAAGTATCTCCTTACTTGAACACCTTTATCTTTGATTGTTTATCAAACCACCTTTTCACTATGGTTTGGTGCCTACTTAAGTTAGAAAAACCTTCTTCTCTAGTATCTTCCATTTGAATAATGTCCAATAGTCTTGACTTTGCCAATTCCTAGTCATCTTCCATATACTCTTGCATGAATCAGTATGCTTTAAGATTAAGTTTAATGGCGAACATGGGATCTTGACCATACACTATCAAGAAGGGTGATACCTTGAGAGCCTACTTGAACCTTGTTCTATCTACTCATAGGGCATATTTTAGTAGCTTATGCTAAGTTTTAGGCTTGTCTACTACAAACTTCTTTATTTCTTTCATCAAGTTCTTATTGGTTGATTTGTATATGCCATAACCTTGAGGATAATGGCTAGATGAGAAATTGAGAGTGATACTACTATCATATGCCCATTTGATCATCTCAATGGATATAAAAGATGATCCATTATCACATATTAGAGAGACCGGTACTCCAAACCTAGTACATATGTTTGTTATAGAAAGGTGATCACTTTTTTGATCTTGCACTACTTAGTGTCCATTGCCTCAGTCTATCTAATATAGTAGTCAATATTATTTAGAATGTATTTGTGACCTACTGATGAATTAGGTTTTATTACCCCCATGAAATCTAGTCCTCACAGAGCAAAAGGTTTATCTACCATAACTAGTTGTAGTTGCATGGCTACCTTAGGCTCTTTTGTATTAAATAGTTGACATGAATGGCATTTGCTTACATGATTATGGGCATCCTTGAAGACTGTGGTCAAATAATAACCAACTCTAAGGATTTTATGAGTTATTATCCTTTCATAAAAATATCCACTTCTTAGCTTCTCATGAAAAGTGCTCATGATTTTACTTCTTCTTTGGATACACATCTCAAGTAAATGCCTTCAATTTTTTTTGGTATAACACTCCATCTTTAATTAGGTACTGAGTTACCATAAGTCTTAGATATCTTATTTTCTCTTTTGTCATACCTATAGGACAAGTTCCATTAGTCAGTAGATGGATAATAGGATCATACCAATCATTGGATTGAAAAATTTACTATTTAACCTACATGACACTTAGCTTGGGGTTATAATTAACAATAATTTGGATCAAACCATGACACCTTACCAATTTTATAGTCTTCATTTCAATATCATATTCCTAAATCATAGACATCTACTTACCTCTCCTTTATCCTATCTCATTCTGACTTAGCATGAGCTTTATGGCAGGGTCTGGTAGGATTCCATGCACCTTATTCCTAAGAATGTAGTCCCTAAATTTCTTCACTACTTTAACTAATGCATATTTTTTTTATCAATTAAATAATAATTTAACTCATCATTTTTAAATTTTGTGATCATGAAAGAAATTGGATGGTCATATCCATCAATTTTTTGACTTAAAATGGAAGAAATATTATGATCAGAAGCAAAGGAATAAAGGTAAATTTTTTTAGAGATGTTTGGGCTTATCAGGACTAAAGCTTGTCTAATTGCTTCCTTGATGTCTTTAAATGCCTTCTTGGTTTCTTTGTTATAATTTATTTTGGAATCTTTTTTCAACATGTCATTTAATGGTGTGATAATTTATACAAAGCCAAAAATAAACTTTCCTATAATGTTAATTTTGCCAAAGAATGATTTCAGTTCTTTACTACTATTAAGAGGATCTATCTTTCATATATCATCTACTCTATCTAGATATATATAGATTCCTTCCTTAGTGATGACATGGCCTAAAAAATTTCCCTCAGTAACACAAAAAATACGTTTCTTTGGGTTGAGATAAATTTCGTACCTTCTACACCTTTCAAATACCTATTGTAAATGCATAATGTGTTCCTCCTCGTTCTTAACAAAAATAGTTAGATCATACATGTATATAATAATTAATTTTCCTACCAAACCTTATAAATCATGATCCATGTCCCTTTGGAATGTTTACCCTATGTTGAGTAGTCCAAATGGCATTCTTTTGTAATCAAACGTGCCCCACTTGTTAGTAAAATTAATTTTTATCATGTCCTCTTGATTCACAAACACCTAGTTGTACCTTAAAAATGCATCAAGAAAGGACATCATAACAGAACCAGAAATGCTTTTATAACTTGGTTTAGAGAAGGTAGAGGGTATTTTTTTATTTTTAGATGATTTATTTAGATTTCTAAAATCAATGCATAGTCTTATTTCACCATTCTTTTTCCTAACTAGAACCGAATTGGTGACCTAGGTGGAGTGCCTAATAGTAAATAAAATCTTGGCATCTAACAATTTTTTGACTTTTTAAAAAATCATAGGTTCTAAAATAGGTTTGATAGGCCTCTAATTTTATCTAAAAGTTTAAAGAACCCAAAAACTATCAAGAACAAGAAAATTACCAATAGGCCAAGATCTTGAAACAATACTCAAAATTGATTCATATTGATTGCTTGAAATAATTACAAGCCCAAACCATGCTTAAATAAGCCTAAACTTGAAATTTAGGGTTGACATGAAAAAATTCAAAAAAATCTAAAATCTAAAAAATGTCTATTTTTAACAGCTATTATTTACAGTATGCTTCACTTACAAACATGTGTGGCTCTAAAAGTTTTCTAAAATAACCTAAATACTAAAATTAGCCTATGGGACAAAATTAAACTGAAGTTGACTTTCGGTTCTAAAAATATACAATTTCTATAAATAGAAAATTCTTGAAAAAATCATTAAACATTAATTTCAAACCCTCAGATGATCACATTTAGACTCCAAAAAAATATCAAAATAAAATCTAAGTGGATAGAGTAGCTTAGGGGAAATTTTTTTTTGATACGATCATTTTGGCATGTGGAAGAGCTTAAATAGAGTTATGGGTTAGCCTCTAGAAGGTTAGCCTATTTTTTCTATATCATTCTCCTCTAGTTGAATACAACTCATCTTCTGTGAGTTGGCCTAATTATACCTATACTATTTGTATTTATCAATCTTATTTGTATCCCATTATGTAATCCAAGTGTTTTCTTATTGTTGCAATCCTTCCCACTACACCAAATACCTATTATAATCCCTTTGCCTTGTGCTCAATGTCTTCATATCCAAAACCTACACTATTTTTTCTTTCTTCATCTTTGGAAATTTATACTCCCAATTTACTTCTTCATCTTCATCATATTCACCATATTCTCCATGGAATTTATATAAATATGAAACATTAAATACTAGATATATATCAAAATTATGTGGTAAACTTACATCATACGCATTATCATTTATTTTCTTCACAATTCTACATGGTCTAATTTTCTTATACTTCAACTTATTGTATATGCCTTTTTTAAATCTCTCTTTCCTCAAGTAAACCATTACCAACTCTCCTTCAAATACCTTAGGTCTTCTTTTGACATCTACTACTACTTTATGTTTCTCATTATTTTCTTGTAACTTTCTTCTTACTCCTTGCAAGTATTGCATAGGCTCCACAAATGCTTATGCATCATCACTAATTTGATCTACAATTAGAAATTATACCAAATCTAAAATACCCATAGAATTTATCCTATATAAATTTTGATAAGGTGATTTTCCTGTTGATCTATTCACTAAACTATTATATGCAAACTCAGCTTGTGGTAAAGCCAAGTCCGATTGCTTTAGTTTCTCTCCAAATATGCATCTCAATAAATTTTCCAAGCTCATATTCATTACTTATGTCTATATATCTATTTTTGGGTGATATGCACTACTAAATTGTAGCTTAGTACCCATCTTATTCCATAAAGTCCTCCAAAAATGACTTAGAAATTTTGTGTCCCTATCTAAAGTAATATTTTTTTAAATGCCATGCAATCTCACAGTATCCATAAAAAATAATTATACAACTCTAGTAGCATCATTAGTTTTCTTACATGAAATGAAATGAACCATTTTAGGAAATCCATCTACAACAAAAAAAAATTGAATCATTACTTCTTTGTGTGTTTGGCAATCCCAACACAAAATCCATACTCAAATCTATCCATGGCCCTCTTGGAACTGGTAATGGCATATAAAGTCCATTATTTTATGGATGCCCTTTAGCCACCTAACATATTCTACACCTTGAAACATAACTTGTCATATCTCTCTTCATCTTTGGCCAAAAATAATTTTTCTCCATCAAAGTTATTGTCTTCATCTTACCAAAATATATATCCAAACTGGCATTATGTAATGCTCTTATTATATTGTCTCATAGAGACCTAACTAGAATGCATAACTGTTTCCCTTTAAAGAGCTAACCTTATTGTATAAGATACTCATCATTAATAGAATATGTCCCATCTATTAATGGATTCCTACACTATTCAACTATCTTGCTAAAATATGGATGAGTATCATATAATTATTTGATAGCTTTAAATCCAACTACTTCACTCACCATAGTAGCTAATAACAATACCCTTTTGCTCAATTCAAAAACTACCTATTTTTTTTTCTTGGTTTATTCTTAAACACAAAATTATGCCGCTATAAGAAAGAAACCCAATTTGCATGCCTACTATTTAACTTTTTTTGTGTATTCACATACTTCAAAGCTACATGATCTATAAATAATATAAACTCCTTATGTACTAAATAATGGATCCAATGTCTTAATCCTTGTAAATTGTATGAAGTTCAAAATCATAAGTAGACTACTTTATCCTTACCTCATTCAATTTCTCACTAAAATATGTTATTGGCTTTCTTTCTTGACTCAACACAACACCAATTCCCATAAAATAAGCATCACAATCAAACTCAAACACTTTGTTAAAATATGGTAATGCTAAATTTGGTATTTCTATAATCTTCTTCTTCAAAATTTCAAAAATTTATGTTGTTGCTCTAGTCCATGAAAATTCCTTCCCTCTCATGCAATATATTATTGATGCCATAATACTAGTAAATTTTTTAATAAATTTTCTATAAAAAGTTGTTAAACCATGGAAACTTCTTACCTCTATAATGTTTCTTAGAATATGCCACTCAACGATTGCCTTTATCTTTTCTTCTTCCATTTTCACACCATCTATTGAAGCTACAAATCCCAAAAATACCAAACTATTCTGCATAAACCTATACTTCTTCAAATTTGCATACAACTTTTCTTTTCTTAACAAATCCATTACCATTCTCAAATGTTGTAAGTGTTCTTCTTTAGTCTTACTAAATATCAAAATATCATCAAAATAAATAACCATAAACTTACCAATATATTCTCATATCATTGTATTCATCACCCTCATAAATGTGTTAGGGGCATTAGATAATCTGAATGGCATCACCATCCACTCATATAAGCCATATCTAGTCTTGAATGCAATTTTTCACTCATCTCCTTCATGAATTTGAATCTAATAATAACCACTCCTTAGATCAATATTGGTAAAATAATTTAATCCTATAATAAATTCTATCATATCATCTAAATGAGGTATAGGAAACTTATAATTTATTGTAATTTTATTAATTGCTCTACTATCCACACACATTCTCCATCCTCCATATTTATTTGGAGTTGGCAATAATATTGTTTCACATGGACTCATACTCTCCCTTATCACCTTATTCCTTACTAATTTAGTAACCTATCTATTTAATTATGCATGTTCTGTTGGACACATCCTATAAACTACTTGATTGGGTAGAGTTGATCCTGGTATCAAATCAATGTGATGCTATATATTTATGTTTAATGGTAGACCATATAGTAACTCATCAAGCATAACATATGAATATTATTTTAACTCTCTTTCTACTTATATTGGTATTGACACCATTTCTATTTCTTCATTCTTTAATTCTAATACATAACAACAACTTGCTACCTTCATATCTTGTATAAATTCTTTAGCAAAGAGCATGCTTTCTATCTTCTCTTCCTCTTTAAGAGGTAACAAAACTATCTTTGTACCACCTTTCCAAAAATTATATGTGTTTTTTACTCCATCATGAACTAATTTTCTATCAAATTTCCATGGTCTCCCCAATAACACGCAACATGCATCCATCAAAATAACATCACACCATATTTCATCATTATAACTTTTTCCTATAGAAAACATGATTAAACACCTTTTATCTACTGTAACTACATTTTGTTTCTTAAACCATGAAATATAACAAGGATTGGGATTATTTTCAAATTACAAATTTAGTTTCTATATCATTTCTTTAGAAGCCATATATTCAAAACTACCACCATCTATAATTACTTTGCATACCTTTCCACTTGAATTACATCTTGTTCAAAAAATATTTGATCACAGCCATGCATCACCACCTTCTTTAGTATACACTTTTTCCTTCCTTTGTGAAATCATGGTTGTTCTCATCATGAGATTCTCTCCAACATCTACTGGTGCAACTTTAGTATTTGTCTCTTTTATTTTTGCATCAACTAGATTTACTCTTGGGAAATCTTCTTGTCTCCTTTCTTGATCTTGATAGTTTGGACACTCAAATGCTCTATGACCTTCTTCTCCACATATATAATAGACATAAGATCTATGTCAATTCAAAATCCATCCTCTAGAGCCACCATAACCTCATCCTTTCTAAAATACTCTTCCTCTTTGTTGGTATTGAAACCCTTGCCTATTATCATCTTACCTTTTTGCACCACATGATGATTCACCTTTAGTAGAATTAAATCCACCTCTGGTGGTATTAAACCCACATTTTATATACTTATTTTAGGGGATCCTCCTCTTTTTGGTCTAGTAGATGTCTTGAAATTCTACCTATTTTGTGTTTCATCTACCTTCAAAGCTAATTGATAAGCCTCCTCCATGTTAATTATTATATGCATGCTTAATTCATCTTGAATATAACATTTAAAACCATTTACATAACTTAAAACCATCTAATATTATGTTTTTTCATGCTTCACTTGTATGTAAAAATTTTAAAATTCATCTATATACTCTTATATATTATGATATTTTTGCCTCAAATTTTGAAATCTTCTGTATAGGGTTTGTGCATAATCCATAGGAAGAAATTTCTCCCTCTGCTTCTTCTCCATATTTTTCCATGAATTAATAGTCTCTTTACATTTTTTCTATCTCTCTTTCTATAGGTGATCCCACCAAATCATTGCATGACCTTTCATTTTCATGCACAAAAACTTTACCTTCTTGTCTTCTCTCATAGTCTTCCACTCCAAGAATGTATTCATGTTATTCATCTAATCTATTAACTCCTCTTATTTAAAACTACTTCCATAATCTATAACATTTACCTTTATTACTTCATTCCTTCCTTATATATCTTGAACCATCCTCTCTTCCATTAATGGTGGCTACTCTTGTTGTTCTTCTTCTTGCTAAATTTCTTTATCATGATCTATGTCTTCTTCATCACCACCTTGTCTTCTTTGTTGATTGTTGATAACATTTATTAATTATTTAACTTACATCTATAGTTTTTGTATAATTTTTTTCATCTACATAACACCTCTTTGTCCTCTCACCATTCTTTACTCCTCTAAGATTTGAACTTGCTCTGATACCATATAATAAACTTGAAAACTATCAAGAACAAGAAAATTACCAATAGGCCAAGATCTTGAAACAATACACAAAATTGATTCGAATTGATTTATTAAAATAATTACAAACCCAAGCCATGCTTAAATAAGCTTCAACTTAGAATTTATATTTGACATGCAAAAATTCAAAAAAAATCTAAAATCTAAAAAATTATCTATTTTTAGTTGTTGCTATTTATAGTAAGCTTCACATGCAAGCATGCATGGCTCTAAAATTTTCCCAAAATAACCTAAATACTAAAATTATCCTATGTGATGAAATTCAATTGAAGTTGACTTTAATTTCTAAAAATATATAATTTATAAAAATAGAAAATTCTTAAAAATTTATTAAAAGTGAATTTTGGACCCTTGGATGATCAAGTTTGGCCTCTAAAAAATATTGAAATCAAATCCAAGTGGATAGACTGGATTAGTAAAGAATCAAATTTTTGATATGATTTTTTTTGCATGTGGAAGGGCTGAAATATATTTATGGCTTAAAATTTATGGCCTCTAGAAGGTTGGCCTATTGTTTCTGCATCAAAGGATTGAATTTTTCCTTTAAGGGTATGGCATGGGTGATGACTCTTAGATAAAAAATATTCAATTCATTATATAACCATGATATTATGTCATTATATTCTATCATCAAGTCTTTGTTCTTTTCATTTTCAATGCTCATACATGTTGTCCCAATATTAACTAGTTGAGGTTGATCTTGAGGTCTAAGATCAACTATCTTGAAATCCTTTCCACTCACTTTGGGAATCCTAGTGTTCTTAGCTAGTTTATATTGATCAAATAACCTTTCCAACGTAATCATACATTTTGTAATTTTATTTTCATTCATTTGAATGACTTTATTATCAAATATGACATCTTCTTCAAGGGTATTCTCATTGGTCTCATCTATGATATGGGCCTCAAAAACTTTTGAGTTCATCATGAAATATAGGATCTATTGGTCATCATTAAAAATATAAAAATGGTTTATGTTATATGGGACTGAATGGCATGGAGCCAGCTCAATGCTAAATTTTTGAGAGTCATGGTTTGGCATAAGATTGGTTGCAGCTGAGGTAAGCTCATCAGCAACCTTGTTCTCCTCTATAGGAAAGGAAACAATGATGAAAGCATCAAAAGATTCCATTAAATCCTAGACTCTAAACTTATATCTCTTGATATATGATAATTTACACTGGTATTTACTCCTCACGTGATTGATCACAAGTTCTGAGTCACCATGAACCAAGATTTTTTTAACCTTATGCTTGATGGAAAATTACAGTCCTAGAATCAAAGCTTAATATTCCACAAGATTATTTGTGAAAGGAAACTAAAGTATATTATTATATTTTAGTTCTTTCCCAATAGGATTGGTTATAAAAATTTCTTCTCTAGATCCAAACTTACACTTAGCACCATCAAAATTTAATTTCCAAATTTTAGGAAAAACATGAGAAGTCTTAGAACTACATACCTTAGAAGTCTTGAGAGTATACACTCCTAATTCATAATCCATCATGTTAATCTCATTAGAGTCCAACACGTTAATCCTTTCATTCACAACACTATATTTTTAGATCATATGCTTCATATGAGGCTCTCTTCCATAATATTATACCCAGTCCTATTGGAAGAATTAGATGCATTAATAAAATGTTTAGAATTACTTCCCTTTCAAGGATCTAGGTCATTATATGCGGTAGTATCTGGAGGAGTTTTGAAGTTATTTGGAGGCATTGAAGTAGTCAAGGGATACTTTTTTACTCTACTCCTTAGAGGGTAGGTCTTATTTAGAAACTACTAAAAATCATGGATTTCTTTAAGAATATCATTATGTTCATTATCTTCTTGGAAAGGGAAGTCAAACATCTCTACCATGAATGCTTGGTTAGTAGATTTAGTTCTTGACATACCTTCACCATTATATTTGTTAGGAACCACTTCAAAAATATCCAACTCTTCTTGAAAGGTCTCAAAATATTTACAAAATTTAATGCAATCTATCTCATCATGCCTAAAAGTACAATGTACTCTACAATAATCTAGTAAAGCAATATTAATAAGATTTGTATCCATTTTTTATTGTCATTAGATGAATCATTATTCTTATTATTGTTGTAACTATCATTAGGGAATCTATTGGTGGGTCTATAAAACCTTTGGAAATAAAATTTCCTACCTAATCTCTTTCCATTATTACCAACATGTTTCTATAACTAAAGAAAATTAGTGCTCATCTTTTGAACCATCTTTAAGATAGAGTCATTTTCATTTTTGGGATCCTTAGAGTTATGTACCTAATTTTTAGTAGTACCAATGGTTGGTACTAATGACTTTTTGTCACTAGGGTTAAATCCATTAGTAGTAGTGTTCAATAATCCCAAGATCTAGGTAGGTTGAGCATGAATTAAGGGTAAGTAGTTCAAATTAGTTATATTTTAATTATTATTTGGGAAGACATTCAGGGTAGGCAAAAGTGGGTTGACATTGGGAATAGAGTAATCCATCTAACCTTGGGTTTGTATTTGGTCATTAATAATCATAGCCTTGACATAAACTAGATATAATGTGTTCATGGGTCCAACAACTCTCTTTATAAATATAGAAGTCATAGGATCTAAGGCATCTTTATATATTTCCAAGGCCAAATCATCATCAAGCTTCTAAGGATATATGGTTAGGCTATACATATTTTGGAACCTAGAATTAAATGCTCTTATACATTCATTTACATCCCTCTTGATCATGGTGAATTACTGGTATAATACATAAGGACTAATAATTTTTCTAAACTAGTCAATGAAGACATTGTTATAATCAACCCAACTTGTGATGTAATTTTTAGGGATATTTAAAAACCATTAATATGAATAATATTCAAAAGTGAAAGGAAATAGTTTACATGCTTAAACTTCATGACAGATATTTAATAATCTCAAAGTAGCTTTGAATTATTTAATATGTTTTTCTATAGTTACAATACTAATAGGACTAAATGTTGGCAAATATTTCATAGGGTTACATGGAAGGTCATGTACCACACCTAGTATATTGATAGAATATCCACCCATATAATCCATACCTTCATTGGGATTGAATTCTTGAGCATCCTGAATTGGTGAAGTTGGAAAAGACATTAAAATCCTGTGCTTGCTATTGTCTTACCTAGCCCTTCTATGGACTTATAATTCAAGCAAGGGTTCCCTAGTCTCTGAGTGTGACCTTGTTCTAATTCTTGGTAATTATAGGTTGAGAATTTTGAGTCTTATATTAAATACAATAATGAAATCCTATCTTTGTAGATAACAATGATTAGAAATTCACATTAAGAATATTTTGTAAAGATTCATATAAAGGATGATAAAGGATGGTAATCTTTAATCTATTTAGCTCAAATATGTATCCAAATAAATAATTAAGATCAACCTTCACCTGTTTTAATCTCAAATGGACTCAATTGAGAAAAGGATCTAAGAATATTTGAGTAAAACAACTATTACTAACCTAAAACCTATTAGGTACACAATTCTAAAGCTATCTTTACCATAATCCAACATATATTTTCAAAGAATGTCAATCTTTGTCTAAATGAGCACAAAGATAAATTTGAAACCATGAAGATCACCAACATTTACATGATTATGCTAAAATAAACACAAATATTCAAAGAGTAAATTTATCTTTAAATAGAATTCACAAAAATTAGCAAAGATACTACAAATATACAAAGAATTTGGCCCTCTTTCTAGCACCAATGAAGCTTGCTTTGTTGATGTGTAAATACATATCACAAGGTGATTAGAGTGTTTTAGAAACACTTCTCATTTTTGAATTCAAATAATTCAAATAATGAGTTATAATTTATGATAATCCTATTTAATATGGTGGAATAGAGGTAGAACAAATGACTATTTTACAATATTTATATTAGTTGGTGGTTGGGATCCACCATGGCTTATAAATCTTTAAAGATAAGAAGATGGTCTATGCTAATTAAGGTTAATTATTCTCAAATATAAGTATAAATATAAACTAATATGGACATATATAATGAAACTTTAATCTAAAGTGAATTGGTTAAAAAAGAAGCAAAAGGAAGGGTAGGTCAGAGAAAAAATATGTTGTTGTTGATCTTCATTCCAGACATCATGACAAAGTCCAAATATTATTCAAGCATGGACTTAAAACCAATGTATGATACAAAATAGATTTAATATTGAATCATAACACACATTATGAAAACTTCTAAGGAAAGTGAAAATAATGAAAATAAGAACCAAACTTACTTTAAATATTTACCCCTATAATAAAATTGATGATGCACATCTACAAATAGAGAGCAAATAAAATGAAGTAAACTAGAGAACCTTCAGTTATCCTAGCATAAGCACAAGTTAACAATTTTATAATCAAAGGTACACACCAAGAGCCTATAAGAACTATTCAAATCTAGAATTCAGAATATACAAGTGAGAGAGAAGCCATATAACAAGTCACACAAATAAAATGAGACAATCATTTTAGAATTCTCTACTTGAATTAATTGCTTAAAGTTTACCTTAGTTTTTAGCTCAAAAAATCCCTCCTCTTAAAATTTATAATACTCCATTTTATATAATTCAAGGGAATCTCTCAATTAGTTATATCAAATTACAAGTGTACAAGTGTAAGGATAGCTATCCTTTTTTTACCAAAATTCCAAAATACACTAGACTTTCCAAAATGGATTGACCTAAAGGCAAACATGCATACAGGTTGCACATGAATTTACAAAAATATTCTATTTTCAATATTTTAAAATTTTAATATAAATATAATATTCCTAATTAAATTTTTTTTGGGTCCTTATGTTGATGAAGTCCCCTATTTTTGTTGTCTACCTTGCAGGATTGTCAACCTATAATATTGTTGATTAATGAGTTGAAGGTCAACAACTAGGCTCATGAATAACTCTTTTTTATTGAACCTCTGGGTTATTTAGGTCTATTTTAATCTTATATATTACTTATTTTATGCCCTTGAAATCTCCTATTTTCTCTTCATATGATATATATAGGCCCATGATTCTTTTGATGTCATCTCTTGTTTGGCCCTACCCTTAGTTCCTTCTAGCATGAACTGAAAGGTTTTATGATTGAACTCTTCATCAATTATATGACCAATTAGTTGAGTGATGTGGTTTCATTAATAAAATTATCTAGGATGTGTAACATTTCATCTTCCTACTATTTGAAGTCCTTGGCTAGGTCTCCCATTCACTTAGACTAGTTTTTTAGGATTTGGATATTGTCTACCACTATGGCCATGACCATATTCAAGTGTACTAATATGATGGTCCTAAAGTTAAGAACTAGATTTTTGCTCAATTCCTTGATCAAGTCTTTCAATTGATAGCTTGAAGCATGCCATTGGACAAAATGGCCTATAGCCTTAGTGATTTTCTTCTTTATTTCTCCATGCCTAGTTATGATTGCCTTCAAAGAGTTGAATAGGTGAGTCATGGTGTCTTCAAACTTCTTGAATTAATATTCATGGATTGACAAGATTTATGCCTCTTTAAAATTATTATTCTACTATAAGAGGGCCTTGATCATGGTTTTTAGTTGGTCAGACTGAGCTTGGGCTACATCAATTATTTTCACCTAGAACATTATGTCTTCTCTTGTCTTTTGACCTACCACTAGAGTTAGACCTATGAATGAATCTATCCTTTTAAATGTGAATTCCACACCATTGACCATGGATTTACTTTAAATCACCCTTTCCATGTTGTTAGTCTTTGTATTAAATTGAACTCCTACTAATGATTGAGTTAGTTTTAGAGGCTCTGGAGTTTACATTTATGTACCACTTGGGCCCCCTAAGGTACACATCCTTTGTTCTTCATCCTTATGTAAGGTCATAATCCAAGGTTTGAGATCATCATGTACATAGATATAAATATATTTTTTAATGACCCATGGGTGGTACATGGTTGAGATTCTATGCATCTTCCCATATGAAAACCATTTAGGAATAGTTGGACCATAAATTAGATTATAATCACTAAAAAGGATGACCTCACTCAAAGGATGAGTGAAGGTCAAATTTGGCTTCTCTATATTCATTTGGACTAGAGCTAGCTCATATTTACTTTTGGGTTAGTTTGTAATAGGTACTAAGTCAAAAGATACTTCTTTCCCCTTTTATTCATTTGATTCTTTAGTTAGATCTTAGGGTTCTAATATATGTACTTCTTTATCCAATTCATACGCACAAAATAGTGATTTTAGGGAATCATCTATAGTCTCCTCAAGATCTAATGAAATTATGTTAATTTATTCAATAGGTGACTTTGGTTCTTCAAGCTGAGCTTAAGAAGATGACACCTCACTAGGTCTCATATACTCAAGTCCCTTTTCTTCTGGCCTTGGTGTAGTTTGAGTCTTAGGCTCTTGTGTTACTACATGTGGTTGTGCTAGAGGAGGTTTATAAGATGACCTTTGTAATAGATGGTACTACATAAGCCCCATCTACCATATATCATCACTTGGATATTACTCTCTTAGAAATCTATCTTTGAGCTTGATGTTGTGCTTCTTTAGTCTTACCAAGACCTTTGTGAAGGAAGATGCCCAAGTGTACATTGATTTATAGACACCAGGGTGATGTTCATAGGTTATGTTGATTTGATTGGCCTTTAAATATTTTTTAACCTTTTCATTGTGGTCCCATTGTCTCATTTCATTTATTTTTAGATTGAAGGAGGTCCTATGCATAGCGAGAGTCTCTACATTGTCCCAATCTAAAATAAAGTCCTACTAATGGTTAAGGGAAAGCAATTAAGTAGTCCTTTCCTTTTGATTTTAAACACACCATCTATGTAGTGGAATAGTTGGTATCCACTTCTTACTCTACCAATTTTGTGGGCACATGGACTTGTAGCCTAAGGAGTTGACTCAAAGTTCCCTCTATCCTAATTATAGTGCAATCTAGGTATAAAAAAATTCCATAATGAGTTCAACATACTTTTTGATCAAAGGGCTAACACTCATCATTAGGATCCCTATAATGGCCTCAACTAAGGTCAAATAAACACAGTCATAGATAAATTGAATATGGTCCTTTTATTTTAAAATATGAAATATTGAGTAGTATTGGGAGATTGTTTATTTCCCTTCAAGTGACCATTCTTTATTGCTGGGGATTTCGGTGATGGCTAGCAGTGCATCCAAAAGGTAATACATCATGTAAAAATGGTTGTTAGTCTTCTTGATTATAGTGAATTGTTTCTTCAAACATGTGCTAATCATCTCACCTATGGGAGGGGTAATTCCTCTCTCAACCATAAAATTCACAAAAGGGACCTAGAGTTTATCAACATATGTGGTGGAGGGGTTCCTAGATAATCTATCACAATTTCATTACCATCCTAATCTTGACCCTAAATTAGCTGATTGGGATCTTTCCACTAAATTTATAGATTACTTGTGTTCCTAAATATAACCATGGGGTAAGGATAGTCTTTAGGTCATTCTTCTTAGACCATTTATTGATTATGGGTACATCCACCTAGTGTTTGGGTAGGTTATAGTAGTTTTTGAAGGTAAGAGGGGAGATATAAGTAATTATTTTAAAATTATGTTCATGTACTATCAAACCTTGATTAATTTTGCAATCCTTGAAAATAGGAGAAATAACCTCAATACAATATAGTACCTCTAGTTTTGATACATCATAGTGAAGGCTCATCATTTGGATAGAACAAGGTCATAGTACCTCCTTTTGACTAATGTGTTCCTCTCATCTTCCCTCATGATGATTGGAAACTCCTCAATGGTCCAAAAAATCTTGGACCAATTATTATCTCCTATTCTCAAAGCTATAACATTGAATTATGTATCTTTGAAGGTTCTCCCCTCTACATCTGTAGTGAAATAGAGTTCTATATCTTCCTTATGTTGTTTTTTGACTACCATGATCATGAGTTTCTTCAAATTTCACATTAGTTTTCTATAGTCTACCTCTAGATCAATTTATACTTGCTCAGATGATAATTTGACTCTCTCAGGCTCAATTTTGGTCACTTTAGGATTGAATTAGGGCTTTTGGAGATGCTAGGGCTTTTCTATAAGTCTTTTCTAAGATTTAATGGTGATGGCCTTTTGAATTTGAGTAATTTTGTTCCATGGATTTTATTTTGACCTTCACATTTATGCATTTACTTTTTCAAGCCCACAAAATCTTTGGTGTTGTCTCTTTCTACCTATGTAGCATCTATGTGGCATCTAATTGGTGTTTTGTTGCACTTTATTCATTAATTTTCAAAAACTAGCCATTTCCTTTTGTAAAATCTACTTTTTCTCACTCCATTAGATAATTTTGCACAATGAAAATAATTGATCTTGATCTTAATAATTGCACACTATTGGTTGATGTTTGTAATTATCCCCAAGTTTATGCCACTTAGTAGTCCCATAGGCCTTCTGAGCTCTACACATTTTCATCCTTGGCATTTAACATGTTATTTCCACATGGTGATTTCATGCTTACTCATGGATCCATTGAAATTTTGACTTTGGCTATGCTCTGTCAAATCAATCCCTTTTGAGTGGATGTGATTCATAGATATTACAAAGATACACAATGTTTAAGTTAGGGTTAGGATATATAAATAACTTAGGTTAAATACTTTAGACTATGATTCTATTTCATGATAATAAACATGAGATAAAATTTAGGATAAAAAGTTTAAGCTAAGCTTAGAACATAGTAAAAGGGGACCTCGAATAATAATAAAAAGACTTAATGTAAGGTTTTTAATCTAAGGTTTTATGGTATTAATAAATAAAACAAAACTTTAAGGTAAAATCTCTTAGCTATGTTCTATAACAATATGTCCCTGCATGTTAGATCAAGCCAACAAAATAGACCAAAAGATCATGGGACATATATGGAACAAACATAAGATTTTAGACTAAGTTTTACTCCAATGTTTAAAAACATGACTAAATCTTATGGTAACCTTTAAGCTAAGTCTATGGTGTTTAAAATTTCTTCCATGCAAATTTAAACTTAATTTGAAGGGTCTCATATCAAAACATGGCTTCAAATAGATCTAATTAATCTATGGTAGGTCAAAATCTAATAAAGGATTTATTTTAACATTAAAATACATAATCCTAAGAATGTTTATTTTTAGATGAGATTATATTGATCCTATAACATGGAGAACAAACATGTTCATTCATTCAAGTAAGATTGGTTTTTGATCTTGAATTTAATGGTCTCAGAATGTCAATGACAATCTCATGGACATCAATTTATGGTCATAATAATGTCAAATTTAAGATCACATAATTAAACATCGGGGATAAAACTTGATAGTCTCATGGACATCAATGATGACCTCATGAAATCCAATTTATGGCCATGATAACACCAAATTTAAGCTTGTATAATTAAACATAGGGGTTAAAATTTGATGGTCTCATAGATGTTAATGATGACCTAATGGACATAAATTAATGGTCACGAGAATGTCACTCACATAATTAACCATAAGGGATAAAATTTGAAGGTCTCATAAACATTAATGATAACCTCATAGACATCAATTAATGGGTACAAGAACATCAAATTTAAGTCCCATGAATGATAGTAGGTCTCATAAGAAATTTGAATTGATATGCATCATTTGATTGATCTCAATTGAGTAAATGCAAGTCATTGATTATGATTTGGGTAGTTGAACACAGTTGGATCCTATAGTTATAAATGGATTAAATAAGCTTGAAACTATCAATGCCTTAGACTAATGTTTTATTTTGTATTAATTAATATAAACAAACTTTGGTCTAAGGTTTTAATCTAAGTTTAAAAATAAAGAGAACCCCATGCTTAGGAAAATATGAGTTTCTAACCTAAGTTAGAAACATAATGAAAAAAGACCGCACATATAATAAATTCATAGAATAAAATTGTATTCTAAAGTTTCATTTTATTAATAAATATAATCAAAACCTTAGGATAAATATTTAATCTAATTCTATGTAATAAAAAGGACCCTCTTATTTTCTCACTCCATTTGATATTTGGCATTTACTCAAATGTAGTTTATTGATTACGATTGAAGAAATTGAATGAGATTGGATCCAAGGATTAGGTCTTTGACTTATTAGGTCTTCCTCACTCCATATAATCAACTTTTCCTAATTAAGCATGAGTCATTGATCCTATAAACAAGCACATGATTTAAGTCAAGGTTCAGATTCATCTAAGACTTACGATAAAGTCTTAATACTAAGGTCTTGTTTATGTTAATAAAAATGAATGGGGCCTTATAAATAAGACATTAGTCTAAGTTTTTAACAAGAGGGAACATGCTAATAATAAATTTGGACCAAGATAAGAACATAATAAAATGACCCTGTAAACATTAAAATTAGACCATGCTAAACTAAAAAGGAATGAAGGGCTTAGAACATGAAAAGACCAAGTATATAATTTTTAGGCTAAGATTAGGTTGTGTTTAAAAACACACCCAAGCCTTAGGATAAAAATTAAACTTAAGTTCATTGAAATTTTAAGGTGTTCCCACATAAATTGTTCCAACGAATTTTTGAATCTGGTCCAAGAAAACCTATGCTAGGGTTTCCTGAAGGAGGGTTTCCAGAAGCTTTAAACATGGAATTATCTTTAATTATATATATTAAGGCTAGTAAAAGGTAAAATTAGGATTTAACCATAAAATTTAGACATAGTGCATTCAAGAAGGGTTTTATCAAACTAGCAACATGAAACATGAAGAACAAATATTAGTAAATATAGGTAAGGTGAAACTAGAGCCATGAACAAATAAGCCAACTAAGTGAAGATGTGGATGATATTAAAATACATATAGTGAGTAGACATTAATGATACTCTGATCTAGTGAATTTTAATTTTAAGGTATAAATTTCATAATTTGACACAAGGTTCCCTAGTTTTTAGAAATGGGGGTATGTTGACCTCAACAAAACTTAGTACATCTTTTATAGCAACAAATATATCATATTCTTCAATAACATGACTAGATGGTCATATATAGAGTCCACACACTATTCAATCTCTCAAACTAGCCACCAAGCTCTCATAGACACTAGCTATCCTTTTCTCATTCTTAAGACATTCAAAACATTCTTTTGGATCACTCTAGACCTCTTTTCTCATGCTCAACCTACAATAAAAATATTTTGACCTTATAAACATGACCTATATGTCATACACATAGTCCTTAATCTACTCTACTCATCAACCCAACCATTAGTTACACTTGGCCTCTTCTCTTCTTTGCTTCAATGCTCATACCACATCCAAGTTATAAAAGTATAGAACCCATCATCTTTGTTTCCACTATTTAAAGAGTAAACTTGATAATTATGAACTATGAATTTAACTCAATTAGATCAAGTGTTATTTCAAAATGAAATCAAAATGAGCATAACACACTAACAAGCATGACATCTCTAGGCCTAGACACTAGGGGGAGCTTAGTAACAAGCATACATATGAAATCAAATAACTAAAACATGAAAGAAACATTCCTTTACCTTCCTTGGATCTTCCAAATGGTTCATAGAGTGGCTTGTCTAGATTTTGTATCAAAGAGTCTTCATCAATGGAGTTGTTTGGCTCCTTCTTTCCTTGGCACCTTTAGATTATGATGGCTTTGGCTTGGTTCAATAATTTTGTATGATAAAACTAATTGTATGAGGCTTTTGAATCATTTGTGTATGGTGAATTTACACTATCCAATATTTTGGACTCATTTATGCATGATAACTTTGGCTTAAAAGAATGTAAAATTACGGTTATGAGACCCTATATTTATAGATTTTTACAAATTATTAGAATGAACCTGAACCATCCATCTCAAGATGAAGATGTGTGACTAAGAATCCATTCAAATTTTTAGGCTAAAATTATTAAATTCCCTCCTAAATATTTTATATAGAGAGCCATTAAAGAGGCATGGGAAGGCTTAATCAGATATTTTATGCATTTATGGCCTAGAGATGCTTTCCCAAGAAATAATGTCCCTTGATGATGCAAAAAATCATAATCAATTTACAAAAATAAATATTCAACAAGTTCCATGGAATTCATAATTAGGCTCTTGATTCAAATTAATTATCCTTAAACATGATTTAACAATTTTGGTGTGAATCTTGGCCATTGATGCACAAATTAATCAAACTAGTTAAAATTTCATATTATTAGCTCAAAATTTGACTAGATTGGAATCAGAAGGTGTTTTTATATGCATTAGATCCATTATCCCATTTAGGATGTTTCCAACACAAAATAACAAAGGAACGTGTCTCATGTAATAAAATTTCTAGAAAAGAACAATCTAGAGTACCAAGGTACAAAAATGTCTTTGTAACTTAAAATGATCTTATCAAAGTTAGTTATCTCATAAAATGTATTGCCTCATTTATAGATACATTAGAAGAAATAAGTACATTTATATGATAAATTCACATCATTATTATGTTTTAGATTTTTTAGGCCAAATTGTGACATTTAATAAAAATTGGTCTAATGCTTGATTGGAGGTTATTGGTAGCTAGTTTTAGGTGTCTATTGTTTGCCTCTATTTAGGAAGATGTTTCAAACCATAGGAATAACAATGTATTCTCAAATAATGAGTAAATTCATGTATGCCAAAAAGAGGATGATGATTGAAGAATAAAGCTTAAAATGGTGCTTGAAAAGCCTATGATGATGCCCCATCGAGGGAGTGGCCATCACATATGTGGATGGATGGTTCCTCAAAAAAAAGAAAGAAGAAAGGTAGAATTAACTCATGGTTGAGATTAATCCAAACAATAAAATGCTTGCATGCATTGATTTAAAAAAGATATTTATTTGCCTAAAGGTGGTTATAATCAAGAATAAAAGTCAAAATAATGATTTACCCATAAGTGGTTATAATATTTAAGATGACCTAGATTGGATAAATATGATGTTTGATATGGCTGAGACCCAATTAGGGCTAATTAGTAAGCATAATTCAAGGATATAACTTGTAATATAGATTAAAGATGAGTAGGTAAAAACATTGATATGATGGTCTAAGGACTAAATAATCCATAAACAACTAGCCATACGAGGATGCAAGATAATGAAAGAGATGGATAGAAGAATGAGTTTGATCAATATAAAAGATTTATTTATACCTACCAATGAGGAGATGTTCATCCTTATTAGTAATAATACAACTATAATGGTCAATGGGTTATTTTTAATCAATATGGGTTGAAGGATTTGTTAAGGTACCAAGGAGAACTATAGATGCCCCATTGATTATACAACCTACTTAAAGATAATTTTTGTTGTAGCACATGATGGTAGTCTAATGATAGAACACCATCAAAACTAGCCCTAAATATGTGTAAGGACTAATTATTTATCTAATAAACACTCAAAAACAATGCACCAATGATAAAAACCATGATGGCTTTGTTGATGTATGAATATGGATGGATTCAAGAATAATGTGCAAGGAATCACCTAGTGAATGCATATAAACTAAGTTGAGGTAACAATTCTAAAAGAAAATAAATAGGAAAGAAGACAAAGAAACAAAGAAACACATAAAAAGCATATAAATAGATAAATAACTTGAGATAAATAAACAAATAGAAATCTAGAAAATAAAATCAAAAGAAAACATCGTAAGAATGACCATGCCCCATTAGGGTGAATCAATGATAACTAACTAGGCTTAGATAGGAAAAATGGTTTTATATTTTAAAATGTTATGAATTTTTTTAGAACTTTGAGGTATCTTAACTTTTGTAGAGAATGACAAGATACCTACTCACAAAATGGTGAGAGTGTTTGGCTTAAGTTTCTTGTAAAATGCTGAGTGCATATGGAAATGGGGACTGAAGTGACCTCAACATGAATAAAAAATGACCCACATAGTCCTAAAATGTCCTTAGTTCACAATAGCTCCACCTTACAGTGGAGGAATATGACTAGTGTAGCATTTAATTCAAATAAAATAGGCATAGTTGGTATGATGGCATAATACGACATAAGAAATGGCAAGTTAGTACATCAAGTCATAATAAATAATTATTTCCCCTATTTTTCTCATAGGTGGTTATAACCAAGAACAATGACATATATCAATGATACTAATTTTCCCATAGGTAGTTATAATTATTAGCTAGACCAGTGAAACACTAATTTGCCCATGTAGGTGGATATAATCAGGCTCATATAAATAAACATGATTAAAAGGGAAAAATAAACAAAGGATGAAACTACCAAAACTTCCATCATACTAATCTAAAATACTACCTCTATTTGATTTTATTGAAACAACTACTAAAACTGATCCGATTTCAAGTGCTAAAAATGTGAAACTAGTGGATGAACCAAGGTCAAATAGGATAAGATAGGACAAATCAAAACATGCTTTGGTAGAGTGAAATATTAGGATGTAAAATTTATATTATAATGATAGGACATTAGATTAGATAGGATGATAAATAAAAATGTTGAGAGTGTTACCCCCAAGTGGTAAGTGATTGGTTGGGTATATGACAATGGCAAAAGGAATGGTAAAGGAAATGGTATAGTACATGTTTATGTTTATCATGAGTATGGTTTTGGATTATATTATCTTTTTGATATTTATATTTATGTCTTAATCAAAAAATGATACAAAAAAACTATTTAATCATGTTAATTGCTAGCCCACACCTTGTTTGAATAGTTGCTATATCAAGACTTAGCTATAGATTTGGATTTCAAGAATGTTGTTATGATCTTTGTTGGTCATTGATTATATTTCCTTCAAACTTCAAGACAAGATATATTTGTAACCTCTATAAAGGAAAGTTTAGACATGGATGGTAAATAGGGATAAATGTTAGATGATAGGTTTGATTTGGTGATGTAATGGTGGATGATAATGAAATGTGTATCAGTTGGGAAATAAATGAAGATAGAGATTTTTAGGCACACACAATGTTGTTGATTCTAGATTTATCATAACTTTGGATGTGATGGGGCCAAATACTTATGAATATTCTATTGATAATACCACCAATTTTTGTTGTTGTTTAGGCATGAGAGTAGATACCATCTTATTAGTCTTTAGATATGAGGTTATTTTGATTTGATTTTTGATAATGTCTTCATCAATTAGTGAAGAAATTTTGTGTTTAACTATTGGTACCTCAAAGAGGTTTCACCAATTAATTTATCTTCATTATCCCATAGTACCTTCAAGAAGGTTTCATTAAGGAGCATTTAATTTTGACTTTGATTGTCTTTTAGTGCCTCTAAAAAGTTTTCACTAGAAGATGCTAAGTTTGAACTTTGATTATTTTTTAACACCTCTAAAAAGGTTTCACTAAGATATTTTTCTTCTTATGCACAATCTTGTTTTTGGACTCCTAGATCTTTAGCTTCTAAGTCACCATGGATGCAGTGTAATAAGTTATGATTTTATTAGTCCCAATCAACACTTGTGGGAGGAGGAATGTTAATGATATGTCTATGTTGGTTGGTGGTAATGGCATGTGGAATGGTAATGGAGTGGAAAGAGTTCATATAATCCTCATAGAAGATACTAGGATAACTTGTGTTGATACTAAAGTAATCATCCTCAAAAAATTTAAAAGCATCATAAATGTATTTAAATTTATCGACAAGGCATGAATAACTAATTTTGTAATATCCATGAATGTATTATGATTCTAAATCTGATTTTGACTCAATGGAATCTACATCCAATGTCAATTCTGATGCTAAATTTGATGTCGATCTAAGAATAAAACCTAAATCTAATTTTGAATCTTCATCTGATGGGTACTTTTTTATAATGATGTCTTATTTCATGTTTATTATGGGATAAATAACATCCTATGATGGCATGGTTTGTTCCACAAAGATGGATTTATCAAAGTAATATTCCTCAATGATAGGAAAAATGTCAAGAGAAAACTCCTCAAAAACTAGTTTATTAGAGGGAGGATCTTAAAAAATAGGCATATAGTCAAGGTAATAATTTTCCCAAAGGTAGTTATAATCATTAAGAAGTGACTCAACAAAGACTAGCTCATTAGAGTAAGGGTCCTTTATAACTATTATTGGATCAATAAGTGATTCATCATAGGTTGAATTATCACAAATGGTTAGTTTAACAAAAGCATCTCAAATTTGTTGGTTTTATTGGCATTGGCTTCCAATGGGTCAAAAAATAATAGTTTTAAACATAGCTTTGTCTTAGAATGATTGGCTTAATTGAGGGACTAATTGGCTCAGTTGAGGTTGTGATTAGATTGGCTTGGGTATCAATTAGTGTTGTGGAGCTTGATTTCTCTCATAAACCAAAGGATAAGGTCATAATATATAAATGGCATGGCATTATAGAGCATGGTTGCTCATCCAAGCTAGAGGATGAGGTCATGGTATGGAAATAGTAGGGTATCATGGAGGTTGATTGCTCACACAATTCAAAAGACATGGTCTTGGAATAGAAATGGTATTCCTTATATGTTGTGGAGCTTGGTAGCTCCCATAGTCCAATGGATGAGATCTTGAAAGGACAAATTTGGGACATTATGAAGAGTTATTGACTACCCAAGCCAAAGCATTCAAGTCTTCCTCATAAACCATATCATCCCAGTTAGGGTCTTTAGTTGGATTTTATTTTGATTCTTACCTTTGTTCCCTATATTGATTATTTTAAGAAGGGTATGGATCCATATCCGAAATAACATTGTCTATAGTTGGGTCTTTAATAAAGTGCTCCTCACAAACCACTTTTTTTCAAAGAGGTGATGATTATAGTCAATTTGTGTGACCATTCTATCATAACTTAGATTATATGTGACTCTCTCATATATATATATCTAGACATATCCACATAAATGATGAGAGAATTAAAAATAAAATGGCTTAGAGTCCTACAAAATCTAAAAATGTCTAAAGGATAAAACATTCAAACTTGGTCTAACTTTGTTGAAGGTGAAGTTGTATCTCCAATGTGGTTTGAAAATGGAGTTATATCTCCAAAATAGTTTGTGCTAAAAATTGGCATAAATTTTTTTAACATCAAATATATAATTTAAAATGTCAAACACATGAAAGGTCAATCATATAAATAAAAATTGGCATGTCAAAGGTCTAGGTCAAAGTGTTCCAAACAGGGTCTAAACTAGGAAAGGGAAAAGAATTTCTAGGTATTTTATTGAAATGTGAATTAAAAACTATGATGAAATAGGTTGTATTAGGAATTTTGGATAAATGGCATCAAAACATATACTTGAAACAAAGATATGATGCGATTATATTTAATCTAACAAGTTTAGAAACAACTTGACATAGACTAGGTACATGAAATTAGACATAAACATGATCAATTAGCATAAGCCATAAGGCAAAAGGATCTTGGAGAAAGGTTATGTTCTCCTAAAAAAATTATAAATAATGATGAGGATAGGATTTAAATAAATTAATAATAGTTTTTAAATTTGGGTAATCAATTAACCAAGGTTATGTAACCCAAAAAAGAAAGATCTATGTATCAATCCCTATGAAATGAGGCCTAAACAAAAATCAATAAATGTTTGAATTTTAAATTTGACAAAGTTAATTTAAAACTCAATGTTTAAAGAATAAAATTATATTGAACAATCTAGAAAATATTGGATGGCATAATGACTTAAAATAAGGATCCAAGTGGCATATATGACATGGTTTGAAATAATGGTATTGGAATAAGTCAAATGAGTTTTTAAACAATTCAAGCAAGATAATAGTGTATGTGTGTTTTAATGATGTAATAAATGTTATGTTCCAAAGACTCAAAGGCAAAAACTTGATATCTTATTTTGGTAACATAACAATACCCACATTAGTCAATTGGCATACACACAAATAAGTTTAGCAAAAAAAATCATGGCATAAGTGTGGTGCAAAACAACCATCATAATGCCTCTTTAAACAAAAGAGTGGAATATAAAAAAAATTGGTTTGGATGTGGCTGTAAATAAATGCATTAGTTTCAGTCTAAAAACACTAAGCAAGAAATATAAAAATGACCAAAAATAATTAAGTAAATCACCTTAAATCCTATCAAGGGTATAACAAAGTGGGGTTAACTAAAACTAATTAGTTTTTGATCATCTAGATAGATCAAATGCATATGAATTTCACATCATCATAAAAAATAAGAACACATCATTTAGGTTCGTATCATATGGATTATTTTTAAAATGTCTTGCCCTTTTTACAACCACTACATCCATCATTTACTTAGTGTAGTGTGATTTATGACATGATCAAAAGTCCCGGGATTAGCCTCTACTAACAAATATGCTTTAACTACTTAAAACACCATCCCAGTGAGGGGACCCCAATTTATATACCCTACCACCTCCACCCCCCATAGAGAGGGCTTAAAGATAAGAGATGAATTCCTGGGTTAAGGATTCCCTATATAACTTATGGGAGGTAATGTATTCCCCCTCATAATCCAAGATATAATAAAAATAAAAATTAAGTAAAATATCATTAAGGTTATTTTTAGATCACCCAAGCCATATGGGTCTTAGAGAGAGCCTTCACAACATCTCTTTTATGCCTTTAGACTAATGCAATTTACAATGAAGATGACACTTTTGATCTGACAAGTTCACTATAGGGGATTTTGGGGAGTATACACACACAACTTCCTTTTTTCACAAACAAATATAACTAAGAAAACAATTATTAACTTACATAAAAAAAATTAAAAAAAAAAAAAAAACTTGGAAGTGAGTTCAATTTTAGATCACTAAAATAAAATATTTGGTGGTGTTCTTTGGCCCCTTGGCCTTAAGTTGTAAAACTTTGAGAGAACAACAACCTAACTATTCAAGTAAACACCCTAAAATTTTATTTAAACACCAAATGAAAGATTTTGAATTTTTTTAAAGCATGCCAAAAGAGGTTTATAAAGATATGATTAATCATGATATGGAATTTTTCAAGTGGGACCTATAAGGAAATGGTCAAAGTGTTATTTAGCTTTGAAGAATTTATTCAAATGAAACAAGAAAAATTAAAAAGTATTCCCTTGGGTTTGGATGACCTATCAACCCAAAGGAAAAACCTCAAGAAATAAAACATGTTATATTATACTTGGTTATAAAAAATCTCAATAAAAATTGCAAGGCAAGGTTTAGACAAAGAAAACACAATTCAATGAAACCAAGCAATGATGATTAGAAACATTAAAAAGGTTCAAAATCCTAGCTCAATATTTTGTGAAAAATATATGCAAATCAAAGCTAAATTAATAGCATATTATAAAAATCTAAGAGAAAACATGTGGTTTTGAAAAAAAATCTTCAAAAATGGAATCTATATGACCCCAAACCAAGCTCTGAAAGATGACTTACTAGCTCTCAGGTCTACACACTACAATATCATGACTCCACAATGTAATAATGCAACTCATAGTGAAATAACATTAGTTTAAAGTCATGGGATTGAAATATCATGACTATAGAGTCATGGTATTGCAATAGCATGACTACAGAGTTGTGGGATTACAATATCATGACTATAAATGATGATATCACAACTTTGAAAATTGTGGTATTGTAATATCATGGCTATTGAGTCATAGTATTTCATTATAATAAATTGACCTATAGATAAAGAACCAATTAGTCTAGAAACCTAGTTAAATGTTATATCACTACTATAGGATAAAACCATGACTGTGTCAATTGTAGGTTTTTGGTCTAAAGGATGATATCACAACTCCATAGTGATAAAATTGTGACTTATATAAAACATCTTTTTACTCAAAATTTTCACTCCTTTTGCTCCCACACTCTAATATTCTACATGAAAATGGTTATTAGGTTACTTTTAAATCTATTTGATCAAATTCGTTGAGCTAGGTCACACCAAGTATGTCATTTGTGAACATAAGATTGCAATAAGGGGAGATTAGTATAGTTTTAGTGTATGAAATCAAAATCTAAAATAACACACTAATATTTAACACCTTAAGATACATCAAAATGAGATATTAATGAATAAAACTAAGTCAAAAACATAACTAAAATTCAAAACACAAATTATCTTTCACCTTCCTTTGATGCTCCAAATGGCTTGTTGAAGTATCTTGCTTGGCTTATGCTCAATGAGTCTTCATCAAAGGAGGCTAGGATATTTCCTTTTCTCCTTGGCACCAATGCCTTTGTGGCTTAGGATTGTGAAGCTTAACTAAACAATTTGGAATAATAACACTACATCAATGGATTTTTAAAGCATTTGAGCATGATAACTTTGGCTGGAGAGAGCTTTAAATTATAGTTGTGAGGCCTTGTATTTATAGATTTTTACAAATGATTAGAATGAACCTAAACCATCCATATCAAGATGAATATATGTGTCTAAGAATACATTCAATTTTTGATGATAAATTAAATAAATATCCTTATAAATATTTGGGATAGAGAGGCATTAAAGAGGCATGGGAGGGCTTAATCAAATATTTTATGCATTTATAGCCTAGAGATACCTTTCAAAAAAATGATGTCACTTGATGATGCAATAACTCATAATAAATTTACAAAAATAAATATTAAATAAGTTCCATGTAATTATTAATTAGTCTCTTGATTCAAATTAATTATCCTTAAACATGATTTATCAATTTTGGTGCCATTGTTGTATTTATTAATCAAACTAGTCAAAATGTTATTTTATTAGATTGAAATTTGACTGGATTAGAATTGGAAGGTGATGTTAGATGAATTGGATCCATTTTTACATTTATGGTGTTTCTATAAGAAAATAATAAAGGCATGTGTCTCATGTAATAAAATTAGTAGAAAAGAGAAATCTAGAGTACCCAGGTACAAAAATGTCATTTTATCTCAAAATGATCTAATCAAAGTTAGCTATCTCATAAAATACATTTCCTCATTTAGGGATAAATTAGAAAAAATTGTCACTTTTATATGATAAATTCACATCATTTAGTGTGTTTTAGTATTTTTGGACAAATTTTGATATTTGATAAAAACTAGTTTGAAGCTTGATTAGGGGTTATTGGTGGCTAGTTTTAGGTGTCTAGAATAATCAACACCTTAGTCATCCAAAAGGCATGTCTTAACCCTTAAGACATAGATAATATGAATACACGACTCAAAATAATCTTCATAGGTCATCCATAGCATCTATGGGTCACCCTTAAGGAACTACACGTTTTAGTAAGGCCCTTGTAACCCTTATAGGTCTCATGTGAACCCATTCACTCCTTTTGTACTCTCTTGATCAAAACAAGAACATAAAACCAATTATAAATACATGTGTCCACTCCTTATGTCCCCTTAAATATTTTCAAATAATCACATTCAACTTAGATCACCTTTGTGTATGCTTAAACAACTCAAACACAAATTTTACACATAGAAACACCATTACCAAACATACAATCAAATTATTAAGCATTATTCATACTAAATATAGATTTATCACACCTCCAAAATCCATATAAATCATCCTCATGGAGTATAAAACATGATACAATGGCTAATTCATCATTAGATAATGAAACGACATTGATACAAGATTGAATATCCTTCTTGGGTCACTTGAAGAACATATACAAAAACATAGTCAAATTTGGAAAGCCATATATTTATTTTTACTCACTTTTAGATCTTAAAATTAGGTTCATGAGATGTACCATGGAGTCCTATTCATCTTTTATTTTTACAACACAATCAAATTTGACTTTTATCAAAAGATATGGACAAATTATAGAGCTCTAGTTTTTCTTGTGTTAAATTCAAATATTTGAGTTCAAATGGTCACAATTAACCTTCAAACACAATTCTCAAATCTCATGAAATATAAATTTAGATAAATTAAGAACCATTCATAATTTTTTATCTTTAATGCATAGGTTCCAATGCTCATATGTTAAACCTCAGTCACTTTGACCTCATCTCGTGTAATCTAGGAACTTTAATTGAATGCACTCTATCAATCTATGTAGATCAACCAAGTCTTTAATGATCAATGCTCACCATTCGATAGATCTATATGAAATATTTTTAATGAAATTACTTATATATTCTCACATAATGATTTTATATCACATGGAATAAGAAAATATGAGAGATCACATAACAATAATAGATAGTAGATCAGAATACTAGATAATATAGCAAAGAAACTTCAAGGGGGAAACCTCCACAATAATGCACTAAGAGAAAAATACTTAACATGATCCTCAAAGGCTAACCACTACCTCCTATATATATTCTACTTATCCATGGTTATTCCTTAGGCTGACCGAGCTAAGAACATAGAGAAATATAATAAGAATATAAAAGAGGTATGTAAGACATAAGTTGGCCACACATATCCCAAGACACACCAAAGGTTAAGGGCATAGTATGCCCCTCCCCTTCAAAACAATTTTGTCCTCAACATTGAGTCAAATCTATATGTTGTTACACAAAGGATTCATCCTCCCAAGTAGCATCTCCATATGGCAAATTCTCCCATTTGATCAAGTACTCCTTAATCTCTTGAAACTGTAATTGCTTAGTGTACATTTGAAGGATCACCTCAAGATTAATTATAATTATTCCTTCCTAATCCAATTTTGGTAACTCAATTTGGGTATAAAATTTGTGTCCAATGAAATTATTTAGGCATGATACATGAAATCATAGATGTATGTGAGTGGAAGAAGGAAATTATATCTTGTAGGCCACACTGCCAATTTTTTGCAACATCTAATAAGGCCCCTAATACTTAAGGGACAAATTATTATCTTATTTTTATTTCTTCAAGGACATCTACTTATATGGATGTATGCAAAAAAAACCTAGTCACCAATGTCAAAGTGCCTCTCACTCCTATGTTGATCTACCTACTATTTCATGTGATTTTAGGCCATGGCTAAATTTTTATGCAAACTAACAAGAACCTTCTATTAATGGTGAATATTTTCTTCAACTGCATGAACCTTAGAGATGGACCTTTAAGGTTAAAGTAATTTATGGATGGTGGTATAAATATATTGCCAAAAAAGAGACATTTTGGAAGAATTATGAACAGAAGTATTATACCACCATTCAACAAGTCGAAACTAATGAGCCCATTTATCGTATTTATCATAAACAAAATAGTAGAGATATCCTTCCAGACATTTGTTGACTACCTCAATTTTTCCATTTTATTGAGGATGATAGGATTAGATATGAGCCTAGTGGGTGCCCAAACATGCAAATAAATCATTCCAAAAACTACTAGTGAAGATGGGATCTCGATCGTTGACAATGATCTTAGGGGTACCATGCAATTTCTGAATTGTATTGAAAAAAGCAAAATCTATTGTACTAGCAACAAATGGTTGTGATAAATAATAGAAATGATCATACTTACTGATATGATCTATGAAAACCATGATAATATTTTGACCATTAGATCTTGGTAACCCTATAATAAAATTTGTAGACACCTCTTACCAACATTGGCTAGGGATGGATAAAGGTTGAAAAAGACTTAGGGTTTTGATGGTTTCTCCTTTATTTTTTTGAGATATCATACATTCAACCATATATTATTGGACATCCCCCTTGATTATTTCCCAAAAAAAATCCTTCTTTATTGTATGATCAGTTTTCAAAAATCCTAAATGAGCCCCAATTAGAGTTGCATGAAGTTCTTAAATGATTTTTTGTTTAAGAAGAGAAGTCTTACATAGGTATAATCTATATTCATACCATAATGAATCACCCTTCCATGTGAATTTTTAAAATCCACCTAAATCTTGTTAAATATTCTAGATCAAATCATGGGTAGCACTATCCTTTTCCCATTTTGATCGTGCTTTATCTATCCAATTTGCTTACAGAATGGTCATATCATATAGCAATGCCTCAACTAATTCATCCTTCTTAGATAGTGTATCTACCACTACATTATCCTTTCCTTTATTTTAAACTATTTAAAAATCATAGCCTAACATCTTAGTTGACTATTTCTATTGTTCTTCAAATGATAACATTTATCCAAAAAAAAATTGAGACTGTCATGATCAGTCTTTACCTCAAAGTGATGACCCATCAAATAAGTCTTCCATTATTTGAATGAATGCAAAATGGCCATCATTTATTTCTCATAAATGGGCTTGTGCTGATTTTTACCCTTTAGTTTATGAATTTCAAATGCAAGTGGTATTCCTTATTTTATGAGTACAACACCCATACCATACCCAAATGCATCACATTCAACCACAAAAGTCTTATAAAAATCAGGAGTAGATAACATTAGAGTGGTGCACATCACCAATTTCAATTGTTAAAATACCCTAGTAGATGTATCAGTCCACTAAAATTAGTCTTTTTTTAACAAAGATGTGAATGGGGCTACACTGATATCATAATTTTTGAAAAACCTATGATAGTAACCAGCTAGCCCCAAAAAATCCCTTTAGATACTTGAGTGTCTTAGGAATTGGCCAATCCACTATTGCTTGGATATTTTTAGGATCCACTTTTACTCCTATATGTGAAACTAGATGACCTAAATACTCAACCTCACAAGCTCCAAAAGTATATTTGTAAGGTTTGGCATACAATTGATGTTGTTCCAAATTAAGACTACCTATTTCACATGGTGAAAATAGTCTTCCTAATTTTTTCTATAAATGAGGATATCATAAAAAAATACTAGAACAAATTTCCTCTAAAATGGCCTAAAAACAATATTCATCAAATTCTAAAAGGTAGATGGTGTATTTTTTAGCCCACAAGGCATAACCAAAAACTCATAATGGCCCTCATGAGTCCTAAAAGTAGTTTTGGGTATGTTTTCATCATGGATATGGATTTGATGATACCCAAAATGTAGATCTAATTTGGTAAAATAAAATTCACCATTTAATTCATCTAACAAATAATTAATGATAGGAATAGGAAACTTATCTTTGATAGTGTACTTGTTGAGTTCCTTGTAGTCATGGCACATACTCCAAGTGTCATATTTATTTTGTACCATGATAACTAGTGATGAATATTTTATTTAGATATGTAAATGATTCCTACATCTAACATCTCTTATACCATATTTTCAATTTCACTTTTCTCAGCATAGGGATACTTGTATAGCTTGATGTTGGGTGGTGTACTAACAAGGATAAGTTTGATATCATGATCATGCATGCAGCTAGGTGAAATTCCTTTCGGTATGTCACCAAAAACAACTAAATGGGCATCAATCATTTGTTAGAGATTAGGAGGTGTAGATAGTTGAGTTGGATGAAATTTCATGGAAAATAAGTGAGCTATAAATCCTCCAGTACCCTTTCATATAATCCTTATCATTTGATGGGAGCTAACAAGTTATGGATATTTATCCCCTAATCGCCTTAACTCAAATGTCATTCCATAAAAATGAAAACACCTAAATAATTCCTATAAATTCATATCAATAATTCCCAAAGTAGTGAACTATACTCCTAGAACAATGTCAACTCCCCCAATGGTAATAGTAAACATAAGAAAATCCAACAAGTAGTCTCCCATGGCTAGATTAATACTATGACATTTTCTTGAGTAACTGATAGCACCACCATCTACAATGATGACCTAAAATTCTAGAGTGGTATAAATGAAATAGTTTAAGCAAGTAGCCAACTTATTATTGATGAAGTTATGTGTGCTTCTAGAATCAATCAAAATAGTGACCTTACGTTTCTTTAAGAAACCCAACACCTTAAGAGTTTTGGGAGTACTATTACCTAAAAGGGAATGATAGGAAATATTAGGTTGAGAGTCTTCAAATTCCTCCTTAGTACCTTCTTTATCCTCACCAAGTGCCTCCTCATATTCATCATCCTCACTAGCACCTTCTATATAAAACAACTTCTTTTCAACACAATGATAGTCTTTTCTCCATTTACTATAGAAACCATAACACCACCCTTGGATCTCTTCTCAATTTATTAAGGTGTCAATTTGGTGGGTTAAGGATATCATGGTGCTAGAAAGGTCTGATCATGACCAATAGTGAAGGTTTTATATTTGACCATCTCTTTTTCCTCTTCCATGTGTGCCTATGGGATAGCTTTCGATATAGATGTTGGGTTAAACACCCAAATCTCCAATTTGAGTCTATCTTTGAGACCACACAAAAATATATCAGTCAAATTTTCCTTAGTGATGTCTTCCACCCATAAGGATAGATTCTAAAATTGATGAATATAATCCTTCATAGTTCTTATTTGGCATAATTTGTCTAATTGGTTGAAGTAGTTCTTAGAGACATTATTCTGATAATGAGCCAACAACTCATTAGTGAAAGTAGACCATGTAATAGGAGCATCATTTTTTTTCTTTTGAGCACACAACTAGTGATACCAAATAAACTACTTAGGTTCAAGATATAGAGATGTCACTATCACCTTCTAAAAACTAGGAGTTGATGTATATCAAATAAATTATCAATATGGGTAATCCAAATGAGAATATCCTTACCATCAAAATTATGCATATCCACTTTGGGAAACATTAGCTTCACACCAAAATTATAGTTGTTAGTATTGAGAGGAGGACTCAAATGATGAAGTGGAGGGTTTTTTTATTGTAACTGAGATGAAAGAGTATCCAATGAACTAGTGATCTAATTTAATTGATTATGAACCTCATTAATCTCTTATTTCATCCTTGAAACATCTATTTGAATTACAAAAAATTCATCATACTGTACCAAGACCTTTATGTTAGCTTGAATTTCAGAAATCAATGGATCTGAGGTTCTAGATTCTATGTCATTAGTAGGAGTCTTAGGAGTTTCTTTCCCCCCTTTTCATCCCCATGTAGAAGGACTAGCCATATACAAACCCTAAGAGGGGTTTTCCCCAAAATAAGTGTACCAAGAGATGGTACTATTATGATTGCCTCGCCAAGATGAATCTAATGACTATCTTTGAGTACTAGGGTAAAAAATTTTGACACAAAAAATGTACCAGTAGAATAGACCATTATGATCATCTTGTCAAGATGAATCCAATGACTACAATTTTGTAAAGTGAAAAAAAAATTCTAGACTTTGTTTTTTTTTTTAATTATTCTTTTTCAAAAAAACATTTCAAACAATATTGCACTAAAAAAAATATGAATTCTTTCTAGATTACACGTTATGTTTTTTTCTTGCTTCCCCTCATAAAAAGTCACACCTCACCAAATCCAAAAAATAACACCAAAAGAAACTTTTCCAAATAGAAGCTTTGATACCACTTGTAATGAAATTACTTAGATGTTCACATAGAATGATTTTATATCACATAGAATAAGAAAATATGAGAGATCACATAACAATAATTAAAAATAGAGTAAAATATTAGATAATGTAACAAAGCCACTTTGAGGGGGAAACCTCCAAAATAATGCACTAAGAGAAGAATACTTAACATGATCCTCAAAGACTAACCACTACCTCCTATATATAGTCTACTTATCCATGGTTATTCCATAAGCTAACCTAACTAAGAACATAAAGAAATGTAACAAGAATATAAAATATGTATATAAGCCAAAATTTGGCCACATATCTTAAGACATGCCAAAGGTGAAGGGTGTAGCATGCTTGCTCACCATTAGATCATTATCCTATACATTTGGTCAGTCATTAAACATCATGTACCTATCCTCATCTCACTTCTTCTTGACTTCTTGGAGAAACATGTGCCATTTATCTTTATTTATATTTAACACTTTCAAAAATGACTAAGTATGGGGACCTTTTCAATATCCCTGAATAGCCATTTTTTCACCTTAATAACTTTTTTTGTGATTTGATGCAAGATATCAAATTTGGACCAGATGATCTTCACGCATAGGAAAATCCAACCATGTGACATATTGTTCTTGGAACCATCACACATGTGATATGTAACACCATTAAAATGTATTCTCAAAATATTCTATCATAGAGCCAACTAAGTCAAAGCATACTTGAGAGGCCAAATTTGAGCATCCATAAATTTTGGCATGCTTTAGTGCATGATCTCAAATTTAGCTATGCTCAAAATTAAAAAAAATTATATGTTCAATTTATCTTGAAACCTTCATATGTGCAAGATATAACATCATCAAAATGATCACTTATCTCTTTCTTACCTTATGCAAATTTGGCTATGTTATGGAAAAACATAGTCAAATTGCCTAGGATCCCAACTTTCATATACATATGTTTTGATGAAATACATCACATAATTTGGAAATTAGTAAAAATAGACTAGTTCCAAAACTAAACAAACCCATATGATTATTTTTTCCTAACACATCCATGTGTGTGAATGTTAATCTCATCAACATGCTTACTCAGCTCTTTCTATCCATATTAAAAATTTGGCTAAGTATGGGAAAATAATGAATTCTAATTGAGAAGCCAACTTTGTACCCTCATATATTTGACCGTGCTTTGATGCATGACTTGAGATCTAGTGCATAATAACTAGGGACTAATGTGATCACAACCATATAACCCACTCCCTTTGACTCCTTCCCACATAGAAATGGTGACATCATCAAACTACCTATTCATATTTTTTGCCATTAGACCAAAGTGTGTATATGAGAACAAAGATGAACCAAGTGAATGTCATTAATGAACATAAGCATTCAAAGCATTATTTACTTCTAATACGACCCTTTTTACATGCTCAAATCACTATACTCAACCCTAATCCTTTCTATCCATGTCAATAATAAATATCAACCAACCATACATAAAACACACTAGAACAAACACTTTTCACACTTTTTTATTGTCACATAGACTATCAAATCACTTCATCTACTCACTAGAGAACTTCTATGACATAATCATGATAATTATCCAACAATTTTGACTCTTAACACATGTATGACCACTTTCAAAGATTTACTATGTAATTATATGATCCTATTAATAATTATACCATCCTAAAATATAATTATAACATGGTAAAATTGTATTTTTCTTGGCAGGGTAGATATCCTCTTATGGGCAAACCTTGGCATAAGGATTTTAATCTTCTCTCGGAATCCTTTAAAAAGCTCCCTATATGGGTCCAGCTCCCTTATCTTCCGATACATCTGTGGCATGAGTCAGTTTTTCAAACCATTGGAAATGCAATAGGGGATTTTTTATTTGTGAAAGAAGGTATTATAGATTTTCAACACTCAACTTACGCATGCTTTCTGGTAGATTTTGATGTTTCTAAGGGCCTTCTTTAGGTGATTTGCCTAGAATCCCTAAGGGGTACTTGGATGCAAATGTTGGATTATGAGGGGATCCCTTTTTGGTGTAGGAAGTGCCACCTGATAGGTCATATTTCTGCTCATTGTGTAGCTAGGAAATCCAAATCTAGATGACCACCTTCTTGGTGGCCTGAGGCTTCCTCTAAACATAACATTGTCAAAGAATCTATGGAGCTCCAACTGACTCTGATACCGAGACTAAGGAAAGTATTCAATCTGAACCAGAGGTTGAGGAGGAATATTTGGTGAAACATTCTAATGAAGCTCCTACGAAGGTTGTGGTTAATGATCTTTCTGAGCTAGTGGTGGAGGTGGTTGTCTCTTCCCCTATTTCGAAGGATCCTCCTAAGAGCCAGACTATGTCTGGTTCTCACATGGATTTTATTGTGGCTTCTGTGCCCACTAGGTTCCAAGGATCTTTGTCTTCTAAGGTATGGGTTGTTGAGGTAGCAAAGTTAGAGGATGGATGGACAACAGTTAAGAGAAAGAAGTCTAAGCATTTGGTCCCCCCTTTAGATATGATTCTTTGGTCGTGTAATAAAAAAACCTCAATTCAAAAGGAATATCTAATGATCCCTTTTGCTGACTATATTTTTAGGGTTAGTAAACTGGTTGCTTTTTTGGTTTACTAGATATTGGTTTGGGAGGTTGTTCAGGTTGTTGATCCAGTCTGTTAAATTTTAGATCAATGTTTTGACAGCAGTTTTATCTGATCATTTATGTTGGTAACAAGTCCCTGTAAAACCTGGTTTTGGTACTTTATTGTAAATAGGTTCTTTTAAAAAAACCTGGTCATGCTTTATGGTTTATCTTTCTCCTTGTTGTGTAGGGTTTTGGGTTCCCTTCAAAACCTATTTTTACCTTAATCTAAAACATGGTAAAATTGTAATTTTAGTCTTGTAGACCAATCTCATAATCTTACATATTCACTATCTCATCTACACTAGACATGTCAACTTATGATCAATATTTTCATCATAAACATTAACCACCAAAACTTATATCCAACATTAACATTCATTAAAAGTATTTAAAAATGTATCCATGCACTTTGATTAATTCCTAATCTATGATAACACATCCCTAATCACCTTAGCACTTCTGCCTAGGTTTCTCCATGTTTGCAACATTATGCCTATTAGTCATTGGTCAACTTGTATGACCAATTTATAAAACATGAGGTATATAACCTACTCATAAACCACCATGGACATCAAATACAATTCTCTACCTTCTCCATCCAATGATTTTCACAATTCTACTTGGTCAACTTTGTCTACTATAGCAAATTTTCAAGAAATAAGGCCTTTCCTATAGGGTCCACTCACTCACCTAAAGACTCAATGACACTTAGAGGAGTATGAGATATTTTAATACAACCTCCAATAACTTTTATATCCATACTAATCCATTTTAGTGACTTTTGATTAATATATTTCACATCAAGTCATTGATAGGGTTTTAGAGAGGGTTAACATTGTTTTTGGTGTTAATGATTATTCATATAGGACTAACCCTCATTTACAAAACTAATACATATAAATATTATCTATGACCCCTCCCCATCTCTCCTCAATAGATCAAGTTCCCATGCATAGGTTATACATGCCAATGAACACCTGAAAGTCCTTCTCAAGTTGAGAACCCTTCATTTTATGCACTTGAGAGACCTTAAAACACTTTTTCAAGCCTAAAACTTCAAAATTTGACCTTATAAATGGTCAACACCCCTATAAATATATATAATACTACTCAAAATTCTCATAGGCTTATTCTTATCTTGATATCTGAATATCATACCTCATTTGGCCACCATCTCTCTTTGTTTGCTTAGACCTTGACCTGTAAACCACATTAGACCTTGAAACTGACCTTATATCTTCTTTACATGCACTACCCAAATCATATATATGTCATATAACCTCTTTCCATGCTCAAACACTAGTATACATCCTCTATATGCTTTGACAACTCTTTATGACACCTCATTAGGTTAGGCATGATTTATAGTTAGTCTAGTTACAAACTTAAACTTAAGGTATTACCCTTGTAAGATAACCTTGACACTCTCATGAGTTATATAATACCTCATATACCTAATAAATTAACCTCATATAATATATTTTGCCTTTATGCATCCATTTGACCAAGCCACCATGCTCAAACCTCCTCACTTGGACTTTACATGCCACGATTAGTGCCATGACTAGGTGTATCAAGCACTTGAATCTTTAAAACTAATCTTGAATCACTATTTAATTCTTATACACCTTTCTCACATGAATTTCATTCTCCTCAAATATTTTCATACCTCTACACATACATCTTCATGTTCACCATGCACATGCTCATGCATGACATGACTATGCTTAGGCTACTTAATAACTTGTCCTTAAATTCCCACCTTACAACACTTATTAAGGCTTATACACCTTACTCTCAAACCTCTATAATGCCAAACAACTTCTTACATGCCTAGGCTCACTCACTTAAGCATGTTACTTGCACATAATTTCTCACAAGGTCTAGAAAAGGATTTATAAGACACTTTGATGCCTTAACATGTTCCTTTATCTCTCATGGCAATAACTACATACATTTTATGGTCATAATATTGTCACAACACACACTTCCAACTTACCTTTCTCATCTAGACACCAATCTTAAAATAACTACTTGACACATCAAACATTAATGATAACAATGATACCACTATGCCAACACACTTTGACATTAATGACATTATATTAACATTAATGAAAACACTATGCCAAAATCATTATCTATGCAAACATCATATGCATATATCTATGCCATAACTAATCTATATATTCCACCTAAAATATTTCATACCAACCACTATAAATATCTTGATCTATCCACTTATTTATCTCAATACCACCATGGCCTAGTTATTTATTTGTAAATTCCAATCCCAATATTTGTCTTGACATATTATAGAATTAATGAAATATATCATCTATAAACCTTTAATCCTCATAATATAATTATATAAGTTATTGATAATTGAAGTAAAATATTTCGGTATTTTAGTATATATTTACAACCAATCAAAAAATAGGTACAAAATATCTTACACAACATCCAACATGATGGCATATTACATAAAACTAAGTCTAAGTACTCACTCAAAAAATAAGAGAGACATAAAGACCCCTAACATTACAAATATTTCAAATAGTAAATGAAAGCATAGAAAAATGAACATAAAACCATATCCAAAACACTAATTATTAATTAACACATAAAAAACACAACACTTGGTATGCAATAATAAATTATAATTATTTATTTATAAGTCATTAGTTACAAATAATAGACATTAAATATACACATATATTTATTTATCATAATATACAAAAGTATAATCTATAACCATTTCCAAAATGTTTAACATGTCTAGGTGTCTCCTAATTAGATATATGGGGTCTTATTTATAATTTTACCCATTGATCTACTCATGATAGCCAAATCCAAGTAGATTTCTTAATGAAGTATCTAAAAAATCCTATGGATGTTACAATATATGCTCATATGATTTTTTCCTAGACTATCATCATATGTTTCCTTCTATCTACTTTGAACCATAAACTTATATGTTTGTAGACACATGAATTAGGTACAAGCCCATCCTTGATGTCCTTTTATTATAAATTTGTACATATAGAATATTGACAAAAAATAAATATCTATTGGTGAATTTTACCTATGTCTTATCTATTATGGTTCATGCATTCATCTATTTGATAGTTGTCTTCCCATTTTTCCATAGTGATCCACAATCTTAGTTTCTTGTTCCTTTTGAATAACTCTAGTTTTTACAGATAGGAATGCTCACACAGTCATATCCATAAGGAGTGTATTTATCAAGTCATAACTTATGGACCTCATTTCAATTCAAGTTTCATTTAAATATAATTTTCCCTATTGGGTCTTATCTTAGGTCATATTTTTTATGCTAATAATTGCACAAATCTAAAAAATTAAAACCTCAATAAATAAAATGCTACTCAAAGTCATTTAGGACAATTCCCTCACTCTCAAAATCTATTCAAATATTTTCATGTTCTATCTATAGTTTTTTTTAAACTATACTCAATATTTTCAAAGGTTGAATTTAAAATTGCATGATTATGCCAAAGGTAAAATAGTAAAAAGAGTATCTAGACTTACATTCATAATTTGTCACATACACATAAGTGGGAGAATACATTTGAGTTTGATCTGTCTTTGAATTATTGTAAATTTAATGTAGTGTTTGGTCATTCAAATGGGATAAGCCAAGGTTATTCCAACTCAATATATTTCACCCAACACCCCCCCTGCATTTGATATCAATTTGGTTTGTGTGAAAAAACTAGGGTTTCATCATTACAGGTATTATTCATTATATACATGTCTAAAAATGTATAAATATCCCTCATTAATATATTCACATGTGGTGAAATAGACATATTTTTGTCATAATCAATTGATATAAATCTACAATCAACATACTTAAGTGGTCTACATTGATTTTCACTTACAACAGTTGTGTCTAAATTTTTTTTTTGAGATTATACCTATGAATTTCACTATAGAAATCCTATTATATATATATATATATATATATATATATATATATATATATATATATATATATATATATATATATATATATATATATATATCATTTTTAATGCTTAAAATCAGGAACATGATCTAAAACTATTGGTGAACAAGTCCACCCTAACTAGATTGCATTGTAGGATGCTTATGTCTATTGATCCTAAACATGTCTTAGTTGATGATGACTGGTGACTAACATATATATCCTATTACAAGTTTAGGATCAATAGACATAAGCATCCTACAATGCAATCTAGTTAGGGTGGACTTGTTCACCAATAGTTTTAGATCATGTTCCTGATTTTAAGCATATAAAATGATATAATATGTTGATTTATACTTAAATAAATTTTAAATAGACAATAGATATTTTGTTTTTATATAATTATATTCCTTCTTAGTGTTTTCCAAAATAGTAGATTTCCATATTTTTCAATTTCTAAAATCAAAGTCATACATTATTGTGCACCTTTAGAGTTATTATATCTATCTAGTTTTACACCATCATTACAACTTGTATTTTTTAATAAAAAATAGGGTAAAATAATGTTCCATTAGATTCTATGTATTCTTTCATAATATCCTTATAATGTATGATATCTATGACTCTTATGCACATGTAATTTTTTGTAACTTTATAGACTGCTATAGCTCTATGTAAAACCTAAAAATACTTGCTCAAACCAACTTATAATTCTTAATAACATGCACGTGACCTAAAAAATCCTCATACTTATTCAAAAATAATTATCTTATATAGTTATACATAGTTATAGGAAAAATAATGTCATCATCATCATCATCATCATCATCATCATCATAGTATTCATTAACAACCATTACATTTATGAATAATGAATTTTTTTATATAATATTAAGTTACACCCACTTATTAAATTTTATGAAACATCTCCAAAAAATTCTCAAGAAACCCATTTTTTCATATCGTACGATTTTTTTAGTCCATGACACCACATATCTTTGAAGCATTTTTTCATAAAGGTTATGCACATTGAGTATTATTCCATATTTTTAGAAAAAATCTATTAGGGTAATTTCATTTTTTTTGTATTTGATTATGTTTAGAATATATTTTTTTTAAAGTTCCCCGGTACCTTTATAAATATAAAATAATAAATCTCAAACAAATAATAAGTAAAAAAACTAGCCTACAAATAGTATAGGCTACCAAGCAAAAGGAGAAACACCAAGAAAACATCAATATAAAATCTGATTTTGATTAGAAACATAACACAAATACACTTTTCATCTTCCATCTCTTCTTGGAGGGCATGAATTATTTTGGAGATAGAATCCCCCATAGTGACCTCATCATTATCTTCCATCTTTATATTTTGGACCCCAACTTATTTTCTAGGCCCATCTAGGATTTATTCCACTTTTATCTTCTTAGTATCTTCCTGAAACATAGAGGTGATTGTGACATTAATGATTTTTTATTTGTTAGTATCCTGTAATTTACACTTTTGCATTTCCATCTCATCCACTAGCCTTTTCATTTTAACCCCCAATCTAGTCATGTCTTATTTCATCTCAATTAATAATTTCTCCACTCTGTCATGCATATCTACCAAAAACTTATTATTCTTACTAAATTCACCTACCAATTCCTTAATTTACCTAATTTGTGTTTTTTTTTTCAACTTATCCATCATTGACCTAATGTGATCCCCTTGAGACTTTGGGTAATTTAGACTATCTCTATCTATTAATGAGTTTCTAATCTATAACTTTAATGGAGTCATCATTCATTTTTGTCTATCCTTATGAAATATAAAATTGGTCTTCACATCCTTCCCATGAGAAGAGGGGCCTTGGGTTGAGTTATTTATGGACCTATTAGCCCACTAGGCTAACGTTTCATCATCTTCCTCTCTACCATCCCCACTAGGCACTTCCTCAACCCTAGTTTCACCCACTTCCCTATGATAACCCATGGGATGATAAATTTTGGGGTACCTATAATTAAATTTGATAAAAAATAAATATTAAATAACCACCATATCAACATCATCCATTTGAAATTATCTCATAGTATTTTCAAAATATTTTAAAAGGTAAAATTGGAAGTTAACTACATTTCTATGCCTAAAATTATAAATAAATAAAAGGTTGTGTGAATATATAATTTTTAACCTACACTCCATTTCAATGTAATTCATACCCTATAAGAAAAGTTTTGGCCACAGACGAGGTAATGACATACATAGGATGCCATATTTAGAATCATGTTTTTTTCCTTATTAGATTAAAAAATATGGATCGCCTCATTTTTCCTATGTCGGTATATATATACCTTCGTGCCCTCAATTCATAAACCAATAAATTTTAATAATTTTTCCCTCTATGAATTACACTTATATTCCTCATATTCAATAGCATATCTTTCTAATCCTTAAAAAATTATACAAGTATACCTGAATCAACCCCTAAAATTATTTCCATGTAGATTGTTACATCAAATTTTATCAAAATATTCCAGACAATCTTGTTCCTTTTAATATTATTACATGAAAATGGTTCCTCTTTCACTCTTTCACCACCCATGAATTCTATTTATATCAAAATATTTGTTCTATCTACCAAGGCAACCTTGATCTTATTTAAGATAATAAAAATATTACTCTCCATCTTCCTACACTTCTTGATGATGCAAATTATGACATTAATCATGTATTAGGATAACTTACTCCTTTTTATACTATTATTGATTATCACACGTTAGATTCATTATAATTTTAAACTTATTACCCCCTCAAAAAATAATAAGTATTATCTATTGAGATTACCATGAAGATAGGTCTCTCCCAACCTTAAATTTGTACACTAATCCTTGGCCTCCTCATTTAAGATGTTAATAAAAGTATGTGATATATATAAAAAATGGTCCATTCGATGAGATTAAAACTCAAAAAACCTTTATTATCTATTTAATAAGTTCATACATTGTCATCCCTATAGGTATGATGAATACTCAGCTCATCAAAATTTCTTGCTAGAATCTGAGTACCATTGATAATATTTGTAGTATTCCAACTTGACCTATGATTATCCTTGATACTATTGACAATATTTAAATATTCTCCTTATATAATAAAATATTCTAATCTTAACTCAATGGAAAATTTAAATCCCAAAATTTCATCCCTTACTTTTTCTATGTGGTTCAATTGGATTCCCAAATAAGCTACATAGGAAGCTATCAAACCACCCTTATTATTTTTTATAAATCCCCCACCTCTTGTTTTCCCTAGGTTATTTTTTTTACACCATAAAATATCATTTTATAAAAATAATATATAATCTTTAACCATTTAACCCTTATCCTATTTATCTTTGTCCCAGATTCATCATCTCCCATAGGAACCTCAAGATTTCACATATGAAGGATGCTCTCCTCCGCTAATAAAATAGTTTTTTGTTTCTCTTTAAGATAATATATAGGTTTTCATTCATATAATTTTTAATTTTCATCCCTACCTTAGTTTGGTTCTTTTTCTTATTATGAAATACCATGTTGTTCCTTTCTTTCCACACTACACAAAGGTAATGAGGTAGAGCCATATTACATTATTTTTTAGAATATAGTAGAACTATGGAGGTTTTAGATGGATTTATGTCTAACCCAAGTCACATTTAAAATAGGTAATTATATCCATTAACTTACTAGTAAAGAGGAATTTTAGGAATAAGTTACAAACTGATTCATATTTATTCTCACACATTACACATAGAATATGAATAGCCATATCTCTTTTTATCAGATTATTGATCATAAGGATCTTATTATGCGTCATAAAATATCCTAACATATTGATTTTTTGAATTAGATCCTTATTCCATAGGTTTATAATTAAAATCATTCTTCCCCAACTTAAAGTCTATAAGATACTGATAGGACCTAGGCTCACAAAGCTCTGATACCAATTATTAGGATCCCTGCTCACTAAGAGCACACTTGGTTACCTTTGTATAAGCAACTAAACATGAAATTTAACCAAAATGATAAGTAACTAGAATTTAGAAACAACACAAAATATGAGAGGCAATACACACTTGTATTAGTACTCATCTAAAAGGAAATACAATGAAGAAATTACACTCTTCCCAAACCTCTTGGGAGTACCAATAATCTTCCCTCAAGAGTTCTCTCTCTCAATTACAAACACAATCAACTCAATAACTGAGTTGGTGTTTCAATCAGTCAATAAAAATATTTCCAGTACCATTGAGCACACACACATACTCCAAGTCTGAGTACACCATGTACTCCAAGTAGATCTCACCTGATCTTGCACACCTGCAGATCAACTGATCTTACTTACCATGTAGATCTCACCTGATCTTGCTATACCGTAGATCAACCTGGCCTTACACACCTACCGACCTAGATCTTACACACCCAAAAGAACCCTTGTCCTTGCCTCACCAAGTCCTTATGATTCTCCCTTGGATAGAACCCTTCTGATTCTACAAATTACAATATAGCCCCATGAGTCTATTAAATAGATCCCATACAGATAATAATTAGACTTTCATAATTACAATAATTAGAAACATAGCTCCAAGACTAAAATTAGTCTTTACATGCAAACAATTGGTTCGTTAAACAAACTGTTCATGTAACTAATAGTTTTGGAACTGCACAAGTGACCGATGTCAGTCACTATTTGTCTGGAGATGACCGATGTTGGCCAATCCATGACTAATGTTGACAGCTTCCTATCTACTCCTAACTGACATCGGTTGGGCTAACCAATGTTAGTTACTCTGACACTCAGCAACTTCCTCCATGTTTGCATCAGTGAAGCTTTTAGCTCCATAACCTAACAATCTCCCACATAGAGATAAATAGCTGCACCTATACCTATACCTGTACATCATCCAATTTGTTCCTAGCTTGTATCCCTCTTCAAGTTCAATCTTGAAGACCAACCACCACACATCTTGTGGTGCTACACCTATCATCCAAGTAACCTACCATATATGAATCTACATTCCCATGTAGAGAAGTCCTTAACCCTGCATAACATGAATCCCTGCTACTGGTCCCTCTCAGATACCTGAGAATCCACTAAACTGCTTTCCAGTGCTCCTTTCCTAGATTGGCCACAAACTCATTGACAACACCCACTGCTTGGGCAAACTCAGGTCTAGTACTCATGTACTACACCTCATCATGTGATTGGGGACACTATTCTATGAACTATCTATCCATAGGTATGCTAACCAGTTCTGCATCTTGCATGTTAAACCTCACCACTACTTTATTCACACAATCATCCTGAGACAACATCACCCTATGATCTTCCCTGTCTCTAGGAATAATCATGCCAAGGATTTTTCGCTCCTCCTAAATCCTTCTTGGCACACCATTGAACTAATTTTACCCTTAGCTTAGCAAATCCCTGCATGTATGAACTTGTAACAAGCATATCATCCACACACAGTAACAGGATAATGTCACGACCATTATCCAACCTAGTAAAATAAACACAATGGTTACAATGACATTGACTAAAGCCATGCTTTGTCATACACCTATCAAACTTGTACCATTATTCTGGGGCTTGCTCAAGAATATATGACCTGGCCTTCTGTCTCACGTGTCAATTCTCTCCTTTCTTTAACTAAGGAATCCATTCATCTTTTAGTTCTTTTATACTGGCTGGCAACTCTACCAAATCTCCCATTTGGTTCTCATCCAAGGAATCAAATTCCTCATTCATGCCATGCTCCCATTGTTTCCTAGATTCTACCTACTCTACTTTTTTAAAACTTCTTAGTTCTTGACCATCAGTGAGCAACAAGTAGTATAAAGAAGGTGAATAGTGAATTTGAGGCTTACTTACCCTTTCAGTCCTCCATATGGGCATTTGAGACTCCTTGACAGCTTGTTATCCAGCCAAAATCTATTCTCTAGTCAACCCTGGTCTGCACCTGACCGATGTCAAATCCTCCTAATCACCAATGCCAATTCCCTGACCGATGTCGATGTCCACCTAGTCATTGACATCATTCACCACCTGCCCGACACCACCAACTCTAGTCTGCACATGACTGATGTTGTTACCTACTTGTTTGACATTAGTTCTACTTGACTGACGTCAATAACTATGTTTTCTTGTGAGTGATGACTTTTTACCTACGAGCTCTCTTTGGATCATAACCCTATCCAAACTGCCCTGCTCAAAATTATTCAACCCCTTGAGCGGATCTTTGTCCATCATCTCCTCCATGAAAACCAAGGCTTTCCAGTTCTTAAGTTTGTCAAAGACATCATACTTCCTCTTAAGAACATGCATCTCTTTCTTATTCATGTGACCAAGCCTACAGAGCCACATCTTCACATCTACATCTGAAGTAGATAAACCAAAAGGAGAATCAGTAATACAAGTAGATATATAAAGAGTACCTACTTTCTTACCACATGCTAATTTAAGTGCATCCACTGTGAGAGTTATTGTTCATCCCTCATCACCCAACTTTCTTGAAGAAATTAGACTCCTCTTCAAGACTAGGACTTGCATGACATTCTTCAACACCCATGTGTTGCCCGTCTACAATTTTAGCTGCACTTCCCCTTTGCCAACAATTTGACAAGGCTCACCAACCCCTAAATAAATCTTTCCAAAGTCTCCATGGACATAATCATGGAAAAATACTCTATTTCGGGTTGCATGGAAAGAGGCAATAGAATCTAAAACCCAAGATTCTACTTTATCTAAGGAACATACAAGGGCATCTTGTGCAACAACACCTACAACATCTACTTCTTTATTTCCTTCATGTTGATCTTCTACCACCCAACAATCTTTCTTTACCTACTCTTTCTTTCCATAATTTAGTAATTGATAATTCTTGCCATTAAATTCCTCCATTCTTAGTGTACTTTTTTCTACCGTTGCTATACTCCCACTCAATCAGAAACCCCTGAGAGTGACCTGTAATCAATAAACACTTAACACGCTCTGACCACCTATTAGTGTACCTAACCAAGCTCTGATGAACCTGCAACCTGGCTCTGATACCACTTGATAGAACCTAGGCTCACAAAGCTCTGATACCAATTGTCAGGATCCCTGCTCACTAAGAGCACACTTGATTACCTTTGTATAAGCAACTAAACAAAAAATTTAACCAGAATGATAAGTAACTAGAATTTAGGAACAACACAGAATATGAGAGGCAATACACACTTGTATTAATACTCATCCAAAAGGAAATACAATGAAGAAATTACACTCTTCCCACACCTCTTGGGTGTACCAATAATCTTCCCTCAAAATTTCTCTCTCTCAATTACAAACACAATCAACTCAATAACCAAGTTGGTGTTTCAACTAGTCAGTAACAATACTACCAGTACCACCAAGTACACACACATACTCCAAGTCTGAGTACAAAGTAGATCTCACCTGATCTTACACACCTGTAGATCAACTAATCTTACTTACCATGTAGATCTCACCTGATCTTGCTATACCACAGATCAACTTGGCCTTGCACACCTGCTGACCTAGATCTTACACACCTGGAAGAACCCTTGTCCTTGCCTCACCAAGTCCTTATGATTCTCCCTTAGATAGAACCCTTCTGATTCTACAAATTACAATACAACCCCATGAGTCTATTAAATAGATCCCATACAAACAATAATTAGAATTTCCTAATTACAATAATTAGAAACATAGCTCCAAGACTAAAATTAGTCTATACATGCAAACAACCAGTTTGTTAAATAAACTATTCATGTAACTAACAGTTCTAGAATCACACAGGTGACTAACATCGGTCACTATTTGTTTAGAGATGACTGACATCGACTGATCCATGACTGATGTCGGTAGCTTCATGTCTACTCCTGACTGACATCGGTTGGCCTGACTGACATCAGTTGGCCTGACCGACATTGATTACTGTGACACTTAGCAACCTCCTCCATGTTTGCATTAGTGAAGCTTTTAGCTCCACAACCTAACAATAACTTTATTTCACTAAATAACCATCATATTCCTTGGCACACCATATAAGGTTATCTTCTTTCAAAAATTGACTTATGTGGATAGTATCCAATTTTTAGTGGATGTATTGGAGGATTTTAATGACACTTGGATCATCTAACTCCAAATTTAAAATTTTCAAAATTTTCCCAGTCTTAGTCTCTTCCTAGTAGTCCTACATTTTTTTCCCAATAAATTGATTAAACTCATAATTCAACCTATTCCATGGATCCTTAAAACTTAATAGATGATCAAATATTGATGATTAATTTTAAAAAGAGGTAATATTAACATCTCTTATGTTCCATTTTCACCCCATGCACAATGGTTCCTTGATTTTAACCATTAAATTCCAAAAATATGACCCCTTCAGAGGTTACTACAAGGTCAATAAATGGTTAGAATTCCTTCCTTATAAGTTTTTAGTAGTGATTGTGTTAATACAAAGGTAATCCTCAGTAAGAATATTCTAAAATATCTTATCTACAATAGCTTTGTTCATCCTTTTGATTTTTATTAGTCTTAGACCTCATTGGTTTTTAAGAAGATAAACATTATCCAACACTACTAGTGGAATTTAATTCTTAACCTCATAACCTAAAAACATAAATATCCTCTAAATTTTATAAATCATGTATTACACTTTTATGGGAAATTTGAAGAGTGATATTGAATAGATAGGCAAGCTTTAGATGGATATTTTTTATATCTATAGTTTTCTATCTTAGGTGAGTAAAATTCCCTTCTATTTGGAACATATCTAATAAGGTGTTACAACTTATAGATATTATCTTTCCCTTATGGAGGGGCATCCCCAAGTAGGATGAAGGAAGAAATTGGATTTTTAAATCTATAATGTTATCTTTTTTTTTCCCTCTAGAACATTCAGGAAATCAATGGAACTCTTCTTCATATTAATCACCTGACATGTAGTCTCCATATAATCCTTGATATAAAATTGATAACTTTAACATCTTTAACCAAATATTACACTAACACAAATGTGTCATCTATAAAATTTTGTTGGGTAAGAGGATTCATTACAAGACCTATTTAAAGACTCCTTAAATATCCTAAATATTTGGTTACCTAAAAAATTCTTCCTAAATATTCTACAAAAATGATTAATAGGAAAGAGGATATAGGGTTACATTATCAAAAACCTCATTCTACCAAGAAAAAACCCACTAGAGATTCATTGATTCTAACTAAAAATTTATGGGTGGAGTATAGGAAGCTATAATATGCTTAAATTTAAGGGGAAATCCCAATCTATATAGTGTCTTATCCAAAAATCCCCATGCAACTCTAATATGAGACTTTTCATGTTTATCTTCAACATACCTACCCTTTTTTAATTATCAATGGAATATAAGGCCTCATACACTAGAATAATTATGTCTATAAACTAGCAACCAACCACAAACACCCCTTGATGAGGGAATCAAACCTTGTAGTCAAAGAGACAAATTATTATGGTAACCTCATTATTATTATCCTCATCATCATAATTTTTTCATACTAATCATCATCATATTCATTTCCATATATGTCATCTAAAATAATTTTAGTGATCCACTTAGCCACACCCATTTTTAGAATAAATGATGCTAGGTAAATTAATTTTATAAGGAACTTATTATATAAAAAAATCATATTCACAACCATAGATCCTAATTTAAACCATGGAATTAATATAATAATAGTAATTTTTTGTTGAAAATTAGCATACAAGTGTTTGTATAAACAACTAGGTCTAATTATTATGACATCATTAGGGACCATTTCAAACAATCTAGACTTATGACCCCCCCAACCAAATTGGATTAAAAATAATTTGAGACCAATAATATTTTTCATATATTACATAAAATTAATTATGGTAATAAATTGGATTTATCCCCCATATATTGTATTGGAGATAACTTAGAACTATAAGATTTCAAATAATGTAGACAAAAAACTAATATTTTTTTTGTAATTAGCTAGTGATCTAGATTATTTGAAATGGTTCCAAACATAAATATTTAGACAAAAACTACCTTTAAGGAGTCTAATTTTATATAATTTTATCCTTTAAAATAACATTTAACACTTAACTATTAATAATATCTATAATAAATCTATAAACACCCATAAATAGAAAAAAATAGTGTAAATCCATTCAATATAAGTGAAACTAAGAGTAGAATACTGAAATATATATCTAACCAACTTCAATGGATACACCTTCAAAATACTTAAAATATAAATTTAATTTTAAATATGATGATACAATACACAATGTTACTTCTTATATATAACATAGTTAATGTACACTTTCTCCTTAATCTAATTAGATTGACTACTCTTACTAATATGAAGTATATAAATTATCAAAATATTAAGTAAACATTTATGCACATAATAATTAATATACACCCATATTGAGACTCCTCATTCTGATAAATTTTATCCTTGTCATTAATCATATATGGATGTTTCTACATGAAAGCCTCATATTCCTATGTCACATATTCCCTAGACATATTATTCAACTTAATTAGATAATTCATGATCAACCAAAAATTTAGATTCCATAACCCTTAATATATATAATAATTACTCCATTATTATACCCACATTTTTTCCATAACTCCACCGATACTGGCCATTATATTTGGAGGTATCTTGATTATCTTGTCACTCAAATTCTACTTTTTCAATATATCATATCACAATCCTATATAGGTATCTTATCCACACACACATAGGGTTACAAACCTTTCACTTTGATAGTAAATTTTTTTACTTGTTATGATGATATTTCCAATGAGGGAAATCCCTAATCTAATAGCATATAAAAACATGTATATATAAGGTTTAAAACTTAAAAGTATGTTTATTTGAAATGTAAATAATATATTATAGTATTTTTCTATCCCAAAAGATATAGGATCTTATAAAATTTGTAAACGAAATATTCTCCTAACTGTTACAATTGATTCTACTCAAATATCATTTTTTTTTCTCTTTCAATGTGATTTCATATGAAGAATATGACCCCATTTCTATTTTCATTCATAACTCTCTTAAATGCACTTATTAGTTTCTATGCACACCTTTATATATACTTCCCAATGTGAAAAATGTTAATTTACATTCATTAAATCCTTAAAAAAAATTCACACATCCCAAATATGGTTGTGTTCCCTTCACTCAAACTTACATGCAAGACATCTATTCCTTATAATCCATCTCAAAGTATTTTAGTGAATGGTCATATTTTATACCTTCATGTAAATTTTTCCATTCATGTTATAAGATTCATAAATTCTTCCACATCAAAACTTTAACACCATCACATTTTTTTCACAAAATTATGTAGCATTCACACATGTTTAGTGCATCAATGATCAATGTCTATACTTATTTTCCTACATTGGCTTTGATTCTACGTGAAAAAATGTTTGTTCACATAATAATATAAATTATCAAAAATATAATCCTTTCACACCCTATTATAAGTAAAAAATACCTACTTTATTTCACACACATTTTAGATGATGTTTGCACACCATAAAACTCTATGCAAAAATGTCACTAAAAACTTTTCCTTACATTCAAAAACTCTTCAGAACCTACCTTTAAAAACTCTAATTTTTTGTGTATTTATCCAACCAAAATCCTCATGATAATTTTTCATTATATTTATAAACTCTTCATAATTTTTCACAATCAACTCCATATTCTTATGTAGTTATCAAAACAAATATTTATACAACCACATGCAATGTGTACTATGTTATAACTTTGTTAAAATATGACATTTATCTTATAATGATTTAAAATAATACTTAGCCAAGGTTGATCCTATAAAAAACCCAAAAATATGATTATGATTAATAAAGTGACCAAAATTGGGTTATCTAGGAAGATGATGAATAGTATTAGATTGTTATGATTATAATAGTATATCTTTATAGTGGAATTCAATTTCCAATTGTGGGTGTGTAGCTTTGATTGGCCTAGAATTATAAGGATCCATTTTTATATTAATTCTTTATATAAACCTCTCTCAAATAATTGAATTTATGTTTAAAACTACCATAATTTATTCTTCATTGGTCAATCCCTAAAACACACCATGAAACCTTAAAAAGACATTAGAAATTATTTTTTATTTTAGGTATAATTTTATCAAATAACACATAGTTTTTTGTGGGTTTGAAATCGAAACTCTTGTATTTATTTTATATCCCATCCAACCTTTATCAAACAACATTTATTTTGTTTACAAATAGATAACTAGTAATTAGTTAGACTTATGAATAATGTGGATACATGGACATATTCAAATAGTTGATACCATATGTTCTTGTAATTTTCTATTATACATCATTTATTTTGGTTCATATTTATGTGTTTTATATAAAAGATTTGTATATAGTTTTATATGTTGTATATAGTGGTATATATGTTGTTCATTTCAGGTTTTAAGTGAATTAAGAAACTAACTATACTTTTTATGCTTGAGGTTGATGCAAGGAATATATTAACCTCACTAAATATCATATATGGATAGCATAATAGGGGAGTATGTGGTAGATGGAGGGAGATAGGGCATAGAGAATAAGAATCTATAACAACACATGCATAGTAGACTTGTTTGGCTTGACTGATTGTTTTATATTGTGTGTCTTGATTTAGTTAGATGTAGTGGTTATTGAATATATACTTGCCATTATGTGGTATGTTTTTATTTTTCATTTTTAGATTCTTTCTAAAACTTTATTTCTTGAGATTAACTTATTAGTTGCATTAAATGTTTAGTTTATGTATTTATTGGTAATATGCATTGAATTATTTTTTGTTGCATTTACAAATTGATGTGTTAATGATGTTCATGAATTTCAATATTTTTTAGTTGTATATTTATTTTTATATTTATAAAATTATATAATATTTGAAATCAATGAAATAATGATTTTGAATTCTTGCTTTAAATTAGGCATAAAAAAATGGGTCTCACTTAGCATAACAATACTTTGTTTGGGGGTTAGAATACCATTAGAGATCTATTTTTTTAACAATGCCATTGGGATTATTGGTTAAATATTTAGATTATGATTATGCTTTTAATTCATTATAATCCTTTCTAAATCTGGTTGTGATATTACTAAAATATATAATCATGTTTTAGATTGAAATTAATACATTCATTTTAGAATGGTTTTGCTCAAAACCACTCAAATAGATTTATAGGGTCTCATTATTATTTATGGTGGCTCAAATGGGGATTATGAGTTGTATGGAAAATAAAGGGTAGAAAATTATGGGTGAACTATGCCAATTTGAAAGAAAAATACTACATGGACTTTGGTAGAAAAAGGATTTTTTCCCTTATGATTAAGCCAAATAGTTGGAATTGGAGGGTTGTTTTGAGGTTTAAACTAAAAGCTTCAAAAAATTTAAGGTATGGAATTTGTAATAAAGAGTTGGAAGTGGTTAAGAAGAGGAAAATGAAATAAAAATAAGATAGCATTAGATAATAATGATGGAAAAAGGAGTGACAATGAATTTAAGAGGGAATTTATACTTTTTTTATTTTGCATAAATCCAAGGAAATAATGTATTTTCTAGTTGTTACTATAATAATGGAGTACTGTTTGTTTTTAAAGTGGATTTATCTTGGTATTAAGAATTTTTAAAGAACCCTAGCTAAATTATAACATTGGATAAATTTTTATGCTTTGGATCTGGTAGCAATCATTTGTGGGTTTTATTTTACAAGAAAAATATAAGTCATTTCTTTGGGTATTTATTTGTGTGAAGGTTTTGAATGTGAATAACTTTTATGGGTCTTTTTTATTCACATTTTTATTGCATCAAATAGTGTAGGCTCTTATGACATTTTTATAATGTATTAATGCATGTAAAATATTTGTCTTTGATAGAGGAATACTCAAAATTGTAGTCTTTCTTTAAGTTCTTTTGTTTGTAATCAAGCATATATTTTTCCATTCCAAACCTTAATACATAGTTGCAAACTCATTCATGGGTTTTAGAATTGGTTCAGAAATAATAATTATGCATACATGTATGTGGTAAAAATACCACATATAGGCATGCATAATGTTTTCTAAAACCACATCTATATGTATTTTTTAAAAAATTTCCATTGATTATAAATTTTTTAAACTAGTCTCTACATTTAGACTAGTGTATAGTTGAGAATAAATTATTTGTTGTAGTCATGCTTAGAATACATGTGATTGGTATAATCCATGATGTATGGTTATGTTTATGGGTTTTTTAATAAATTATTTAAACCAATTTAAGTGTAATAATTTTCATTGTAGATTTTTCTTTCCATCCTCAAATTCATTAGTTATCAAGTTATTATTTTTATTATAAAATAAAAGAGGATGATTTTCAGAGCTGTAGGATATTGGTGACCACTTACATGTGTAAAAACTATTATTTAAACCACCTTCTATTATAGTATTCATGGATGAATTATTAATTTATAAAACCACTTTTTAAAACATGTTATTTGTGGCTTGATTACTATTCACAACATGGAATTTGGGGCCTATATTTTTGTTGTTGAAACTACTTTTAAAATATGGTATTAGTGTCATGATCAATGTTTTATAAAACTATAAATACATGTGATATTTAGGATTTTCATATTGATTTTGAATCCATATCATGTCGTGGTTTTTATAACATAAATTTGGTTTTTAAGACCATATTTATGTTGTGTTATTTATAATCAATCTTTCCTTATTTAAACAAGTTCATTTGTAGACATGTACGAGGTTGGTGACCACCTACAAGCCTACTTATTCATCATGATAAGATTATAACATTTTGAATAATACTCACTCTTATTTTTTTTAAAAACCAAGTTAAGGACACATTTTGATGTTTATAAAATGAATTAGTGATGTGTATGTTTAAATTATTTAAGGACCATAGTCTCTTTAATACTCAAAACTATATGCTTTATTTGATTTTTATGCAGGGTTGATAATTAGAAAACTTGTACTTATAATGTATAATAAACAAGGGGAAGTTTGTCTAAATTGTATGTTTTATCATTTTTTAAGTGATTAAAAAGATTTAACATTACTTTTTTATGAGTTATTATACCTTTGAAATCAAGGGAATCAACATAGATAACTATGAAACTCATTGTACGTATCTTTTTTATGAAGGATCCTTTTATTAGATGAGGTTAAAAAATTCAAATCTAGACTATAGATATTATTGTATTATGATTAATGTTTATTTAGTTTATGTATTGTTGATCAAGATAGAATTTATCATTGTAGTTTATTGATAGAGGACACTAAAGTGTTAAGATAAATTTTGTATGTGATGATAGAGTTGGATATTCATAATAAATGAATTATGATTATAGATAATTTGTTTAAGGACCTCATAAAATGAATATGCTATTATTTTATAATTATTTAGATTATTTAGAATAAATTTCTTTAGATAGATACTTTTTTGGGGGTTATCAACAAACCATCCTTCATGTTAAAGGATGATGAGTGATGATAGGCAGTAGGCCTTCGCATAAATAACTCATCATTGATTAATGTTAAGGATAATATTTTTGTGTAGAAAAGAGTATGGGTGTGTGTGATATTTGACTCAAATTTAGTGGAAGTCTAAAAATTGTAATGAAACTTTGGCCAAATTAATGTTATAGTTGTATACATTTTATGTTCACCATACTATCTAGTTTACATGCATCTATGAAGTCATATTAGATAGAGGATAAATTTAGATGGTATATTTGAATACTACATGTGATATTAATAGTATTCACACTATTTTGGATGAATTATCTATGTTCACATTGTATACATAATATTTTCAACTTTAATTGATTACTAACACTTTATTTCTTGCAAAAACCTATCAAGTCTCAATCTCTCTAAATACATGCCTTAAGGGGTATACCAAGAAAGGGGTGGGTAGATCGTCGGTGCTTCATAATATTTTTGTCAATTTTTCCACTTGACATATACACACTTGTCTCTTAAAACCATTTACCCTAAGCTTATTCTTCCTAGTCCTACATATTCTGGACTTTTCTCTTTCCATCCCTCTTTTTCTTGCCTTAATTCCATTCTGGTTAGTTAGTTGTACTAGGTCATCTGGGTTGAACTAGTACAATTTAGGGGTATTTTTCACTTTCTTAGCTTGTTAACCTTTTGGCTGACCTTGCTCAAACCTAGTGAATTATCCCTAAAAACATGCTAGGTTGACTAGGTCAACACTATAAAGTTCACATTCTGAGGAGGAATTAGGGTAAGATCCACCTATATATACAAGTTAATTTCCCACCATTTCATAAAAGAAATTTTTATTAGTGAATAAGTGAGAGTGAACATCTACTTATTGACCATTCTACTTAAAGAATAAAGATAAGGGTTTCATACTTTATTTGGAGATACAAATTTATCTTATGGAGAAGTATTTTAGATGTTTAGATAGGTTTTGTAACCTGAATAATTTATCTTGGTTATCCTTACATACCAAAATAATCTCTTGATAATCACCTAGGCCAAGGGAGAGTTTGAGGCTCAGTGGCTTCATCTTCAAAGGTAAGTATTCTTAACTTTATTTCTCCTTTGTAAGAGTAGATAGACAATGAATTTGTATTCTTCTCTAATGTATTAGGATTTAGTGTACATTGACGTGAGTATATATCTTCTAATACATTATTAGTTTAGTTTATTTTATTATTTCTAACGCCCACTATGTGCCACAAGCTTTGGTGTACACTAGATTATAATTACTTTCTTGTTATTAGAATAAGTGAGTGTTTTAAACCTTAGGACTCCATTAGGGTTGTTGTGTGACTGTGTCAAATTGTAGTCTTTGGAACCCTTCCTATCATGATATGTTGTGACAAGCGATCCCCTAATCAAGTCTAGTAGATCCCCATATCAGTCATGCTCTTGCTTAGTAAGTGTATTTCCAATCAAAATTTTAGCTATACTCTATCCTCTTCACTCCAAGATTGATTTATAGACATGATGTATTTTTTATTGCATATATTATGGTGAACCTGACATGAAACTAACCTCTTAAGTATTTATTTCACTTATTTCATTCTTTTAATCATCATTTTTATCATATATTTTGACATACGAGATTGATTTTATCAACCCAACTATTTTTATTTGTGCATAGGTTTCTAAGAATAGGAAACTATCTTAACCCAATTAACCTAGTATAGGTTTATATCCTTTCAAACACCCAATTCAACTTACTAGGTCAACCCAGTTGACCCCTTATAGTTTCAACACTTTTCAATAGGTTCCTGCATAGCTTGATTGATCATGTCGACCCAATTTTTAGGTATCTCAAGAATATCTCAAGGTTCTTGATTAGTAATATTTATTCATTGCATCTTTTATCCACCAAGGTTCCTTTCTACCTCTATATTTCTCTATTTTCTATCTTTCCTTTCATAGTTTACAATCTTCAAAATCTCCCTTACATAGTCAAATGGATAAACATTGTCAACCCAGTTATATGTTCTATGTGTTATTTGAAATAACTAGATCAACCCTACCAACCCAATTCATTTTCAAATTTTGATTCCATAGAATAGGTTCAAACTTGTTGACCATGTTTTGTATTTTGTGCATATATTGTCAGCATTATACCTTATTTCAAAGTTATAATTAACCTCATATCTATTAGTAATTAATTCACACTTTATTTTCCTATTTCTTGCATGCTTAGAATAGCTCACATAGTTTATTTAAGGGATTTTTTATTAATCACTTAGTTTCATTATTTCTATTTTATACACACATGACCAAATCCCAAAAACATAAACAAGCACTTTAACATTTTGTCTATCTTAGGCCAACCTACTTAGATCTCATCACCAAGGGGGAAGCTAACTTGATGGTCTGGTTAATCATAAAATATGGTTAATGGTATATTCTATCCAAACTACTTGAAACCATCCTTAGATTGCTATTTAGTACCTTGCTTATAGCCAACTTCCAATCACACTAAAAACCATATCTTAATAATCTAATAAACATTCAGGTTGATCAATCAGTTAGCTATTTAATTTTAAATTTGATTGCTTACTCTTTGCTTAATTATGTGTGAAAAAGCTTTTTTTAGCCAGTGTTAGTGAAAGATTTTTCTTTGTGTGCCTCAATTAGATTGGCCAACATTGATCCAATTGGTTGTTTTTTTCCTTTTAACACTTACTTCTTTACATTAATTATAAAATTGTATTATTCATAAATTGATATCAACTTCATCATCTTTCATATTTTCATTCTTTGTTTCATCATGAATCCAATGAAATATACAATTTTAAAAATGGATGAATAAAAACAAAGATATAGGCAAAATAAGGAATCTGCCATTTTTAATTCTTGTATGTTTATTCACCATTTCCTATGTATTTATGCTTGCAATTGCCTAAATGTACTCTATTATTTGTGATGGGGTCATCATGTGTGTGTTTTTAAGTACATTGAAAGTGTTATTCTTATCATATTTCATGTGTTTGTGTAGACTTCTATAAATTAAGAGTGTGTGAAGAATTTTCATGTTTGTAGTACTCCTATTGTACTATGCAATGTATACTTATTATTATTGACTTCTTCATTCAGAATGTTTGATGCGCTTATTAAATATTAAAATCAACATCTTTCATAGAAGCTATAATTGAAATTGAATTTTTTCCATACGCCTTTGTTCATTATACAGGATCGACCCAGTCGATCCTGTATTACCTTTAGACCTTTTTCAACCTTTATCCACTATACAAGATTGACCCAATTGATTGTGTACTATTTATAGACCTTTTTTAATCTATGTTTACTATATAGGATTGACCCAATTGACCCTATACTATTTACAAACCCTTTTTAGCCTCTATTTGTTGTACAAGATTGAACTAATTGACCTTTAATATTTTCTATCACTTCATGTTCCCCTTTTGTGGTCATCTAGTCTTGTTTCATCATGATGACATATTTTTATCCTTCCCTTAGTATATAACATTGCATAATCAAGGATTTGGATAATAAACTCACTTATTTCATTACTTCAAATGAAACTATCCATTTCTTCCTTCCCTTTATCCTAAACCAAAACCACTCACTACACAATGTAATGTAGTTGAGGTCATTCATCCTAATCTTCTTCCTAATAAAATTTTTAGGAATCCTCCACCTATAAATAATCTTCTTCCCACCAACACAAATAATCCTTTTCCTACCAACACTAATGCCTCTCTTACAAACACTAATCTACATATTGATACAATTCAACTTCTTACACAAGTCATACAAAAAATGAACATCATGAAAACAACCAATCAATCTAAAATGTTGAATGTGCAACAAAATTTATGTAACATGATTAATCAACCACCTCAAGTCATCATGTCTCAACCAAATAAAATTTTTATCCCTCCTCTTCTAAGAGATGCCAATGGGAATATCATCCCTCAACCTCCAATGAATAAAAAAATGCTTCAACATATTCAAAATAAACCTTTATCCCCATTTATTGCATCCATAGATATTGGAAAATAAATTCCAACTATCACATATAATGGGACTAAGGACCCTATTATCTTTCTTAAGTCTTTTGGCAATATATATAAGGAATGGGTCTAAATTAACACCTTTTATACCACCAAGCTCTTATCCAAAACCTTTTTTGGTGATGCACTTGAATGGTACAACCAACTTCCTAGACATTTCATCTCACAACTAGAGGATTTAGTCAATGCTCTAGTGAAGGAATTCCAACATGATGACCTTCCTAAAAACTACCTTAGCCATTTCATCAATGCTAAGAAACTTCCTAATGAATTTGATCATATTTTTATCAAATGATCAATGTTTCTTTCTCCTAAACTCGACCATAAATGAATAATGATACTCTTTTGAAACTATTTGTCACTACTATTAAACCTCCTCTTCAATATACAATTTGAATATTTTCACCTAATACTTTAGATGAATCCTTAGACCAATCAAAAAGGCAATAATTTCCTATAACTCAATTCAAACCATCTCAAACAACTACTAAATTACCTTTTCAATCATCTTCTCATAACATTGATTCATCTAAGCCTCCCCAAACTCAAAGTGGAACATCCAATTCAACCAATTTTAACCAAACCCACCCTCCCTTGAGTCTAGAAAAAAATACTAATAAATTTCCACCCTCTAAACCTATGATCTTGGATCATTCTAAACCTCCTCCATAATGGTATAATCTAGATAAATTTTGTTGGTGGCATGCTACTATAGGTCATTCTCATGAGTCTTATTGTGATCTTCACTAATTTTTTCTTTCTTCCTTGCTTTGTCCACATTTTAATCTTGATATTCTCACAAAAGAACATTATATAGACTATCTTCAAGCTTATAAAAGTCAATCTCAAGAACCAAAATCACATCAACATCAACTACTTAATGATATAAAATAATTTACCTCATCCAACTAATGTTATTCAAACCATAGTTTATCTTTCTTCCTACACCAATAATGATAGCTAACATGAACAAATTTAAACATATCATTGCATCCATTGAACCTCAACCTCTTATGTCACATGAACCAAAGGAGTACCTGATTCAAATTCCTATTCTAAAGTATATCATCCATGTTCTTCCTTTACCTATTTTATCTCCTCCTACCTCTCCTACACATCATATGTCACATTTAACATCCTTAAAATATATGAAACCAACACATTTACCTATCTACAAAAACACTTGATAAACCAATACAAATAATTTTAAGGGTTCAATGTTACCTCATTCCAGCTCACATGTTGGGGCATCTTGTGATGCCCATCCACATGTCCTTTCAGACTTTGGGTCATCTTGTGATTCCCATACCTACATCCACTTACCCAATGGGTCATCTTGCAATGCCCACTATTATTATATAATTCATAATAACAAACAAATCTAGCTTCAAGAACCTTTTAAAACTTATAGACCTGTATTTTACATGTTCATCTTTGATACATATGTTAGCATAGGTATTAATTGTTCTTCTTGTCTCTTGTTTCTTTTTTTTTGTGCATTTTTATTTCCTTCATTTATATCATTTTACTAGTATCATTATTTTCCTTTACATTCTTTGGTTTTCTTCCACATTACATTTGGCATTTGTTTTGATTTTTTGTCTTTATATACCTCTTTCATTTGCCTTTTAATGTCACTCTTTGCCTTAGTATCTTTATGATAATTTATTCCCTTTCTTTAATATTTACCTCTTGATGTACCATAGTCTTCTTTATATTTTGATATTTCTCTTTTTTCACCCCTAGGGTTTCTCTTTTATGAGTTGTTTTGAAAGACCATGGAAACAACCCATCGTTCCTCATAAAACTACCATCTTTTGTTTATCTTTCACTTGTCCGTTTATCACCCTTGTGGGTTTATCTTTTATGAAGTCTTAGTGTAAGACTATGGATAGGACCAACCCTCCTCATAAAATCACCATCTTTTCATGTTCTTGATTTTTATTCTTAACTTTAGCTTTTGCTTCTTTTGGTAGATGGAATTTTTAAGCAATCTATGTTAGTATGTTTTCCTCCATTTCCCTAATTCTCATGATAAGGAATCACACTTTACTATAATTTTATCCCTTTTTTCCCTTTGTCACATTTTTGCAATTTGAATAAATTCTAACTGTTCCATGTATTATTCCTCTTGATTTCCCCTTCCTTTTATCTCTATATTGGATAAAATAAGGTCAGAGTCAAGATAGAACTTTTATTTCACCTAGATATATGAGACTCTTAGACCCCATGCTCTTTGAAGTTATCTCACTTAAAAACCTTGTCCCAAGTATTCAAATGAAATTCATCTTTAGCACCCATGTTTGGTATTCTGAATCCATATGGAGGAGGAATAGAAAAAACCATTAAGAAATTTAAAAGCTAAATCATTTGGAAAAAAGGCAATGATATCTAAAAGGCAACAGACAAATCTTAATATTCAAATTCACACCAAAAGACATGATCACAATCACATCTCCAATCTCTAGTCTAATATTAAACTCCAAATTTGGCCTTACGTAGAGCTGAGGTCATTTTGGGTATAGTAATCTAGTATATTGGAATAGGGGAATTCAAAAAACTCTATGGTGCTACCTACTTTCTCATGCAAGTACCCAATATTTGTAGTAGACTGATTTCTCTATAAAGTGTCCTAAAGAATGGGGAACACATCATGGGGAGGTAGGCCCATTTTACTTTTCATCCATATAGCCTTCATGGGATGATCTATATACTCCATTTATTGACATAAGACTTGTGTAGATAAGAGATGTTCTTTAGAGTCCTTAAGGTCGACAGTCTTTTTATTTTGATAAACCTAATTTGAGTGTCTTAACTTTCATAAGGCATTCCTCTACCTTGGATTTTCCTTCATTCTCTCATCCACCCATTTCATCTTCCCCCTTGATAAGAAAATTGTGATTCCAAAACTATTTTCCCTCTTCTATACTTCCTTCTTCTTTACCTCTTAAAAACATGCTAGCATTACATTGTTTTAGTTTTATGTATATTTAGAGCAAAATAACATGTTTGAGTAACTATGGATCACTCTTTTCTTTCATCTGTCATTATTATAATACCCTTCTATTGTGGACATTTGAGTCCACACCCTTTTGAAATTATTACATATATTCCTTCTTCATGTTTTTCTTCCATATTTAATTACATTTCATTTTTGTTTCTTTCATGTTTTCCTTTTTGCCTATCTTGCATGAGCTTACTTTTCACTTTATTACATATCTTTGTTCAAGTTTTATTACATTAATATTTCATTTTCCATTCATGTTTTACATGATTCCCAACTTGATTTAGTATGTTTTACATTCCTTTTTCCATTTATGCTTTACATACTTTCCAATATCATTTGTTATTCATTCAATATCATGTCATTTATTTATTATCATTTATCATTAATTTACCATCATTTGTCATTCATTTTCCAATCATTTGTCATTTATTTTCCATTCATTTGTCATTTAATTGCCTCCAATATTCTAGAAACCTTGATTTACCAATCATAAATTGCTAATTATCTTCTTTGTCATTCCTAACTACTATATGTTTATCTTCCATTTTTTTTGATTTTATGGCTATCTATTTGCACTAAATTCAATAGGTTCATATAGTGTTCTCTACGTGGGACACCTTAATATTTCTTACAATTTACTTATTTATCTATAAAACTAAGTTAAGTTAAAGGTATATGTTTTTCAATTCAGTCCATCCATCTATCTTATTTGTTGTTTACTACACTTTACTTAGCATCAATGTTGTGTGTTATCATGTTTTATCTCGAAGCACAATCTCATGTTGTACTTACATGAAACATGATGATATTTGAGTGGGGAATATATACACATAATATTTTAAAAAATTTACTGATTACTGACACTTTGTATCTTATAGGAACCTATCGAGTCTCAATCTCTCTAAGTGCATGCCTTAACGGGTGCACTGAGAAAGGGCTAGGTAGACCATCCATGTTTCATAAGATTGTTTCCCTTTTTTACACTTTCCATTTACACACTTGTCTCATAAAATAATTTACCCTAATATTATTCTTCTTAGTCCTACCTATTCTAGTCTTTTCCTCTTTTTGGTCCACTTTTTCTTCCCTTAATTCCCTTCTGGTCAATCAGCTATATTAGGTTGATTGGGTCAACCTAGTATATTTTAGGGGTATTTTTCACTTTATTATCTTGTTAGCCTTTCAAATGACCTAGCTCAGACCTAGTGAATTATCCCTAAAAATACATTGGGCCAACTAGGTTGACCCTATATAGTCAACATTCTTGGGAAGATTTAGGCCAAGATCCACCTATATTTACAATTTCATTTCCCACCATTTCAGAGATAAGAATTATTAGTGAATAAGTGTGAATGAACATCTGATTATTGACCATTATACTTGAGGAATAAATCTTAGGTTTCCATAATCTATTTAGAGATACAAATCTTGTATTGTGATGAAGTCTTTTGAATACTTAGTTAGGTTGTGTAGCCTAGAGCTGTTTTATCTTGGTTATCCATACATACCACAACAATATTTTGTGAAGCACCTTGGCCAATGGAGAGATTGAGGCTCGGTGGGTTCATCTTCAAAGGTAAGTATTCATAACTTTATTTCTCCTTTGTAATAGTAGATAGATAGTGCATTTGTATTTTTATCCCATTTATTAGGATTCTATATACATTGACATGAGTATATGTCTTATAATATGTTTTTAGTTTAATTTGTTTTATTTTTTCTAACCCCCACTTTGTGCCACAAGATTTGGTGTGCACTATATTAGATTTAATTTCTTTTTATTATAATAATTAAATGATTTAAACCTTAGGACTCCATTATGATTTTTGTGTGATTATGTTAGACTATAGGCTTTGAAACCCTTCTTAACATGATATGTTGTGACAAGTGATCCCCTAATTGAGTCTAGTAGATCCCCATATTTTTCATAATCCATCTTTAAAAATGTATACCCAATTAGAAGTGTAGGTATGCTCTATCTTCTTTGAGTCAAGATTGATTTATAGACACGATGAATTTTCAATTACATACACACATAACCATTATGTTCCCCTCCATGAAGGGAAGGGCCTTTTCCAATGGGGATGTATGTGGGAGAATGTCGATATGTGGTTAGAGTAAGAGTGTTGATATGATGATTTCCCTCTCTATAGATACATCTCAATAATCCTATCATTACTCATGGTTATTTTATAAATTAATGATTTATTGTTTAAATCTTCATTATACTGCTAGTATATAGATAATGGTATCTATTGGTAGTTGTATATTCATTATTTGATTATTCAACATAGTAGTAGTTGTAACATTCAATTATAGATAAAATAATGTATTTCATATTTTCTTTAATTGAAAATAATACTTATTGGTTTATTGTATCCTTAACATATGTTTATATTTCATTCACTATACACTCCTTGTATGAGGTAGTAATTATGAGATTTATCATTCTTAATTAGTTTATTAATTAGTATTCATTATTTTTATAATTTTACATTTTATTGTATATAGTGAGTGAGTTGTAACCTGATGTTAGGATCCATTTATGAATGTTGAAATTTAATTATTTTAAATATATATATATATATATATATATATATGTGTGTGTGTGTGTGTGTGTGTGTGTGTGTGATTAAACCTAGAGATGTTTTAACATGCGATATTAGATCATAGGTTTAAATTATTGGACCTAATTATTCTAATAATGTTATCTTATCTCTCCTCTTATAATATGATAAGATAGTGCATGGAAAAACTATTATTGATGGAACTTTTAGTTAGAATTCACAACATGGACCCAATCAACTAGTAGCTAAACAACCTATAAAGCTCGACCAAATCCTCATAATATGTACAAAAACTTGAGATAGATTATCTTTCATAGAGTAATAATTACATGGGAATGATAAGGAATAATAACCTAAGGAGTATTAGGCTAATTAGGAAGTGCATAGAGATCATGATCATTCTAAAAATTACCAAGACAAAAAAGTCCAAGTAGTTGTAGAGTTTAAACATGATATGAACTAGGTAAGCCTACCTAATTTCCATGGAAAAATGTTGGATGATGGAGTTTAAGGATGGATCACTAAGATGGAAAAGTATTTCAAGTTTATAAATTACTCTGATGTAACTTAGGTAGTTTTGGGGATCTTATTAATTTGTTGGTGAAGAAATAACCTAATTGGCTAACAAAAAACTAGAAATGGGCATTAACACACCACTCCCACTTGGGAATAGTTTGTATCCTTAATTAGATCTCAATGGATACCACAATTATTTTTTTTCATAAATTTACTGACTTCCAAAATATTAATCAAGTATATATATTAGTGACTAGATACTAGGAACAATTTACTAAGCTCCTGAAGTATGTTCCCCAGTATCATAAGGAAGAACTTTTTAGGATTAAGAAGTTCATCATGTGGATAAGGGCTCAAATTGGAGCTGAAGTGGATGTTAATTGAATAGGTTTTGAGAATGTTTTCAAGTAAGATCATAAGTTAGAGATAAGTTCTTAAATAAGTTTGGTGTCCCAAAATCTACTTTCAAAAAGAATAAATGGGAGCATAATGGGAACTCCAAGAACATGTTTAATAGCTAAAATACAAGGTTAAAAAGTGCTTCTAGGTAAAATAAAAAATGAAAATGGATTAAAAGAAGGATTCAATGGAGGTAATTAGACTGAGAGGAAGGGGCCGCATGGTGGATGTTTCACATGTGGAGGAGATCTCTATGCTAAGGATTATCTTTGGTTGAAGATAGAAGGAAATTATAAAAATCCTTCTACCTCTACATCATAATAATTAATCTTCAATTAATTAATCCATATAGATATTAAAATCCATAAATTTTAGTTTCAATCCTCTCCCATCAAGGTACCAAGTAATTTCTTTGGGAATTCTATTTTAATTTTAATAGATACTAGTGCCAATGAATGTTTTATCTCTCCTTGTATGTTAAATAAACTAGATAGGAAATTTCATTTTGTGGAAAATGTTTGGACAATGTAGTGTGGGAGTCAATCTAAGGTTAAAGTATAAAAATGTCTCATAGAGGTAGAGGTAAATTTACCTAGACTCATAAAATTAGTATACCTATTTATAGCTCCACTAGGGTATATGATGTGATGTTTTTCCATCGAATAAGATAAATAATGATAAATTTACATCATGAACTAAGTATTTCACATAAAAATATATATTTTATTCATTTGAGATAATATTTACAAAGAGAGGTGAAAGCTTCTAGAGATTTCGTAGGTGTTTATGGGGATAATCAAACTTTCTTGAGTAACCAAATTTTATTTAAAAAAATAAACTAACATTAAAGTAAATACTAACTAAAAAATTAAAATAAAATACCTTAGATCATAAACCCAACAAACTCCCCATTGATCTAAATGGGTATAGAAGATGAAATAACTATAGAAATGACTTTGAATTCATCAAATAAACTTTGTCACAATTATAATTGGTGCATTGTACATCCTGATACTAACCAAAACTAATGTCATTACATACTCAAGATCATATTATTAGTTATATCATAAAAGGCTAATGAAAATGATCAAATCTTGTTCATCCCCTATGGTCATCATATTTTACTATAGTATAACATGATTGAGGCATGTATAACTACATTGACCCACATAAATTACCACACAAGAAACCATTCATGTGATAACCCTATATCATGTATGGCACATCTCCTTGATGTCAAACAAATGTTGAAAACCTTTGCTCCACACTAAATGTACAAGTAACACCTATCAACTTATATTATCATTGATGACTAATTGAAATCTAAATAATGTTAAATTGTATCCCCCTATCAGGTGAGAGGGGTGAATCTATGCATCAATAAAAATAGAAACAACTAACTCTATCCAATCCATGTCATTGAATTTAAAGGAATGAATAAAACCAAAATGAAAATGAAAAATTGTATACTATTGCTATCAAAATTGTTATTCAAGAACAAACCCAAACTTTAAGTGAATAGATAACTAGTATAGGTTAACTATCCTCTATCATATAATAGATCCTATAACCTATAGTTTGACACTTCACTTTTTTAATTACAAGGATCCTGATGGACCTATAAAAGATGAGATGTTTGTCGATAACACAAGAATGAAGTGGTGTTATCATTTGAAAGGTGTTAGTTTCCACCAATAATGCAACTATATACTTCAATGGATAAATTTGGAATAAAAAACATATATGAAATTTTCAAAACACAAAATATATGATACTATTATGTTTGTAACATCCAAAAAATGTATAGTTTGACTAGTCACATGACCACCTTTGCATAAAATAATGACTGGTTGAAAAAATATCACAATACAATGCTCTCAATGTCAAATTCAACCAAATAAGAATAGTTTTTTATGTTTTTAAATATTAACATCTTTGGAGAGTTTCATATATAATAATATTTTCTAATTTATCTATGATAATTTACATTGCATAAAAGGAAGATATATATTTGAACCTACACTTGCTAACTTTCAAAAATAAAAATAAAAATTTTGCATGGAAAATTAATTCATCATGTTTTTAACTTAAACATGAAAAAAAAGTAATTTTATTCCTTTTTTTAACCATAAGGTAATTAAAATAATTTAAAAACCCTATTTCACCATACATGTCTAGTTAGAATAGCTATGCCATACATGTCTATTTGAGTGAATTAATCACCAAAATTTGTTTTGTATAAATGAAGCTCCTCCTCAATACTGTTATATCTATTTAGAATTATTTTATTAAAAAAAATTAAAGTTTTTTAAATAATTAGATAATCTCAACCTGAACCTTAGTAATGTTTTCTTTTAATAGCTATCATTCTAGCTTGTAAGGGTCATCATATAGGTGGAACATGCAGGGTTGCGATTTTATCTATCTCTTCAAGACAATTCATTGTATATCTCTTATGTATTATTTCAAGTGATACCAATACACATTAATATTTATATTCACCATATAGGTACCCAAAAATAGTTACAACAACTTATTTTGTCTATATTACAACATACAGGTTTCTTCAACTAGATTGAAAAAGAGTATATCTCAATCATTCAACTATAAAAAAGTTTATTCAAACCCTTGAAATGCAAGCCCATTAAAAAATAAAAGTGTCCAAGAAACATTGATATATGATTGTATAAAATTCTCACCCTAAAAATACATAAAAATAGACCACAAATTTACCCATGAACAAAAAAAATAGAGGGTGAGATAAACATAAATAATTACTTGGACATCATCCTCATATATTTTATGAATGGGCTGACATTTTTTGCCAATCACTAGTAAGAATATGTCAGAGTTAGATATCTCCAATTTTTCTCCAAAAATATTAACAATATGATGGATTTTAATTATATAAATCATGCCCATGCCATCTTTATCAAGCACCATCAAATCTTCTTTAATCAAAACATAGAAAAAAAATTATATCTTTTTTTTATGATTCTCTTGAGATCTAATACCACTATTTTCCACCCAAATAGGATTAATAATTATAAATTTACATCATTAACTAAGTATATCACAAAAAAACATATGTAGTATTCATTCAAGATAATATCAAAGAGAGGTTAAATCTTATAGAAATTGCATGTGTGATTATGGGGACAAACCAAATTTCTTGAGTAACCAACTTTTTTTAACAAAGCAAACTAAAATTAAAGTAAATAATAACTAAAACATAAAAATAAAATACCTTGGATCAAAAACCCAACATATGATCCTTGCAGTAATATGTATTTATAAGCGCAAGGCAAAGTTCAATTATTTCTCGAATAAGTTTGAGTGTTTGGATGAATTTGGAAATCAAAGCCACATTCAAAGAGAAAAGTAAGAGTTCAAACTAAGACAAATTTAACTCATTCAATTGAATATGGCTCAATTATAATGATGTTAGGTATTCTTGGTCAAGGTTGAATAAATTTAAAACCCAAGGAGCCTATCTTTGAATATTACCACTTTTTGTAATAAGTTTGAGATGTTTTCCAAAGTAGTTACCTTACTTACCTCCTTAAAGAGAATTAAAATTCATGATATACATCAATCCAAGATCTAAGCCTCAATCCAAGGATATATACATGATCATCAAAATAGAATTAGTTAAGTCAAAAACCCAACTTCAGGAAATGTTGGTTAAATAGTTAACTTTGCCATGTGTTTCACCATGTGTGAACTTGTATAAGGATTCAAATATTCACATTTGAATAGATAATATGATGTTGAATAAGGAAACCATCAAGAAAAATATCCCCTACCCTAAAATTATGACCTTTTTAATTAAATTTGAGGTGTAATGGTATTTTCCAAGATTGACCTAAGATCAAAGTACCATCAGTTAAGGAACAAGGAGGAAGACATCCCTAAAATAACTTTTAAGACAAAATATGGTAACCATAAGTTCAAAATGTTCCCTTTTAGGTTAATAAATAAACTATAAATAGTCATGAATCTCATAAATAGTGTGTTTAGGGATTACCTTGATCAATTTGTGTGTGTTTTTTATAGCATTATGATCTATTAAAGAGTGAAGAAGAGTATATTGAGCATTTATGTCTATTTTTGAAATTCTTTTGAAAACATAAGCTCTATGTAATTTTTTCAAAGTTTCCTTTCATTTAAATAAGGGTGAAATATCTAGGACATATCATCTCTATAGAGGGAGTTTCTATATAACTATAAAATATTATACCTAACATGGAAAAGCCAACACCCAATAATGTGCACGAGGTGCATAATTTTATGGGATTATCAAGGTACTATAAAAAAAAATTATACTAATTTTTTCAAAAATAGTTAACCCTAAGTTTGACATAAAATGGAAATAGCATTTTATTTTGGAATGTTAAGTGTGAAAAATATTTTCAAACCATGAAATATAGGTTTAATTTAGCACTAATTTTGTAAGTTTCAGATCCAAATGGTAAGTTTTGGGGAATAACATATCCTTCATGGGATGGTTTAGGTTGATTACTAATCTAAGAATATGTATTAGTTACATATTAGTTTAGGCAATAAAAACCTTATGAGGATAATTATGCTCCACATGATTTGGAATCGGTAGTAATAATTCATGAATTCAATTTTGGGTGACTGAATGCCACTAAAATATCCTTAGGATATCCTTTTCACCATGTTTTTTTTAAATGTATCAATGCTTATTTAAGGAATTATTTTATCTTTTACATCCTTAGTCACTTATCCCCCATGTGCATGCCAAGTATAAGCTTAATTACATTACCCACATAGTGTCAAAAAAAATATTTAATGATCAAATTACCATTAAGAGGTTCCCTATATAATTCAGAATTGTAGGTGATATTAGACACATAGTGGGTTATGGGCTATGACAATTATATTGGTTAAGAAAGCTATGAATTTTGGGCTTCTAAATTATTTATGATGACCCTACCAGCTAGATAGGAATTTAATATTTATGTATTATTTCCACTTGGTAGTCTTTTTCTAGTTGAGGGACCTATGGTAAGATATTGGCATTAGGGGAATGTTATGTGGTGGATTTTCATAAATTCCTTGCTCAACTAAAGGACCAATTTTTTATCATCCTTTTAATTGGGATACCCCAAGATCTTGACATATAGCTAGATCTCAAGCATTCAAAAGTATATTTCATGTTGATTGTGTATTGACCACCCTAGGGGCTCATGGAAATAGGATTATACCATATGTCATCATCGTAGGCACCTAGAGGGGTTTTGGGTTGGCTCTTTATTCAAAGTGGTCCAACTACACTAATGCCCTAAGATTTTTACATGTGCCTCATCCCTAGGGATAGCTTGATCTCCTATTTATCATATTATTTTAATTGACCCAAGAGCACAAAGAAGTGAAATGTTTCCACTTGGCCCTAACATGTTAACCTAGAGAGTCTACCACACATTTGATGCATACTAACCATCATAGGAACCCATGGAGATATGATTATGTCACTTGTCAACATCTTAGGCATATAGGATCTTGGATACAAATTAAAAATGCATGGATTATCCCATATCCATTGTGAAGTGGGATTAAACCACATGGCATGATCTCATGCACTTAAAGGATATTTGGAATGGGCTCTGTTTGAAAACTAAAAATCAACTAAGTCTCAAAATTGTGAGGAAACAAGTAAGTGAAAGTGGAATCACCTCACTCATCTGCTATTCACAAGAAAGTACATGACCATTGGCTTGTAATATAATAAAATATTCATTAGAATTTGGATATGAAATTTTCTTGAAATTGACTAAGTAATAGATAAAAAGAAGGGAAAATTAGTAAAATTATGTGATTAAGAGAATTTTTTTTGAATTTAAAACTAATTTAGTCCATTTAAATGAAATGAATAAGTCATAAAACTAAATTGATACAAAACCTTAGTCTATTTAACTCAAAATATAATAATATAAAATTAAATAGCTTAAATAAAATACATTGGAACTCTACAATAGTCATATAATTTATATAAATCTTAGGCAAAATGGTCTAAAAATAGAAATTTTAATATATTTCAAAACATGATCCAAAGTAGAATAAGAATTATTAGATTCATTCAATTTAGATATTTATATCAATTGATCCTTAAATTAAGTCACAGTTAGACCTAGTACATAAGATATACATTTGCATTTTTGACTTCGTAAGAACATCAAAATGAGCTTAAGTACAATGATACATCATACCCCAAAGACCTTTTTCTAATCAAATAATTAATTACTATGAATCCAAGGAAGAAACTTGATTGAATTACAAGACAATACTCCAAAGTAAAATAGGTTCCATGATTTCAAGATGAAATTAGTTCGTGTTATGCAAGTAATAACAAATGGTGACTCTACTAGTGAATACTCTTGAGCATTTTAGAATAATTAAATAGTTAAAGAACCTAGAATTTCCACCTAGAATAGTGTATGTAAAATGAAAAAATTCATGATGGGATAAGATGGGAGTAGCTAAGTGAACAAATAAAGGATATTCATTCACTCGATGTGTGAATATGAACTAATTTACTATTCCTTAATACCTTCAAATATTAATTGTTATGACTATAACCATCAGGCTAGTGAGTCCTACCCTAGATATGTTTACCTAGAAATTACTCTATTTTCAACCAAGATTTTATATCCTAGATAGAGTTTCCTCTAATACCACATAAGTCATTACTCTACTACTATTGGGATATCTATATTGCTAGTAGATATTGCGTAAATCACCTAGAATCTAGTTTTTTTTAAATTGATTTTATTTTATTTTCATTTTAGTATATTAGTTTAGGGTTGGGGACAATTATAGCAAAGGAAATTCAAAACCATACATTCTTCACACTACATATTTTCCATAAAAGGTTCACCCAAACAACTTTAAAAACTATTTAAGATATGATATTATGATTGGTTTCAAGAGGATACTTTCAATGGTGAACTAGCTTTACCCAAACTCATCCAAAAAATAACAAATTTAGAACACATAAAATAGTCAAATCCTTAAATACTAACCCAATAACAATATCTAAAGCAATAAAATAACTAAATAAGAACTCATGCACACAAATTCGAAATGTGTTACTTACAAACTCATTTCTTTCATTATTTTTCATTAATAAATGCATGAACCATAAGACAAAACATCTAGGGAAAACCTAGGGATGAAAGAAAAAGGAAGTGAGAAAATAGATAAAACAAAATGGGAAAGGAAAAGAAGAACAAAGTATAAGGGTAAAATATAAAAATAAAATAAATCTATTTATAATATTGAACCAGGCTAATTCTAGACTAGATGTAATGCTTGAGGAATTATCCATTGATAGGCAATGGGACATCATCACTAGCTAGACACCATAGGTAAAAAGCATTCTCACCTAGGATTTCATAAATTAGGAAGGGTCCTAATGAAAGGGCATCAAATTTTCCATGAGCCTTGTCCCAAATAAAGACTAAATTAGAAACCCAAAAGGCTTTAGTTTTTTCTCTTTTGTCAAACTAGTGTTTTATAATCTCTTGATGCTTATTAAAGTGCAACAAAGTTGTGTCACTTTTTATCCTGATTACATCAAGCTTAGAAGGTGGTATTATATATTTTTATTGATTTCTAGGTAATTTTTCATGAATTACAAGCTAGGGGTTCTTATATCTAAGGGAAAGATGGGATATTAGACATATACCAGATGACATGGGGAATTTAATAAAGAAAACCTAATTGTGGTCATGTCAATGCAAAATGCAAACTTCAAAAAATTCTACCAGTCCCTAGGATTATTTTTTAATATTTTCTTGATTATGCCTAACAAGTTATTATTCATTGATTTAGCTAACCCATTACATTGTGGATAATAATTTAATGGGAAAATAAGGATTACTTTATTGTTATAGGCTCACTCAGTAAATTATAGAAAAGAGAAAGTAAGGCCATTATCACATATTAGAATAAATGGCATGCCAAACCTAGTGACAATATGATCCTCAAGAAAGATAATCATTATTTTAGTCATGTAGTTAAACACCTTGGCTTCAGTCTAGTTTTTAAAATAGTTAATTATAGTGAGCATAAACTTTTTCCTAACCAATGATTTGGCATTGATGGCACCCATGAAGTTGAGTCCCCACTTTAAAAATGTATTTACCTCTATGTCCAACTATAATAGCATATATGGGGTGCATTATTTATATGCATATACTTGATAGGTATGGAAAATTATCACATGACCATGTGCATATTTTAAAATATGTGGCTAATAATAGCCATCTTTGAGTATTTGATGGGTTGTATCATTTCCTACACCATGTCCAATTCCATACTTCCCATGTATGTCTTGGAGTACTTGAGTTGATTCTTCATTGTTTAGATACCTTAGACATATGTCTTAATGATTTATTATATATTGTATGATTGATTTTATCATGAATTATCTACTCTTCAAATGAAAAACTATTCTCTAAGTGGAGTTTAGATGATTATAACATTCATTATTTAATAAATAATGGATGATGTCTTTATACCAATCATCAATAGTGATGCCTTGAATTATGTAATATTCACAAATAATTTATGGATCAACTTATACCATGATTTTTATAAGTCCTTAACCTCTAAAATTCTTCATGGGTTTAAGTTATAATTCAAACTCTTTTAGTATATTCATCCACTTCTCATGTCATTCACCCAACTCATTTTGCATTAACATTCATTTGATATCTAAATCAAGCACAATAGGAAATACTTTGATGTGTAACATGTAGTGTTTGAAATTATTAATAGATTTAATTAATGAAAAATCTTATTTATCAATGGTTAAGTACCTAATTTTTACATTTATAAGTGGGGAGATCATGAAGGAGATAGGTCTACCATACCTAGTTTATTTCTCTATGTCAATACTACAACATTTAAATGATCTAAACTAAAGGAGTAAATGTAGAATGTATACATATAATCAAGATTGAGGAGCATTAGTGTGTTCAATTTTGACTTCTTTATTTAAATAAAATCCACTTGTCCTTCATGGGTTTATTCAATATTTGTATCATTCTTCAGAATGTTGTTCAGTGGTCAAACTATCTCTACAAAGCCTAAAATGAATCTCCCTATGAATTTGATTTTTCCAAAGAATGACTTTAACTCCTTATTACTAGGCACTGACATATTTAGGATTTCTTCGGATTTATTAGGGTCTATATAAATGCTTAATTCTAAGATGACATGACCCAAAAAAAAATCTTTAGTTACTCCAAATATGCATTTATTTGGGTCTTAGTAAATACCATTATCTCTACACCTTTGCAACACCATTTTAAAGTCCTTCACATGGTTAGTTTCATCTTTAGAAGAGATAGTTCATCCATGTAGATAATAATGCATTTTTTTTTGATATCCTTTAATTTAATGTCTATGACATGTTGAAAACTGGCACCCACATTCATAAGACTAAATTGTATGATCTTATATGACAATGTACCCCACTTAGTTGTAAATATTATCTTGATTCTATCTTAATAACTAACCACTATTTGACTGTATCTTGAGTATCCATCTAAGAATCACATCATTTAGGATCCATTTACTATTTTTAAGACCTCATTAAATTATGTTATTACATAATTATCCTTCTCTAAATCCTTGTTGACATTTCTAAATTCCATGCATAGTTGGATCTCTCCACTCTTATTTTGAACTTCCACCAAATTGGCTACCTTGGTGGATTTCCTAACAAGATAGATGATATTTTCCAAAAGTAGCTTATAAACTTCTTTAAATATTAAAAGTTATAGTAATTAATAGACTAGTCTTTTATTTTTTCAAAATGATTTGACACCAAGATTTAAAGGGATATTTCATGTAAGGATAGAGGTTTTGAACATTTGCAAATCCTCCTAACTCCATGAAGTAATATTGTCAAAGTATTTTAAGGCTTGCATAAGTTATTGCTTCTTTTTTTAAATGTAGATAGTGCCTAAAATCATATGTTTTAATTCACCTACCTTGCCTAAATTAAAAGACTGATGTTGAATAAATTTGGTAGGTGTTAAATTATCTTTCTCACCATGACAGTCTATTTCAAATAACCTTTCCATCTAGATCATACCTTTTAGTATGGTGTTTTTTTCCTTTTTTTTTTTTTTTTTAAGTTTAGTGATTCCTTATTCATCTAGCACAAACTCCTCTCTATCATCCTCATCAATAATATAAGATTTAAATATGTCAACATTGGTGATGAAATTAGTAATATGTTGGTCATGATTGAATACTTGGAAGTTATTAATGTTATCTAGAATAGAATAGGTAGAGACTAACTCTACTAGAAACCTCCTCAATCTAGAATTAGTAATGGGTTATAAGGTACTCACAACTATTTCCAATATATCTTCCATGTAAATATTTATGTTTTAATGTTTATATGTTAAATATATCAAAATGTTCTATCAAATTCCATGCATTTATAGATGATATACTTAAATGCAATTTCCATGGCACATTGTGATGTGTCACCCACATTGATTATGCTGAATGACATCTTCTTGTATGTGAATGTACCCAACTTCTTTATAAATGTTGTATTGATTTATTCTTCATAATTGACCACTACTTGATTGTATCCTAAGTAGCCCTCTAGGAATGACATCGTTTGGGAGCCATTTACTATTTACAAGGCCTCATATAGTCAAGGTAGAAGATAATTATCCTTTTTTAAACCTTTTTAAGGTTATTGGTCTCCATACATAATGATATCTTTCCACACTTCTTTTAAACTGGCAATAAACTATCTACCCAAATGGAGCGCCTGACATGATATATGATCTTTGTTAAAAGTAGCTTCTAAACTTATTTGAATAGTATAGGTTCCAATAAATAATTGATTAGTTCCAAATTTTAGTGAATATTTTTTACATTGTTGGTTCCCAATTATACACCTTACACACTCAACCTTGCACACTTGAGATAAAATGGCAAGAAATGATGAAAAACCTACGAGTATGTCATTGTAGTCAGGAAAAGGTTTATAATCAAGATTATATGGAATGAAAAAAGTGAATGGAAGGAACATAAAAAGTGTGCTCTAGGAATTTGACTCAAGAGAGGATGGTTAGTATGGTGTTAGTTCCAAAATGAAAACAAAATGAAATAAACACACTAATAGCATAACATCTCTAGGTCTAGGCACTAGGGAGAGTTTAGTTAACAAAAGAAAATGATAAGCACATCTAAAAAGCAAGGTATAAAATAAAATAGTTATTTCACCTTCCTTGGATGATCAAATGCCTTTGTAGTAGTGGCTTGCTCAGCTTGTGCTCATGAAGTCCTTAGTAATGGAAGCTTGGCTACCTCCATCTCTCCCTGGTACCTTTAGCTTGTGTCTTGGCTTGGATTTGAATCAATTTGTCATGGTAATACTAGTTACATGAAGATTTTAGAACCAATCTTACATTATAACTTTGCACAAACTAATCTTAGAAATGATGTTGTGAGGCCTCCTATTTATAGATTTTTGGGTTTGATCAAAATCAACCTCAACTGTCTAGCTCAAGATTGAGATGTGTGATTCAGGATAAATTTAATTTTTGAAATTAAGTTTTTAATTATCCTCATCATGACATTAGAATAAGGGTAAATCAAGAGGCATAGAGGGCATCATGGAAGGCATTGATGAGGTGTGGAGGCCATGAATCTTGACATTTGTTGCATTTATGGCCTAAGGGTGTCTTCCCAAGAAATGAGGTCACTTGATGATGTAGATATTCAATATTCATTTCTAAAATAAAGGATTCAACAAGTTTCCATGGAATTCTTGATTAGGCCTTGATTTGGGTTAATTATCTCTTAAACATGATTAAGCACTTTATACACAAATTACTCAAATTAATCAAAATGTCTTGTTATTGGTCTTAAATTTGATTGGATTGGAATTGAAAGTCATTATCAGATTCTTTGGATGCATATTCCCATTTAGGATGTTTCCAAAAAAAATAACAAAGGCACAAGTCTTGTGCAAAATATTTGAAAGGAAAGAGCAGTCTAGAGTATGTGGGTCCAAAATTAGCATTTTGACTCAAAATGAACTGATTTAAGTTAGCTAGCCCATAAATTGTATTGCCCTATTTAATGATACCCTAGCTAAAATCAGTACTTGAATATATCAGTTTCATAACATATAGTATGTTTTATTATTTTTAGGCTAAATTGTGTATTTTGGTTAGGAATTGGCCAAAAGCCTAATTGGAGGTTATCAGTGGCTAGTTTTAGGTGTCTATAGTTTGCCCCTATTTAGGAAGGTGTTGTAAGCTATAAGCATAGTAACATCTTCTCAAAAAAAGAAAAGGTCATGTATGCCTACAACTACAATAATGATAAACTAACTATATGATGCTCCCTCGAGGGAATGGTTGGCATAAGCAGGTTGACAAATGGTCCCTCAAAAAGAAAGAAGAAAAATAAAGGGAAAAAATAAAGGAAAGATGATGGAGTGAAACTATAATGATACTAAAAAAATTAGTCAAAATCATTAAGAATGTAAGTGGGATGGTGTGAAATGGTTTGCCCAAAGGTGGTTATAATCATTGAGAAGATGGATCTACCCAAATGAGGATGAACAAACAAGACAACATACCCCTATATAGGTAGAAAAATTAAAGTGGTGAAAACACATTGACGTTCCAAAAGGTGGTTATAATCATTGATAAATATAGGTGGGATGGTGTGTAATGATTTGCCCATAGGCAGTTATAATCATTAGACCTAGATTATGGAAAAAATTATAAACTTGGTCAAGGAGGATGATAACTTAACATAGAGGGTAATGATTAATTGGAACAACCTACTAGTAGGGAGATGCTCATTTGAACTGAAAAATGTTAAAATTATTTTGTGGTTAATTACTCTATTTGGGATATGATTGGGAGTGAAATTAGGATATCGATGCTGAAGAGATGTTGCCATTGCTGAATAGACTTCTTAAAGCTAAGGTTTTTTATAGCACATGTCGATAGGCATCATGATATAACATCATGAGTACTTTGTTAAAATATCCATGAGGACTGACTCCCATAATCCAACACTCAATTAAAAATCTGTGCATCAATAATAGAAACCATGGTGACAATGTAAACATATGAATATGGATGGATTCAAGTGTAAGTGTGGGCAAGGAATCACCCAATGAACATAAATAGATATACAAACAAACAAAATAAGCAAAAACAAACAAACAAATAAACAACACAATAAAAACACTACAAATATTATCCCTAAAAAAAGGTGAAAACTTAACAAATGAACAAAATGGGGGAATAAAAGAAAAGGAAGGGGGTGGTTGAGCTATCTCCATATGCACTAGGAAAGTGGATTTTGCCTACATAGTTCCATGGATGTAATATAAAATAAAAAACTTTAGGCCAAATGTAGTTCTCCCAAGGAATGGGAAGAATGTGATAACTAAGGAAAACAAATAGAATGGATGTGATAGAAGAAGAGGAATGGTCTTGTAAAATGGCTAGTGCATGAGAGAAAAATGCCAAAAAAGATGGGGTAACTAAATGACAAGTGATTTTCTTGTAACTTAGTAAGGGTTCCCATAATCATTAAGGTAAAGAAGTGGTCAATGTTTTAGTTGTTTCTACCAATTTTTCAAATTATTTTGTAAGTGTTTTAAAGTGTCACAAATCAATTGAGGATGATGAGACACTAAATTGTTCAATCTTACAAAATGGTGAGAGCATAGCTTAGGTTGCTCATAAAAAGGTGAGAGCATTGAAACTTAAGTTGCTCATAACATGTCGAAAGCATGGCTTAAGTTGCTCACAAAATGGTGAGAATAGGGGGAAAAGAGTGATTGATCTAACCTCAACAAGTATTGAGCACTGCCTACATTAGTCCCAGATTAGGACCTCAAATCACTATAATTTTTCCATTTTAGTGGAAGAATTTGACTAGTGTGGTATCCAATTCAAAAAAACTAAGCACAATTGGTAAAAAGACATAGTATGGCATAAGAAGTGGCATGTTGGTACGTCAAGGCTTAGTGTTGCCCTAGTTTTACCATAGGTGGTTATAACTAGGACACAATGGCATAAATAAATGGTACTAATTTTCCCAAAGGTGGTTATTATTAGTATCAAGATTGGTGGTAAGAAAGGACTAACAAATGAAGGATACAACTATCAAAACTTCTATCACACTATCCCAAGATACTCTCTCTATCTAAAAAACTTGAACTAACTGATGAACTAATCAGATACCTTGATGATAAAACTTTATAATGAATGACAAAAACAAAGGTCAAATAGGCTAGGCTTTAGAATATGTTGGGTTGATAGGTTAGAAATGGAAAGTAGATACAAGAAAGAGAATGAATAAAGGTAGTATGTGTACAAAGAAGAATAGTGATAAAATGGTATAACTAAAATGATCCTTATAGATAATACACCTTAGCATTTAAGCATAGTACCACTTGAGATGAATAATATTCATTGGCTTTGGAATTTTTTCACCATCACATATGGTAAGTATGTATGCTCTTGATCCATAATCTACAGTGATGACAAAAGGCCCTATCCAATTTGGTTTGAATTTCCCTTTATGTTTCTTCTTAGCCATGGTATTATTTTGGTTTTATTTAATAACAAGATCACCAATTTAAAATGTTCTATACTTCACATGCTGATTATAGTGGCCTTTGAGTTGATTCTAATGTGCTTGAAGATTGGTTAGCATGGCCGTGCATTTTTCATGAAGTAGATCTAGCTATTATAGGCGAGCTACTTGATAGTCATGATCATCTAGGACATGATTGAAAGATATGTGTAGTGAAGGCAATTCAACCTCAATGGGAAGGATGGATTTAGTACCATAAACAAGTGAGTATGGAGTGGCTCTTGTGGGGGTATGATGATTGGTATGGTATGCCGAAAGGGTAGGGAATATCTGGAGGTGCCAATCGTGACCAGCATCATTGACAAATTTTTTGAGAATGTTGATAATGGTTTTGTTGGATGTCTCAACTTCACCATTACCTTGAGGGTAATATGATATATAAAAATGTTGGGTGATATTGTATGTAGTACATAACTGGTCTACATATTTAGTCTTGAATGATCTTCTATTATTGGATATAATGTTAGAGGGGATATTGTAGTGACATATGAAATGGTTGAAGATGAATTTGGAAATTTTCTTTCTAGTCACATTAGGGGTATAGCTTTAACCCACTTAGTGAAATATTCAATGGCAGTAAGGATATGTTTATGGCCATCAAATGAAGTGGGGTTAATCTTCCTAATGAGGTTAAGTCCTGATGTAGAAAATAACATGGTGTCAACATCAGTTTTAGAGTTTTTGTTGGGGCATAAATAAAATTAGCATGATATTGACATTTTCATATTTCTTTACATATGTAGTGGCATCTGCATCCATTATGGGTTAATAATAACAAGCATGTAAGATATTTTTAGATAGGACTACCCCACTAGAATGGGATCCACATAATCCATGAACTTCTCTTAATGCTAGCGTAGACTCTATCAAAGTTAAATAATGAAGTAGATTTCCATCAAAACTATGATGTTAAAGAGTGGATCCAAGTAAAGTATAACGAGTGTAATGATGAATGAAGTCTTTGGTTATTTTTGAGATAGGTTAGGTGGAAAAACTTGGTCATGAAGGTAGTTATAAAGGTCTAAGTACCAGATAAAATTAGGACCAAAAAAATCACAAAATCATGGTAATGATTGAAGGTTCATGAGCTGGTGTTGATAAATGCACGATAAGGAACTGATACTCTCTATCTTTATTTATTTTTTGAATTAGACATCTAATAGTAGCCAGGTCATTTGTAGTTCTATTACTAGCCCTTGATATATGCTCAAATTGAATGTTGGCCATTTTATTTTTAAGAGTGTAAACCATGGATTTATATGGAACCATCTTGTCATCTTTGGTCTGAAAGTGATTTATGACCTGATTGATGATTACCTATGAATCATCATAAACTTGAACATAAGATATATTCTAATGGACTGCTTGTCGATGTCTTACAATAAGTGCTTCATACTCAGCCATGTTGTTTGTACAAGGAAAACTAATTCTAAATGATATAGGGATTAGATCCCCCTATGGTGTAATAAACAATAGGCCTACACACAATCCATGTGTACTGAATGAACAATAAAAATATACCTTCTAGGGATGCTCCTCAAGGGGTGTGTCCATGATGGTCATGATGGATTCATCAAGAAATTAAAATTTGAGTGGTTGGGTGTCTGTGAGAGGTGTTTTAACAAGTTGATCTACAAGAACTTGTCCTTTAATTGCCTTTTGATTGACATGCTCTATGTCAAACTCACTGAGAATCATGATCCATTTAGCCATTTTACCTTGAAAAGCTATTTTAGATAGTAAATACTTGAGTGGATCTACTTTTAAAATAACCATAGTTTTATTATTCAACATGTAATGATGTAGTTTTTGAGCTATGAAAACTATGGCTAGATAATCTTTTTCAATAGGTACATAGTTATTTTCATATGTAACCAAGGTATGACTTAGATATTATACAACATGCTCCTTTCATTTTTCATAATTTTGAGCCAAGAGTGCTCCTAGAGCATGGTCAGTAGCTAATAAGTATAATAAGAATGGGTTTCCTAGCATAAGAGATAATAAAATAGGTAGATTGACAAGATAATCTTTGAGCTATTGAAAAGGTATTTGGCAGTGATCATCCTAGTGTAAATCAACTCCTTTCTTTAAAAGGTGTGTAAATGGATGGAACTTATCTTCTAATTGAGAGATCAAATGTCGAATTGACTGGATCTTACCCTACAAACTACAAAGTTGTTTTAAATTAGTTGGTAGTAACATCTCAGTTATAGCATGGACTTTAGCTAGATCAAATTCAATACCTCTAAGAGACACAATGAAGCCAAGTAATTTTTATAAGGTTATAATAAACACATATTTATTTGGATTTAGTCTAACTTTGTACTCTTATAGTCTTTCAAATACCTTACGTAGCACTATTGGATAGTCAGCCCTAGTTTTGGATTTTCCTAATATGTCATTGACATAGTATTCAAAAATATCATGCATCATATCATATAATATGATAATCATGGCCCTTTGATATGTAGCTCCATCATTCTTAAGGCCAAATGGCATCACTTGATAACAAAATATTCTCCATAGAGTGGTGAATGTTATTTTATGCTGATCTTCTAATGCTATTTTGATCTGATTGTATCTAGAAAATCCATCCATAAGTGAAATCATTTCATAACCTTCCATCAAATTTATGATCATGTAGATATTAGGCAAGGAAAAATCATCTTTAGGATAAGCTCTACTGATGTCTAAAAAATTAGTACAAATTCTTATCCTTTCAAGATTTTTACTAATAGGTACAACATTAGAGATCCATTTAGAGTAGTCAATAGATCAGATACATCTTGCTTCTAAGATTTTGTACAACTCTTTATTTACCAATACAACAATGCAAGGATACATATTACATAGCTTTTGATTTACTAGTTTAGCATCAAGATTAACCACAAGGTGGTCTAGAACTAATTCAGGGTCCATACCTAGCATGTCAAAATAGGCCCATGCAAAAATATCCATAAAATATCTCAATAGAGATGAAAATACATTGCATTCCTCCTTAGTGAGAGATGCTCCTAATTTTATCCATTTCAAGTTTGATGGAATCTCAATATTTACCTTTGTTGTATCTTCAACTAGAAGGGTAGAACTATTTTCTAGGATAGTAGGTAGTGATTTGAACTATTAGACTATGTCAAGGTCCTCTATTAGGACTTGCTCTATAACTTCTCATAGGCATGATGAATCTAAATCCATTAATCAAAAATTTGGCCATGTAACAAAAAAATTTGGAAATTCTTGAAGTATTTGATCAAATACTTGTTTCTCAAAGCTGAACTCTGATCCACAATCAAGTTCATCTTTGGTGGTCTCCTAGTATAAATTCAAATAAGAATGAAAACCCCCATCTAATGGCACCTAAAATAAGTTTTCACCACTAGACTAGCCTTTATCTTTACTTTTTCTTTGGTCAAAAAGTACCTCAAAGAGGTTTTCACTTTATCACCTCAATGTTTTACTCATTTTTTTTGCTAAGGGTATTCACTCACTCTCTAAAATAGGTTGTAGGATCCAATGTGATTGAGAGTAATAATTTTTCATCTCCCAGTGGAACATTGTCTCTAAGGCCTAAGAAATCATAGAATGCCTCATCATTTTATAACTCATCAATTGAAAGACTAGATTCTTGTTGGTCCCAATCTATTAATTGGGGATAATGAAATGGTAATGGATTGTAATGAATGGCTTGGGTAAATGTAAAAATGGAATTATTATCAAATAGGTTGGTTTTAGCTAGGTTATCAAAGGTAAGGCTATGATCAGACTTTGCTTTACTGTCAACATCATCACTAGTCACTAGTGATAGAGTTTGAATAAGATATGTGGGGTCACCCCTAGGCAGTTTAAATCCAAGTCCATAAGGTATTTCATACTTAGTCATGGAAATTGGCTCGATGGTTCCTTGCTAATTTATTTTGAGGCATCTTCCTTCATAATTGTGATGCTCCATAATCCTATTGAAAATAGGATACTTTGAATTTTTATAACAATTAGCTTGGTCATCATTGTATAACCATGATTCATCCCCTTCAAGAGGGTTAGGTCCTAGGATAGATGTTGGTACAAATGTGATATGTCCCTTATCTTTATTCTTTCATTACCAATGCATATGTGGGATAAACTTAGGTCACACAAAGATTTTTGGATTCTAAGGAAGATTGGAAATATGAAATTTATCATGGGTCACATATTCTCCTGGTCCATTATCTAAAATGGTGAAATGATTAGAAGCTTTAGGAGGTGGCATGTGGGAAAGGAAATCCAAGGTATTAGGATCTATATAATTATCTGATGAAGGATCAGTAAGAATATATTTTCCTCTATCCTACTTGGATATTATATTTATACCATACTAATAATTTTAGCTTTAAAACTCAGCATCAAGATACTTGCAGTGCTCATATGGGTGTAAACCTCTTGGAATATTCACTTCCATCCCTGAGTGGGAAAACTTGATACATTGGTGTAGTGTTGACAAGACTACATAAATCTCATGTAACCAAGCTCTACCTATAAGCATATTGTATGATAACTCAAGATCAAGCACACAACAAAGTGTATCATGGGTCAAAGTCCCAATGATAACTGGCAAACTAATGGTGCCTTATGACTCTCTTTGTTGATTATCATAGGCTTTAATAGTTATTATTTCTAGCTGGAGATTTGTCATTGTGTACCTAAGAAGCTTGATGAGATTTAGAGACACTTTGTTGAGGCTAGATCCATTGTGTATAAAGACACGTTTCACTTTATATTTTCTAATACAAACCTTAATGTATAATGGGTTATTATGGAGTAGGCCAAGGGAAGACATATCACTTTTGTTTAATGTGACTTGTCGGGTTGGATCTAGATTTCCAACTAAAGCTTGAAATTTATCAGGGGATATGTCACTAGCAATAGTATATTGGGTCAAAAACTCATTCAAGATGTTATTATGGACTATTGACATCCACAAAAAATCTAAAATAGAAATTTGTTCTAGTGTCTTATGTAATTGTTCCACAATATCAAACTTCTTACCTTAGTCAATAGTGAATGGTTTATTCTGAGGCTGAATGGTTGGTTGGATAACAAGTAAAGTGCTAGATGGTTATGGGCTTATGATAGTAATCTTTGACCTCTGTGTTTTGATCTCATAATTAGGATTAAATACTGGACCATTATTTTTAACTACTATTTGGAATGGTGTAGGACCAGATAGGATAAGTTTTAGTTGCCAGTGCACTTGTATGTGGTCACATGGCAAGGACAAGTTGTCACTATAAGATCCAAAGGGGAATTCTTAGTTTTTTAGTTTACATATATTCACTCCTAAGTTAAAAAAGGATTATCCATGTGATTTGGTTGAATATTGTTGTCTAGTAATAGTCTAGGATAATTAGTTTTTGGTTTGGGATTAATGGAAATGGTATTAATGCTACCCCCTGCAATATGACCTACAACCCTATTATAGTCATGTGTAACTACATGATAGGTTTGTTGGTTATTACTATTTTGACCTTGGTTTTATCCATTATTCTATCATTATGGGTTTCGCTACTAATTTTATTGGTTTTACTAGTTTCTACTATTGATTTTATTAATTCTACCAGTTTGGCCTTTCATTTTCATACTATTGATTTTGTTGTTGCACTAGCCATTATTATTGTTACTGATTGTTCTACTATTGTTGATTGTTATGTTAAGGAAAGGGGTTTTGATATATCCCAAGAGTTTAATTGGATGTGGAATCACCATTATCTAATTTTATCACCCCATTATCCAAAATATTCTTGATTAAATGCTTGATTTGGACACATCTTCGTAGATTATGCCTATTGACCCAATGATAGTAATAGAATTCATTTTCATGGTACCAATTAGGATAAGGAATGACTTACAAATAATGTTTTGGTATGGGTCAAATAATTAAATTATTAGTAGCAAGCTTGTCAAATATAGACTTAATAGGTTCTCTAAGGTCAATAAAGACATGACGTGTAGAGACTGTTCTTCTAGGAGGAGAGGTTTATAATGGTAAAGGTTTCTATAATTTTTGTGCAGGTCTTGGTTGTTGCACTTATAGAATTGTTTGGAGAGGTTTATAGGTAGGAGTAAGCTAAAAGGGTGGTATAGATGATGTTTACATATTTTTGAAATGATGATATTTGGTTACTCCATTTCCCACAACATTTCTATTACGGTTGAATTGCTTTAGTTTTTCATGGTTATTGGACTATGTTAGTTGTGATTATTGTGGTTAGATGGGATGTTGGTCATTTACATGATTTTTACCTTGATTTTGATTAGTTTAATTAAAATTTATGACTCCTTTATTAATGAGCACTCTCTCGATCAACAAACCTATATAAATGATCTCTTTGAAAGTATGCACACATTGTAGTTTCAAATGGTAGGCTATCTCATTATGAAATTTTTTGGTAAACACAGTGACCAATTATTTATCTAGTAAATTATGGGTAAAATGGATTTTAAGGGCTCTCCATCACTATAAATAACTCACAAAACTCTCCCTAGCTTTTTGATTTGCTTGTGTTAACTCCACTAATGAAATATCATGTTTGAGATTATAGGAAAAGTGCTACACAAACTTATCAAAAATATCATCAAAATATGTTACTAAATTTTTGGGAAACTTCAAAAACCACTCCAAGACATGTCCATCCAAGCTCCTTATAAATAATAGAAAAAGGTATATGTCACTATATGCCACTAGTTGACATGTGATAAAGAATTTGGTCAAATGAGCCTTAAGATCACATTTCCCTATATATTTATCTAATTTCAATAGTTCATATCATAGAGGAAGTGGTATCTAAAAATACTTCATGTTGAATGGATAAAAACATATGTCATCTAATTTGAAATTTTTGGTCTACTTCTTAGCTTGAATGGCTACAATTACATCTTTTATCTGTTACAATTCTTGGGATAGGAAACTAGATGGAATATTAGTTTGAGGGAGAATTTGGGTTTGGATAGATGGTTGGGAGGTCACAAGTGGAGCACTTTTTCCAACGCATGATGGAGATACCTTTTAGGGTATATTATTTTGGTTGGGGAATAGACCAGGAATATGCATATGTGGATTGGGATGTACTTGAAATTACACATTTGGCTACATGATATTCTAGTTTGGGTTGGTGATAAATGTTTGACCTATGGGATTTTATGGCTAGGATGGAGGGATATAATTAAACTATGCCTACTATGGTTGAAAAGGGACATGCTACCAACTAATCAAACCTTGCTATTGAGTGGGAACTTGTGAACCAAGACCCTATCTCTAGATTTGTGGCACATTTTGAACTAATGGTTGTCTAGTAGGTACTTGAGAAAAATGAGGACCTCCTTGTTACATTAATACCTATGAGGAAGTAAAATTAGGTTGTAGATTCAAAATCTATCATTGACCAATATTTTCACATTGTTGACTAGTATTGCTTGGTTTTAGACTGCCATATTAGTGACTGAAAAGGTATGTTCACTGTTACTTGGTGGGGTGGAATATTTATTGCCCATGATTGAGGTGGCAATGTATTCATCCTTTATTACATGATACACTATATTGTGTTTGTTGTTGTGGAATAATGCTTGTTACCTATTGAGGGGGAGTATGATTCATCACATTCTATCATTGAGGTGTGATATTGGCCATTGTTTGATTACCTAACCCTATAGGTTGTACAGTTGAGGAAATAGTTGGTTGAGGCTAGGGTGTAGAAAATATTATCCCTTAGTATGATGACCTATTCATAGGATTAATATAGGAACATGTTGTTGGCTAGTTGTTTGCATATTAGTACCACTTTGATCGAGACTAGATGTTGTTTTCACATTATCTACTATGTTTGGCTAACTATTCAGTGTAGAGGTCAAAGACACTTCTTTAATAATGGGCATATTTATTAGGTTATCTATTGAATTAGTTTGTATAAATGGGTAAAAATTTAGATTCTCTTATCCAATTAACTCTATCATCACTCTTTTTGAAGGAATTAGGTTAATGAGAGGCTTACCTACCATATTCATTTGATTGAAATCATGTGCTATATTTAGATATGTTTGATATGCTATCTACATTTGGTTAAAGTACTCTTCCATGATGTTTTTAGTCTGATAAGATATATTAGGATCTTGGTACATTGTTTGGACTAGAGCCATAATATTACTAAAATAAGCATGTTGACCCTAAATGATATTGTAGGACACTCTTACTACACTTGGTAAATTTTCATGGGGGAAGTCTATTGGAAACTTAGCCCTTACCTCTATGGCTCTAACCAAAATCTCATCTTTATTGTCTAACAAATGTTGCTAAAAAAATTTGATCATACATAAAATCCATTTTAGTATAATATGACTATTAAAGTACTGGCTCATCCACTACATGTATTGTAGGTAAGTATTACATAGTTTTTTCTTGGTCCTATTCTTTGTGAGGTGGCATGTTAACCAGATAATTAGCTAATGGATCTTAGCTTTGTGCCCTTCATTGAGTATTATAAGAGGGATAAGAATCCATCTCATAAGAAATGTTATCCACATAGGGATCTTCTACCATTTCTTCCTATGCAACTACATTACTAATTCCTGGATTGTACATGAGTCCACTATGAGTGTAGGAATACATGTTGGGATCCATAGTCAATGCTTTATGATAAAAGGTCAAAGAGTTCTACAAACTCTAAAAGGGATAGGATATAAAATAAATGATGCCTTCAACTTGGTCTAGATTTTTCAAAAGGATTAAAAGGTTTATGCAAAGATTTTTGAGGAAATAAGATAGTGTAAAGTATCTAACATTTCACCATTCACACAAAGGTAAGCAAGTAAAAGGATCAAAAAATTGAAATACCAAACTCTAAGGCTAAAGTGTTTTAAATCAGTCTAATATAGGAATTTAAAATTTTCTAAGTCTTTTGGCCAAACATGATGTCAAAATCTAGGCTCAAACAAGGCATGTGCTAAGACTCTTGGCCAAATGGTGTCAAAAGATAGACTTTGAAAATAGATGAAAGTTTTAATCTAACATATTTGAAACACTTCTAACAAACACTAGGCATTCAATTCTTGGACATGAACTTGGTCAAATAGGTATAAGGTATAAAATAAAAGGCATTTTAACTATAGTTTATTTTCTCACAAAAAATGGTATAAAACTCGGTTCTATTGACAAATAAGCTAGACAAAGTGATCAATATAACTATTTTAGACAAAAGATCATAAAAGTACACATGGATTGGTCTAAAAAAGTAGGAACAAATTTGAAAATCTATGAAAGAAGGTCTATAAAACAATATTCAAAATGTTTTGGGTAGCTTAATGATGTTATACTACTAAAAAATGTGTGATAAAAAGGTTTTCTTCAAAAACATTCTAAGTCAAAGATGTTTTCCTACAATTTTGGCAACATAACAATAACTTTCTTAACTAAAAATGTTGTGGTGTATAGACTTAAAGAGCATGTGTTTAGCACAAAATGGCTTAATTATATCAAGTGATGATAATTATTATGAGTCGTAAATGGCCTTCAACCTAAATTGTAAATTAAACCGAATTTCCCTCAAGTTTATTGCAAATGGTGAAACCATTTAACACATCAATCATATGAACTTGTAAAGGTGAAATTTCTAATTTAAATGATAAGTGGACTTAAACAACTTTGGTAAAGGTCTAGACTCAACTGGGAAACATAACTTCACCAAAGTGGATGATATGACTCTCAAGATTTTGATGAAATTTAAACAAGGCAAATGGATGATCTCACATGGGTAGCATAATACCTCTTTGTTCAAAGGAAAATTTGGACTATGTGTTTGGTTTGGATTGTTTGTTTACACCAAGTTTTTGACTCCACACAAGACTTTAAACTAAGACAAGATCAACTAATTAATCACCCTTATATCTTAAAATGACAAGGTTGCTTGGTATTATTAGAATCTACCAATATACGTCATTGGAGAGTATTTTAAGTGTTCATCCAAAATTAAATGTTCATTATATAGTAGGTATTTTACACCCCTTCTCTCAAATGATAGTACTATGACATGGACCTTGAGGTGCATCTTGCACCAACAATACGTCCACATCAAGTGGGGATTTTTCTAAGATCTAACAAGCTTTTCAATGATCTAGGGGAATCAATTACACAATGATTTTCATGCCAAACAATGCAAAATAAAAGCATGGATTTTGGGTCCATATCACTTGGCTTGTTGCAAAAAAGTCTAGTCCTTTTTGCAACCACTACATCCTATTGTTTGCTTAGTGTAGTGCGATGTCTAAAGTGCCAATATGTCCTATGTTCAACTTCAAAGGAGCCAAATGAATTCAATACTGGGAGATGAAACCTTGGATTAAATCTTCCCTAAAGAACTTGTGAGAGGTGATGATGTCCCCCTCGCAAGCCAAGTTTGCATGAAATAAAAGTATAATAGAAAGACTTTAGGGTCATTTTCAAGATCACCCAAACTTTGACAAGTTTTTGGGGAGTGCTTTAGATGACTTTATTTTTAAGCCTTAGACTAGGCTATTTGCAATAGGAATGGAACTTTTGAGTCTAAGGGTTCCCTAAAGGGGACAAATGGAAGAGAATACACACAACATCCCTCTTCTTTCCAAACAAAAACTAGATCAAGAAACTATTGAAGACAAAAATATTGGAAAGATGAGTTCATTTTTAAGCCCAAATGAAAATGAGGTGGTGTTCATTTGACCCCTTTCTCTTAGTTGTAACTTTGAAAACTAATTATAAAAACACTTATTTAATCACCTTAAATGTTAATTTAAGCACCAAAATAATGTTCCTAATTCATTTTAAAATCAATCAAAAGGTGGTCTAAAATATGATTTATCAAATTTGAAATCCGTTGGTTATCTTTCTACCTTTAAGGCATCACCCTAAAAGAAAATATGTTAGATTAGAAACATTTTAAATATTTTTTCCTTATTTTGTAAAAAATCTATGAAACTTGAAGCTAAACTATTTCCAAATTCTAAAAATTTAGGAGAGAACACATGGTTTTAAAAAAAATCATCCAAAATGAAGTCTGTATGACCCCAAACCACACATTTTAAAATAGCTTTCAATTTTGTGTTTTTAAGAAAACATAGTGACCAATGTCAGTTATATAACCAACATCAGTTACACCTACTAACTGATGATGGTTATCTAACCAACATCAGTTACACAAATAGTGATCGATGATGTCTATGTCAATCGATGATAGTTTTAATAGCTGATGTCAGTTATTATGTAAACCTGTGGCAAACAAAAAATGTTAAAAAAAAGATATAAAATCAATTTTCAAGAGTTTTAATGATCCAAATGAATATTTTAAAGATGAAAAATGATATTCTTCATGTTTGGGATGCATCTAGTCCAACTGAGCATGCCATTATGTGCTCTAGGAATTTTACTCAAGAGCGGATGATTAGTATGGTGTTAGTTCTAAAATGAAAACAAAATGAAATAAAAATACTAATAGCATAACATCTCTAGGCCTAGACACTAGGGATAGCTTAGTTAACAAAAGTAAATGACAAGCACAACTAAAAATCAAGGGATCAAATAAAATAGTTCCTTCACCTTTCTTAAATTCTCCAAATGCCTTTATAGTAGTGTCTTGCTCAGCTTGTGCTCATGAATTCCTTAATAATGGAAGCTTGCATACCTCCATCTCTCCTTGGCACATTTGGGTTATGGCTTGGCTTGGAATCAATTTGTCATGGTAACACTAGTTTCATGAAGATTTTAGAACCAATTGTGCATTATAACTTTGCACAAGGTAAGCTTAGAAATGATGTTGTGAGGTCTCCTATTTATAGACTTTTAGATTTTTCAGAATCAACCTCAATTGTCCATCTCAAGATTGAGATGTGTCGTTGAGGATTAATTCCATTTTTGTAATTATGTTTGTAATTATCCTCATCATGACATTATAAAAATGGGAAATTAATAGGCATGAAGGGCATCATGAAAGGCATTGATGAGGTATGGAGGGCATGAATATTGATATTTATGGTATTTATGGCCTAGGGATGTCTTCCCAAGAAATGAGGTCACTTGATGATGTAGGTATTAAATATTCATTTTTAAAACAAAGTATTCAACAAGTTTCCATGGAATTCTTGATTAGGCCTGGATTTGGGTTAATTATCTCTTAAACATGATTAAGCACTTGATGCACAAATTACTCAAATTGATCAGAATACCTTGTTAAGGTCCTAAATTTGATTATATTAAAATTAGAAGTCATTGTCAGATGCATTGGATGCATATTCCCATTTAGGATGTTTCCAACAATAAATAACAAAGACATGAGTATTATGCAAAATATTTGATAGGAAAGAGTAGTCTAGAGCACATGGATGCAAAATTAGCATTTTGACTCAAAATGAACTGATCAAAGTTAGTTATCCTATAAATTTCATTACCCCATTTAATGATACCCTAGCCAAAATCAGCACTTGAATATGTCAATTTCACATCATTTAGCATGTTTTAGTGTTTTTAGGACAAATTGTGTATTTTGGGTGGAAATTGGCCAAAAGCCTAATTGGAGGTTATTTATGGCTATTTTTAGGTGTGTACACAAAGGGTATGGTTAACTCCCTATTAATTTTGGCTCTACTTGAACCAAGGTGAGATGACCTATGGGGTAGCTTTTGTACATGGGAAGATTCCACAATTCAACCTTCATGGGAATTTTTGGCATAAGGAACAGATATGACTAGGGCATAACCAAGTTTGCACACTTCACCCATGAAGAGTTGTCATGCAAAATGCATAAATTCTCTAAGTCATATAAAAGCTATAAAAGATGGATGGGAAAGAGAATGTAATATTCATTCTATAGGATCTTTAGTAATAGGGATAGAATAAAAGACTACAATGCTAAAATTTAAAACACAAAATATAAACACATTTACAATATTCAAGATCTTATGCATTTTTAAGGAAAATAACACTTATAGTATGTAAAGGATGTATTATTTTTAGGGTAAGATAGGGTAGGATAAGTTATATGATCAAGAAGAAAGAGGTTGGTGTGTTGGTGGTTTCTAAATAATAAGGTATATTGTAGTAATTTATGACAATATTCCATATCAAATATGTAGAAATAACTTCAAATGCAAGATAATAGTAAATATCAAATGATCCCTAAGATACTAGAACATACACTAAAACTCATCTTTCAAATGTTTTTCTCTATCGATTCCATAAACCTAGGGTGCCCTAACAAGTTATTTAATAACCTATCTTGAAGTAATGAAGAAAGAGTTTATAATCTAAATCTATGCTCAAAATGACAACCAATTATGAGCACAAACCCAAAAGTCTAATCAACAATTCTTGTAAAACATGTCATTTCACTTAATCTATAGGAAATAATAAAGAACCACAAGCATTTTCATCAACTTAGAAATTAAAAATTACACACATTAGTATTTCAAAATGCTACCATGGGGAGAATCATGGTGAGATTTATCTTTTTACAAGGGAGACATAAACATGATCTCAAAGCTTATTAATGGTTGTATAGTTGTAACCACCTTATCAAGGGAGACAATATCTACACACAATAATTGATCCCAATTTTTTTATACAAAACCTAAACTTAGATAAAATCAATACCTAAGATAATGACCAACAAAAAACTTGAAAAAGAAGATAAGCCTTCTATTTATACATTCTAATCCTAAAAATTGTGTGTTGAAATTTTTCAAAATTGCAAAACAAACTTTCAAATCCACCAAGATGCTTCTAGTTAGAAATTATTCCCTTGCCATGCCTAAAATTTTCATCCATTTGCAAGAAAAATCATTATTCTAACCACCTCTACAAAGAAGATAAACATATGCAACAAAATCTTTGATGTCATGGAAGGAGATGCCTTTCACATGAATTGGAAGGAGAATATTCATGGTATAGGGCTAAATAAAAAATTTCATTATGTGCAACTACTTATGGATGCTCTTGACCACTTGCCTACATAGCTGGAAACTTCTAGATAGATGTCATCCCTCTCATGCATGCCATGGAACAACCTAATTTTGACATGATTCCTTAGGAATATTATAGATCCATGGCCCTTTGAATGATCTTGTTTTGAGTGGCCCACCTTAGACTTACAAACCTACAATATCTTCCCATAGAGGAGCTTGGGCAAACAAAATATTGAAAAATGCAAAATACTTAGGTTATTTTACCTTTTTACCCTTTTGGCTCCAACTTGACTTTTCAAAATTTTCAACTTGTATCTTTTCTTCTTGAAAGTTTTCCATTTCAAGGTTCCCCTATGATTTCCTTTTTTAATGCATAAATTCATTATTTCACTTTTGACTTATTGGGGAAATTTTTACCTCATTTGGTAATTTGCAATTTATGAAATTAGCACTTATAGTCCCCTTGAGAATTTCCCCAAGGGAATTATCAAATGAGCACATAAGGGGTTATTAAATCCATTTTTAATTATAATGCACTAAATCATAGACTATTCATTCTTATAACTTCCCTTTTCATATAGGCTTTACCCAAGATCTGTAAAGAGGTCAGCAATTTTGTGAACATAAGCTCCTTCATATTAGTATACCAAAATCATAGAAATAATGTTGATAGCTTTCAAGTGTTTCATCATTATTCCATTTTTTTCAAAGTGTCCATTTGTATTGTTGACTGTTAAAATAAATTTTCCATCCACAAGTTCTAAACTTCAAAGTTACCTATAGTAAACTATTGACATCTAAATGTTTGACCTCTATGCCCTTTATATCATTTTTTATATATAAATCATGAGCTTCTAGATAAAGGGACATGTGACTCTTCAATCAAATTTAAAATTACTCTAGACTTCTTGCATAGCTACTATGACTCATCTACAATTTGCCTAGTCAATCTTCTTTTAATGGTGAAAGCTCTATGAATTCACTTTGTACAAAATCTTTGATCATGATGTGCATGCCTATGTGGCATCACCATGTCTCTTTGTTAATTAACTTGACATGTGACCATTTCTTCTAGGACATGTGTCAACATGTCAATGGGTCCATATCTTTGAAAATTCTACCTAGGAATAACACTACCAATTATTTGTCTTCATGATAAATGTGATCATGCCACTTGATATCTCTATAGGCTCTTGATTTCCACTCAACAGCAACTTCTATTATGATCCATTATATCTCTATTAAGAACCTTCATTATCACATGAGTTGGATACTCTGTGGGCTTTCAACATCTTGCATAGTCAATTTTGGCTCAAACTAGCATCTCTCCATCATGTGGTTTCTCCTTATTTGGCCCAAGTCCTTTGACAAGTCAACTCTCACTTGCATTGTTGATCCTTATTTGAATGATCAAAAATAGACCATCGATATAGATATATAGGATAAAATGCCATTGTCCATCTATTATGGATTAAATTTGACATTCACACACCCATCATTTGATGTCTATATGACTGTCAATGATGTTCTAACCATAAAATTTAAGCTCCAATGGATGATTACTTTTTATGACTTAAATGTGATGTATGCATGCTCATCATTTGATGTCCATGTGAATGTCTTTGACATTTAAATGAACATCAAATTTAAGCCATAAATATAAAGTATCCATTGTATCTTAACTTTGATGTCTATGTGACCATCAAAATACATTCACGTGGCCATCATAGACTTTCACATGGTAGTCACATTGCTAGCTCCACTCATTGAGAGTTTGACATGTGTCCTCTTTGCATTCCTGCAAAGGTTCATTTGAATTTTTTAACCCCTATGTGCCATTAGATCATTAGGTAGTATTTTGAGATGGTGAAACTTGTTACTCCCATGGGGATCTTAGAACTTTTGACTATTTAACATTTTTCATGTGTTATTTGATCATCTTCCTCTACATCAATGTGCATTTTTTAATCATGATCTACCAGCTCAACTATGATTGGATCAAAATAAACAAGGAAAATTACTAAGTTCAATCTTGGGGAATTTATTTTGGGACTTTAGATTTTAAGACCTTTATCTTTAGCTTTTCTATCTTTGGCACCCCTATTTTCATTTAGCCCTTAGTTAGGTCTTCTACATTCCTATCTTTGACATTTCTATCCTTATAATTTTTGTGTTAGGATAATTTTTCTCCAACAAATTAGTCAAGATAATTATTTTAGACATTTTGTTTTAAATAATTTATCTAAGGTATATGAACTCTTTCATCAGGATAATTATTTTAGACATTTGAACCAAAACAATTTCTTCTAAGCAGCTGATCCTTACATATTTCCCAATGAAATTTAATTCTCTAAGACTTTTTTCAATGGATAAAATGTCCAATGTAATTACTTTAGGCTTTTTCCCATGGAAAAAATGTCTAAAAAAATTCCTTTAGGTTTTTTTGAGTAGATAAAATATCTGATGGAATTCCTTCAGGATTTTTGTGCAAACATTTTATGAAACATTACAAATTATTTTAAGTTTTTTTTTCATGGAAAATTTTCCCAACTAAAATAAGTCTTCAAACTTTTTACACAAACAAAAATCCCAAAGACTTATTTTCATTAGGAAAAATGTCCCAAAAAAAAACCCAAAGACCTTAAGGCTTTATACACACTAAGTAAATACCAAATTAGGACTCAACCAATTTAACATTAACTTTACCTTGGAGTCAACATTGGAAAATAGGAATATGGCTAAGGACTTAAGCTTCTATACTTGACTCAAGATGGACTTAAGCATTTATACTTGATAAGGGCCCAATTACATCAATGAAATTTTGGAAACTAACACTAGCTCTTACCTGAGGATACATACCCCCTACAAGTGTGAAAAAAATCCCAAAACATAATACCAAGTACCAATCCAATGGGCCATAGATTCAAGACTTAGTAATTTGCAGCAAACATTCATGAAGGCTCAACAAAACAATGGTAGATTTAACAAGAATGGATCAAGAAGATATAGAAATGAACACATGAAAAAAAATGAAATGAAACTATACAAACAAGGTCCAAAGTAGAGGGGTGACAAAGTGATGAAACAAAAAAGGATAAAACACTATACAATTATGTATATAGTTGTAAATGGAATCAATCTAAAAAGTGTTTTAGATGTTTTCCATTGACTGGTATCTCCAATATTTCACTATCCAAGTCTCTCAAGAATAAAGTATGTTCCCTAATCTAGTATTAAATGGATTAAAACCCATCCAAAAGGCATAAAACTTTCCATGCTTGCCTTTCTCTTCATGTCTATTGTCCCAAAATAGAACCAGATCACCTACTTGGAAAGTCTTTGGAATAACCTTCCTATCAAATAAATTCTTCAACTTTTTCCTAAACTTGAGGTGTCTTTAATGAGATTTTATTTTAATCTCATTAATCTCAATAATTTGGTTCATCCTGCTTTCATAGTGGTTTATTTTCTCGTCATCTTTTAATTGCTAGATGAGCTAATATGTGGGAAATTATAAATTCATAGGCAAAACTACTTGAGCTCCATAGACAAAATCAAAAGGGATTTTGCCTGTAGCTCTCTTGGGCATAATATTATCATCCCATATGGAAAATTTTAGTTATTTACCCCAATTATTCTTATTTTATTCTAATTTTCACCTAATTATTTTGAGCAAGTTCTTGTTAGTAGATTCTACTTGCCCATTCCCTTGAGGGTTGTAATTGGAAGCATAGACCAATTCAATCCCATACTCTTTCCACAATGCCACTAAATATTTATATTTTAAGCTCATGGAATTTTTTTCAATTATCTTTATAGGTAGACAAAATCTACAAATAATCTAATTTAATAAAATATCCATAACATCTAGTGTGTTGCTTTCTTTGTAGTGGCTGTTTTAACCCATTTTGTGAAGTAGTCAGTTGTAACTAGTATCCATGTCTAGTGCTTGATGAATCAATAATATATCCAATGAATTATATCCCCCATTTTTTGAATGGGCCTTTAATAATCATTGGTTGAGATGTAATATAACCTAAATCTTTCTTCTTCTCAACAGAGCACTAGCATTTTTTGCATTTTCAAACTTTTTGATCAACATGTTTAAACAACGATGACCACCAATAAATAGATCTCATAATTTTATGAGTTGTAACTTTAGGTTTAAAATGGACACCACATAATCCACTATGTAAATATTTAATCATGTTGGTATTTTGTTCTTCCACCATGCATCTTAGGATAACCCCATCTAGATTCTTCCATGCTAGTCAATTTTTAGTCAAGAGGTATTTTTGGGAAACAAGCTTGAGATTTCTCCTTTGATTCTTGTCTATGTCAGGGGGATAACTCATATTTTTTAAGTATTAAAAAATATCTCTATACCATGGAGATGCATTAAATTAAATCAAGCAATCATCAATATTAAAAATAGTAGTGTTTACCTCAATATCTTGCAAATTGGTCTTAGCCATAAGCTTGGCTAGAGCCATCCCTCTCACCAACTTGGTGTTTTTAATATCCATGTCATACTCTTGAATCACGTGTGTCTCTTGATAGATAATTTAGTCTAAGTTTAAATGTCCTTCACCATGATATGTAGGACATAATAAATAATCTTTTAAATCAAAATATAAGGCTTGAACATCTTGATATCTTTCAAGAGAGAGAAATTTTGCTTTTCCATAATGGTATAGTATAGTTTAGGACCTTACATAGCTTTTCTAAAGAAATTTATGGGTTTCTCATGACCATTTTCATTATTTTATAATAAGACATCATCAATAGTATTGTATTATGCAAAAGAGAATATCTAGAATAACTTTGTGTAATCAAGGCTAGCCAAGATAGGAGTAGACTTTAAAGCTCCTTTGATTTCATTTAATGATTGCATGGCCTTCTCCTCCCAATTGATGGTCTGGTCCTTCATCATGGAAGTAATAGTAAAATTAATCTCTACAAATTTGGACATAAACCTCCTTAAGAACTTAATTTGTCCAAAGAAGGATTGAATTCCCTTCTTGGACTATGGGATAGGCACTTTATCAATAGATTTTACCCTATTGAGGTTAATCATGACACCATATTTAGACACTATATATCCCATCAACCTATCCTTTTGTACTCCAAAGTGGAAACTCTTTGGATTAAGTGAAATGCCAAACTCCTTACATCTAATAAATACTTTTTCTAGATGCTCCAAATGTTCTTATCTAGTCTTGAAGTACACATTATTGTCATCCTGATACATAATAATGAACTGGTTAATTATCCCTAAAAAATGGCATCCATAGCTTATTAAAATGTTTTACAAACATTCATCAACCTAAAAGGCATCCTCATATATACATACATGTCCTAAGGCATAGTGAACACAATTGTAGATCTCTCATATTCTTTCACCACAACCTAGTTTTAGATTAAGGTAAAAACAGGTTTTGAAGGGACCCCGGAACCCTAAGATAAAGGGAGAAGGATATAATAGTTATGACCATAGGCAAAGCCTAAAAAATACTATAAGAAGTATCAAAATCAGGTTTTACATGGACCTGAAACCACCGGATAAGCCACCACAACCTAGTAATATCCTAAGAAGTCATCTAATGTAGATAACATCTTTGAACCTGTAACACTCTATAATAAAGTTCTCCATGTTGGGTAGGGGATAATTATCTTTCAAATAATCCTTGTTTAAATTCCAAAAATCCACACATAATTGGATATCACCATTCTTCTTTCTCATAGGGACTAAATTTGTAACCCATGATGATTACTTGATGTGTTAAATAATACCAACATCCTTTAGCTTCTTTAATTCATCTTGCATCTTGGTGGCTAAGATGAGGTTAACGGGCCTATATTTATACCTTAGGTTATAATGGGATGACATATTGAAACAAGTCTTCCTTATATGATATAAGCTCAGAATAAGACCATGATAAATAGTCTTGGTACTTTTTTAGTAGCTGCATGTAAACTTGTTTCTCAGTTGCACTCAAGTGAGTACCCAACCAAACCTTTCTTGGATTCTCTTGAGAACCTAAATTATACTCAATCATGTCTTTTAAAATTAATGAGTCTCTTGATCTAATTCTATCATATCCATAAAAATATTATTCTAAGCTTACCAATCCCCTTAGGAGCGTGTTTGTTTTCAACTGAATAATGTCCTTCCCAAACAAGGATTCCTTCCAATCACAAACCTAAACCATGTATTCCATGTCTATAAGTTGATTATGGAACTCAAATTCAAAACTTAGAAACCTTATGATCTAATCATCATCATAAAACACCTACCAATGATGAACACTATCTAGGATTGAAGGCATGACAAGCTCCTCCACTTGATACTAATAATGAGGGCTCATTTTTACATTATCAAACTAAGTGCCTAACCCTATAAGTCTATCAAATTCTTTGTTGAAACTTATATAGTTATAATAAATGTTGAATTCATCAAAAAATTCAAGTGAATCCTATAAATCATTATGATATTATTTCAACCTTTTATTTTTAATAGGATAAGCATTACAGACCTATTTAACCACTAGCTCAAAATCACCCTTAACAATCAAACTTTTAATTCCATATTCATGGGTAATCCACAAGACAATCAAGAGTTCCTCATTCTTAGTAGTATTATTCATGAAATCAAAGGACAAATGAAAATAGAACATAAAAAAATTACCATTAGGGGCATAGAAAATAACCCTATCTCCATTTCCAAGATTAGATCAAGCCCCATAAAATCACATCTTTCAAGCTACATTTTCTTTCTTGGGTTCAACATCAAGAATAATAGGTTATTAACTAGTATCAACATTCCTAAAAAAGTTTCCCAATTCAACATCTATGTATAATACTTCATTTAAAACATGTTTTGGATCTTCAATTACATGTAACAGCTTCAACTCTCTATAAAACCTGACCATCTTACTCTCTAGTGGAATGGTGATATAAGATAATTCTATCTGCATACTTCCACCCATGTTAGCATCCCATTTACATGGCAACAACATCCCCCATTTAGGTAGGTAGTCTATAACTACCACATCCATATTCAAATACTTTCTATGATGAACTACCAATTGTATATCTAACCCCTTAACTTGTCCAACATCTAGAACCTCTTGTGATCCCACAAAATAACATGTGCCAAAGGTTGACATAATCTTAATTCCAATTTCATATTAGACACCCAAGGGCATCACATTACAAGAAGATCCGGAGTCAAATATGAAGTTGTGAATAATTATACCATTGATTAAGAGATTAGAGTAAAAAAGATACCTATTTAGATAAATTGCTACCAATGTAGTTTCCAAATAGACCTATGGTACAGGTATAACAACCTCTTCTAATTCTTCATCACTTTTTGGGGGTGTTTGAGGTAGCTCAAGTTCATTTTTAGGTGACTTCTCACCAAATTCCAAATACTTGAATGCTCTCTTCATATGTTTTAGGTATTCTTAACAATTCAACAAGTGGCACAGTGATTTTAAATTAGCTCAACACTTGGGCCATATCACAAATGTTATAATAAGGAAGAGGATTATCAGGTGGAAGGGTGACAACACCTTTAATTGGAATACAATCACTCAAGGTCTAAAGTGGAGTAGGCTAGGATGGATTTGGATCTTTAACATTAGCCTTCAAAGGTGGATTTTATTTAAAATCATTAGCACCCTTAGTGATACTAGACAATATGGGTACTCTATTCTTGGCTGGAGCACCTTTAGGCATAGAAAATTGGGAAATATGTAATGGCTTGGAAGCTTTAGGGACTCTTTCAATTTTCTTAGCATCCTTATTAACATCTACTACCTTTGGATTTGTAGGGGAAGTGTCTTAAGGAGAAACAACCTAATATTTGATTCTCAAGTGATACTCTTTCTCTTGGAAAATTACTATATTAATTAGCATCTACCTATCCTCAACTGATGGAATCCCCCCATCATATTTGAAATCATGAATGGGCAATTCATATGTTTGTACCATATTAATGTCATAAGTAAATTTAGGAGTTGGGACACTTACCTTTTCAACTGTACTCTAAAATTGATTAACAGTAGTAGCACTCAATAATTTTTTGGAGGCAATCATTTGACTTCATGGGATTTGACAATTGAGAATCAAAATCTCATCACCAAATGATGTAAATTCAAGCTCATTCACATCTTCATCCATTAGTTTAACTGTATCACATGGGGGATGTAGAAGGAAGTGCTTGTCACATGAATAAATGTCAATGTCACAATCTATAGCATTCACCTTCATATTTAAAGGATTAGGAACTTCTTTTCTAGTCCTTTTGTTCTGATTTCTATCCATTCTTTCTTCACATGCATGCCTCTTCCCTCTATCATTATCTCGATGGTGGAAAACAATCCCTCATTGTGATTGATTTAGATTTGGAGGCTTATATTAACTATAAAATTCATGAGGGATCCCATTTTTAGCTCTATCTAACTTGTATGACTTTTATTTGACCATAGAGGCTAAAGTTTTAATAGTCTCCTCAAGGTTGGTTATTTTTGTGCACTGTGTCTTTTCTAGATTGACCAAATTTACATCAACCCATTTATTCATGGGCTTTCCCATAACCTTTATATTGCTCTCAATTTGTATGGTTATATTTAATTCCAATCATAGGTTATTGGGAGCCTTATTTATCAAGTATTACATAGCTTTCTTATCAAAGGCATCACTATATTCTATCCAACACATTGTATCACTAGGCTTGATGTTTTTGCATAGCTGCATCATAACCTTGTTAAACAAAGTATTGAATTCATGCACAAATTATTATGATTCTTATTTATATTTTAAAAATCAGCTAAAATAAACTTGGGATCAACTCTTTCAACATAAAATATTTTTAAAATAGTCCTCATTTCTTCCCATGAATCAATGCATCCACTTAGAAGAAAACTAAACCATTCATGAGCATCTTCCTTTAGCATGTGCATAAATAACTTAATGCACATAGCCTCATGCTCAACCTCATAATCTTCAATTATATTATGAAAATAAATTATGTGTTGATCACCACTCACTACATTATTCCTTTGAAAATTTATAAGGCATTTCGTAACTTCATTTGGGACTTCATTATGATAGCCCTCCATTTCATTGAAATTGATAGGTCTAAATCTAGTAACACATAATGCAATACATTAATTTTGATATTAATCCCTATGCCTCATGATTGGTTTAATGGGAGGATCAAGAAAAATTGGAAAATGGATATGAAGGGGTGAATGAGGTGGAATTGGTGGATCAAATTTGGGAGGGGATTCATCTGGTTGAGAAGGAGCTAGGTAATACATAGGACTATAGGTTTCAAAATTGATAGGAGAGATATGATAGTCCTTAATAATGGGAGGGTAAATAAATAGTTCAATATTATTATAATCTTGATGGCCCTTTGCATCTGAACTCTACCCTTCAATAGGGTTCCAAACATGTCTCCCTCTTCTTTGAGGAATACTTAAATGAGAGATGAGTTTCTTTGATGGGTCACTTCTAAAAGATGATCTCAGTCCTTGTCTTTCAAATAATAAAAACACTCAAAGATAAAGTTCAATAAAATATTCAAAATAGGCAGTAGTCTTCTTTGAAACTAGGTGATAAAAATTAGAGTCACCACCAGGATCACAATTCTAGAATATAATATTTAATCAATTGACTGTGATATATGCTAACAACATATTTTGCCAAAGTTAATGATAAGAGTAAAATCAAAGACACTTAAATCTTTAGAATAATTTTCAAAAGTGAAAAAACACATTCCAACATGTAATCTTAATCAGCTATTTGCAATGAATACAATAAAAATCAATTATTAAGCATTAAAAAACTCTTGACACGTCCTTGGTGGAATGTTGCAACATTGACGGCCAAGATAATCAAATTAGTGAAGTAACAGTAGATAACTTTACAAAATTAAATACTTAGAGCTCTCTAAAATATTCTCCAACAACACAAGGACCAAGTTTTTTAGTTTATCCCTAATAATAACACCAAAATCATAGTGATGTTGATGAACCAAAGATATTCAATTCTATGCAAATAGGCAAAGAACTTGAAAAATGATAGCATCTTTCTATAGGAGTCCCTAATAAAACAAGGGCCACAAGTGTCTTATCCTTGGTAATGGTGATAGAATAGTGGTGGTTCCTAATTATATACCTCACACACTTATCCTTGCACACTTTAGAGAAAATGACAAGTAATTATGAAAACCCTGCTAGTATGTCATTGTAACAGGGGAAGGGTGTGGCATCAAGATTAGACTAAATTTAGAAAATGAATAAAAAAAATGTATAAATGATATGGTTATCTCCCTACTAATTTTGGATCTTCTTGAACCAATGTGAGAGGACCTAAGGGGTATTTTTCTCACATGGAGAGATTTTACAATTTAACCTCCATGTGGATTTTTGGCACAAGGAATAGATACAATCAGGGCATAACCAAGTTTACACGCTTTATATGTGAAGGGTTGTCACACAAAATTCACAAATGATCTAAGTCATATACAAAATACTAAAGATAGATGGGAAAGAGACTGTAATCTTCCTTCTATAGGATCTTCAACAATAGGGGTCGAATAAAAGATTTCAATGCTAGAATTTAAAACATAAACTATAAACAAATTTCAAATATGTAATATATTGTGCATTTTTAAGGTAAATAAAATTTGTATGTATGCAAAGGGTATATTATTTGTAGGGTAGGACAATATAGGACAAGTTAGATGATCAAAAATAAGGAGGGTGGTGTGCTTGTGGTTTCCAAACAACATGGTATATTACAGTATTTCATGACAATATTCCTTAGAAAAGATGCAAAAAAAACTTCAAATCAAGATAATAGTAAATACTAAATGATCCCTGAGAGAATAGAACATACACTAAAACTAATATTTCAAATGCTTTTCCCTATCAAATCCATAAACCTAAGGTTCCATAACAATTTATTCAACAACCTATCTTGAAGTAATATAAGCAAAGTTTATAATCTAAATCTATGCTTAAAATGACAACCAGTAGTGAGCACAAACCCAAATGTCCAATCATCAATTCTTGTAAAACATGTCATTGCACTTTATCTATAGGAAACAACAAAGAACCACAAGCATTTTAATTAACTTGAAAATAAATATTATACACATAAGTATTTAAAAATTATTCCATGGGGAAAAACATGGTGAGATTGCTCTTTTGACAAGGGAGATGTAAACATGCTCTCACAACTTGCTAATGGTTGTACAATTTTAACCATCTTAGCAAGGGAGACAAGATTTACAAATATAAATTGATCCTAGATTTTTTTTAATAGAACCTAGAATTAGAGAGGATGGACACCTAAAATAATGACTAACAACAACCTTGAAAAATAATACAAGCCTTCTATTTATACATTCTAAGCTTGAGACTGTGAGTCACAATTTTTCAAAATTGCAAAACAAACTTTCAAATCTTCTAAGGTGCTTTCAACTATAAAATTTCCCTTCCCACACATAAAATCTACATCCATTTTCAATAAAAACCATTGATCTAAATGCCTCTATAATGAATGATGAAGATATATGACAAAATTTTTGATCTCATGATGGGAGATGCCTTTCACATGAGCTGGTAGGAGAATATTCATGGTATAGGGCAGAACAAACTTTGTCAATATGTGCAACTACTTGGGGATGCTCTCAACCACTTGCCTACATAGATAGAAACTTCTAGATAGATGCCCTCTCTCTCATGCATGCCATGGAGAAACTTGATTTTTTTGTGATTCCCTAGGAATATTATATATCTATGGCCCTTTGAATGAACTTATTTGGAGTGGCCCACCTTGGACTTGTAAACCTATAATATTTTTCCATGGAGGAGCTTGGGAAAACACAAGAATGAAAAATGCAAAAGAATTAGGTCATTTTACTTTTTTATCCTTTTGGATGCAATCTGCCTTTTCAAATTTTGTAACTTATATCTTTGCTTCTTTCAAATTTTCCTTGTTAGGGTTCCCACTTTATTTTTTTTTTTAATAGGTAAATGCATTATTTCACTTTTGACTTATTGGGGAAATTTTGACCCCACTTGGAAATTTTAAATTTATACAATTGGCACTTATAGTCCCCCTAGGAAGTTACACTAGGGAATTATCAAATGAGAACATAAGGGGTCAATAAAGCCATTTTGAATTATAATGCACTGAATCATAGACTTTTCATTCTTATAACTTCCCTTCTCATATATTCTTTACCCAAGATATGCAAAGAGGCCATCAATTTTATGAACATAAACTCCTTAATATTAGTATGCCAAAAGCATAAAAACAATGTTAACAAGTTGTAAGTGCTTCATCATTATTCCATTTTATTTCAAAGTGTCCATCTGTATTGTTGACTATCAAAATACATGTTCCATCCACAAGTCCTAAACATCAAATATACCTACAAAAAACCAATGACATCTAAATTTTCAACCTTTGTGCCCTTTATAACATCTTTGGGAGCTAAATCATGAGATTTTGGATAAATGGACACATGGATCTTTGATAAAATTTCTAATTGCTTTTAAAACCCTATACTTCCTACATAACTACTATGACTCATCTGTAATTTTCTTAGTCAATCTATTGTCAATGGTGAAAGCTCTATGAAGTCACTTTACATAGGATATTTGATCATGATGAGTATGCCTATGTGTTATCACCATGTCTCTTTTTTCATTAACTTGACATATGACCATTGCCCCTGAGACACATGTAAACACATCATTATGTCCATATCTTTGAAAAGTCCACCTAGGACTAACACTACTAGATCATTGTTTTCATGATGAATATGAGCATGTTACCTAGCAACTCTAAAAGCTCTTAGTGTCCACTCAGCATGAGCTTATATTATGATCCATTAGATCTCCATTAAAACCCCTCATGATCATGCCACTTGGATAATCCATGGGATTTTTTCATCTTTCACAATCAATCTTGGTTCAAACTAACATCCCTCTACCATATGGTTACTCCTTATTTGGCCCAAGTCAACTCTCACTTGCACCATCAATCTTGATTTGCAAAATCAAATGTAGACCATCAATCTAGATCCAATAGATCAAATGGCATTGACCATCTATTATGTTTTAAATTTGATGTTCATGTACCTATCATTTGATATCTGCATGACTATCAATGATGCTCACATGACCATCAAATTTAAGTTCCAATGGATGATTGATTTTTATGACTTAAATTTGAAATCCACATGCTTGTAATTTGATATCCATGTGAACATATTTGAGGTTCATATGACCATTAAATTTAATCCATAAATGATAAGTATCAACTGGAGCTTAAATTTAACATTTGTGTAACTGCCAAAATACATTCATGTAGCCATCATAGACGTTCATGTAGACGTCACACTACTAGTTCTACTAACTAAGAGTTTGACATGTGTCGTTTTCATGTTCCTCTAAAGTTTCCTTTAACATTGTTGACCCTTGTGTGTCATTGGATCATTAAGAAATCCACCAAGATGGTGAAACTTATCACTCTCATGGGGATCTTGGAACTTTTGACTGTTCAACATTTTCATACATTGTTAGATCATCTTCCTTCACTTTGACATGCACCATTTGATCATGATCCACCAGATCAACTATGATTGGCTAAATTTGATTAAGTAAAATTACTAAGTTTCTATCCTAGGGCATTTGTTCTGGGTCTTTGTCTTTTAGGACCTTTATCTTTGGATTCAATACCTTTAGCATCCCTATTTTCATTTGGAATTTGGGTCTTTGACATTTATATCCTTAGAATTTCTATGTTGGGATAATTTTCCTACAATAAATTGGTCAAGATAATTGTTTTGAATATTTTGTTTGAAATAATTTTTCCAAAGTATATGAGCTCTTTCAGGGTTTCATTTACATGATTATTTCATTAGGATAATTATTTCAAAATTTTTGTTAAACATAATTTATTCAAAGAAACTAATCCTTACATATTTCCAAAATAAATTAAATTATCTTGGAATTTTTTCCATTCACAAAATGTTTAATGTAATTTCTTTGGGTTTTTTCTTGTGGAGAAAATGTCTAAAAGAATTCCTTCGTATTTTTGTCACAGACAAAATTTATGATGGAATTCCTTCAAGCTTTTTGTACAAACATTTTCCAAAAAAAAAGAGACTTTTCACTTTTTTGAAACATTATAAATTATTTTAGATTTTTTTTCAAGATAATTTTCCTGATTAAAATAAGTATTCAAACTTTTTACATGAACAAAAATCTTGAAGACTTATTTTCATCAGGCAAAATATCTCAACAAAAAACCTAAAGACCCTAAGGCTTTATATGCACTAAGTGAAGACCAAATTAGGACTTAGCTAATTTAACATGAACTTTACCTTGGGGTAAACATTGGAAAATATGAATATGGCTAAGGACTAAGGCTTCTATACTCAACTTAGGATGGACTTAAGCATTTATACTTGACAAAGGACTAATTGCTTTAGTGCAGTTTTGGGCACTAATGTACACCAATATTTAAATGGATAATATGCATAAGTATGGAGGTGTTTAACATCTTTAGATCCTCATGTCTCCATAAAATATTATCCTTGAATTATTTCAAGGTTTTCACAAGTTCTTGCTTCACTTTCTTAGTGTAGGTAGTGCCTAAGATCATAAGTATTGATTCACCTATCTCACCCTAATTACAAGGCTCATGGGGAATACATTTCGTAGGTGATGCATTATTTTTATAGATATGATAGCATATGTCAAATATCCTTTCCATTAAGATTATAACTTTTAGTATGGTGTTATTTTTTAGGTTTATGATTCCTTATTCATCTAGCTTAAACTCCTCTCTACAATCCTCACTGATAATGTAGGACTCAAATATGTCAAATTTCATGATGAAATCAATAATATGTTGGTCATCATTGAAGACCTTGAAGTTATTAATGTTATGTAGAATATAATGGGTTAAGACTAACTCTACCTAAAACCTCCTTGATCTATAATTAATAATTTATTCTAGGGTACTCATAGTTATTGCCAATGCATCTTCCATGTAATTATTTCTCTTAACTAATGTCTATATGTTAAATTAATTAAAGTATTATAGCAAGTTCTATGCTTTTTTGTGTCATGTATAAAGATGATTGTAATTATAATCATGGTGGCTTCTGAATTATTTTACAATAAGTTTTGAATCTCCCATTACTCTCAAGTTCTTATATTTCTTCCTTAGTACAAACAGGATGCCATGCACCAATGCTTCATATTTAGCTACATAATTTGTGTATGTAAATTATGACTAAAAATATGTAAAATATTACCTCCTTTTTAGGTTGATAATCTTGATCCTAACACCATAGCCACTCTTATACTTAGATCCATTAAACTTTTAGATCCATATGTGATCATCACTTGCACACAATGGGATCTAGATGGTGGATGTTATAGATATGTTGATCTCTTGAATGCTTTCTTGAGTTTCTAGAGTGGGGATGATTTTATCTTCTACTGATAAAGATATTTTAGTTTGATCTTTAGTTATGAATATAAGTACTGATCTAATTTAAATGGTAATATTTTCTACCTCTAGGACTTCAAACACTTAGTTCTCACATAGACATCTATACTTGGTATTCTTGTATGCTAAGGTAGAAACATGAAATGGAATCACTTCAAGTGCATAAAATATATATTTCTCATATATATTATTAAGTCCTTAAAATTTATATCCCTCTTTCACATTCAACATGTTAATGGAGAACATCCCACAATTTTTTGTTTCTTTCTCAAGCACATATACTTCAAGTTCAGACTCTTTAAAAGATATCACATTTGTCTTATTATATTTTGTGAATATGTGAGCCATATTTCATGCTCTTTCAATCCATATCTGATTAGACATACTTAACATTTGAAGCCATATGTGGGATAAAATTATTTCCATGTACCCATTAAGTGTATTAGACTAATATATGTTGACAAGCATCCCTTATTCCTCAAGAATATCAACCACCTAAAATTTGATGAATCACTACCATAGGATCAAAGGCTAGCTAAATATGAATGTGATTGATTTCACCAACCACCATGAACTCTAACTTGTACAATTAAACCACCTTTTTTTCATTTGTCTAGTGTTAGTCCCAACCATTGGAAAATGGCATAAGGAATTACATTTCCTAAATTACTTGAATCCACAGAAAATCATGTAATTTTTTGCTAAAAATAATAATTTTTAGCATATAAAGATGAGTTTTAGTTTTATCCTCATATATAATAACATGAGAATCATCTATATCATCATCATCTTTCTTCCTAGGGGTAGATAAATCTTTCAATAACAAGTCCCTTTAATTGGATATTTGGAGAAACTTAAACATTACTGTATTGTCCTTAGTTTGTTTAGGTCCTCAATAATTTTTTATGATGGTTTTTTATTTTCAACTAATTTATGATCTTGAGGAGGTGTAGAATTGTTCCTAGACTAATAAGAGGTACAAGGTACTTTATGTCGAGAAGATTTATTACTTGATTTTTCATAAGGTGGAACTTAAATGTTGTCTAGAAGAGTAGAGGCTTTCAAAGTATTTGATAGCTTACTCCTTAATTGATATTTATTCCCCATTTAGAAATATTTGAAGGCATGAACTTCTTCCAATTTATGCTTGATCTCATTATCACTTTCCAAAGGACACTCGTAGGTCTCTAAAACCATCAAAGTGCTTGAGTTATCTCCACTTGAGCCTAGTTTAATACTATCCCATAGAGGGACTATTTTAAGGTTATCTATCTCCTTTTGGAAGATGTTTGAGGCTAGCACAAATTGAGCACAATATATCTCAACATCATCAATTGTGTTGTTGAGTCTACACTAAGTGGGTAAGGATAGTTATATCATGTTGATTAAATTAAAGGAGCTATTTCTTCTTTTATTAATGTTTTCAAGGAGAATATGCATATTTCCATTATTAGGCATGGTGTTCCACTACATATCACTTCTTTGGAGTTTGTATTTTTTGTTTGGAGGTGGGTTATTTGTAGTCTAGTTACTATTTTAAGGCACCTACTTTCAGTATTTGACCATATCATTGGTTAATATTTAGATCATTTGATGCAAATTAGCCACCTCATGGTTCATAGTGGCTCCTTGGTTACTTCTTAGGGTGGTGGATTAGCCACTAATGCATTGCATTTATAAATGCATGGATGAACTATTGATGATTTTTATGAGAACATAGTTACCTAAACTAGGAATTGTATTAGTATTGTATGCAACAAGCATAAGTTTTTTATTTTTAGGATGACACAACATATGATTACAAGGCACATAGGGTTGATTTTCATGTGATTCAAGGGTGATGTATTGTAAATTGGGTTTTATCTTTAATACATGGCTTCTAGGATAGGGTTCATTATAGGATTGTTCTACATAATATCCTATTTAATCATAGGGATTTTATTTTAGGCACTTATTGTTATTAATGAGAGAAACATATAGGTACCATACCCTTGAGGTACCATCTCCTGCTTAATGCTTATAGTTTCATTGTAATCTAGATATAAGTATGTGATTATTATTGGGGTCCTCCTAAGGAACATAGAATTTGGAGGGTCTATATATCTCAAATATGTTTATATAATAGCATTGTGTCTATGTATATGGGTGTTTATCCTTTTGTATAAATTATGTAATTAAATATTAAAAATAATCATTGGCTCATTGGGTTCTTTATGGGAAACTAAAAATTGATGATATAGTATGGTAAGGTCTATCAGTATCCTAAAATGATTAATGAACATAGTCTCAATGTTATCCCAATAGGTGATGGATCCATCTGGGAGACCTAAATACCAACTATACTTTGACTCATCTAAAGCATAAGGTAATTGTCTATAAATAACATCTTCATGTTGAAATTGTGTTTTGATAAAGGAATGCTTGAATTTTTGGACATGTTCTTCATTTATTCTCACCCCACCGTGAACATTCCTTGCATAAAACTTCACATGGTTTTTGGGTAAGTCATGTGTGAGTCCTAAAATATTTATAAGACACCTACTTCCCCCAAGGTAAGTGGGATTAGCCATTGGATGGTTATAAGGTTAATTAAAAGGGGTAATAAAAAGGATTAGAGAAGTAGGGGAGATGATAATTGAGAGGACTTGTTTTGTTTTGGATTTCCATTTATCAGTTCTAGCTCTTCTATGCTCTGTTACGTGTAATAGTTTGAATTTTCCTTCAATATACTTTGACCTCATGATTATTATTCTATTTTCAAATTCAAAACTTTTAATCTCTCAATCTAAAAAAGGTTTCTAAAGTGTCAAAAGGCCCTATTTATATCACTAGTTCCTTATTAAAATATGTTTTAACATACACCAACATGTAGGTTGGGTGAGGACTCACCCAACTTTCCTAAAATGAGGTTATAATAAACTATCCTAGGTATTTTTAATCAAGTCTTAGTGTATTAATCTCACTCAATTGGTTGTTATGGTTTGTTATGGGTCAAGGAGCCTTTGTTGGTTAACACTTGTGAAAATAAGCTTGGACTAACAAGACTAATTCACTTAAAATCACAAGATAAACCCTTAGCTAAATACTACTTGTCATTCTTTAAATAAATCTAGTATTTTATCAATAATGATAAATAAATAAAGACCATGCAAACTAGATAAAACCCTAGAAACTAATAAAAAAATCAAACTATTTCTAAAAATAATCTAATAATGTTTATTAAAAAGATCAAAATAAGGAGAGAAAGTAGAAAAGGAAAGATGAGCTTCTTATGTAGAATAATAGATGTACTTTTATTAAGTGGATAAATCCTTTGATAAACTAGTCTTTTTTTGGACAATGAAGCACCAATAACATGAAAATATGGTCTAAGAGTTTGGGATAATGTTAACTATGTAGTGGAGGTAAACAAGGTTTCCATATACATTTGTAAACTAAGAATATCAACTGATAAATATTTCAAATTAAAGGTATTTCATGATGCAAAAATTAGATTTATTATTCACTTTAGATGAATATATAACTAAACCTCAATAGTCTCAACTCATGAAAAGTATAAAACCACCTATAAATTATAAAATTACTTAAAGGGAAAAGTAAAAGATCTTTGATCTCTTACCTACATAGTCTACTATATCACTATATCAATTATATATCCTTTATTCAAATAAAAATATAGTATTTTATAGTAAATGTGAGTCCATTAGGTCATTGATCTACCCACTTACTATTGGTTACATGAATTCAATGGGATAAAGCCATTTGAAATTTGAATCCTTGAAAATCTTATTCAATATTGAGAAATTTAATAACTAGGGCATGCTTGATTGACCATGAATTCAATTTTGGGTGGTTAAATGTTAGGAAAATATCCTTGGGATAGTCTTTCCCCATGTTATTTATAAAGGTACCAATGCCTAATTAATGCATTCTTTTGTTTTTTTATCTCTTTAGTCTCCTGAACCCAACATGCATGCCAAGTCTGGGTCTAATTCCAGTACCAACATAGTTTCAAAATTTGTATTTCATTATCAAATTTCCTTTAAGAGGTTTCCTATAAAATTTGGTTATATAGGTGATATTGGACACTTGGTTGGGTTTTGGATATGATGGTTTGATGCACTAAGAGGGCCATTAATTTTTGGCTTCTAAGCTACTTAAGATGACCCTATCAACTAGCATGGAAATCGAGACTCATTATGATGTCATATTGCCACTTGGTAGTATATTTATAATAAAAGGACCTAAGTTAATATCTTATCATCATGGAAATTATATATGGAATATTTTCACTTAATTATTATTCAATTTAGGCCCCATATTTTGTTGATCATTGTCTTGGCTAAGATACCTAGAGATCTTGATACATGGCTACCAACTGGCATCTAAAAGTCTATTACCTATTTACTATGTATTAATCACCCTTGGGGACTAGGGAAATATTATTATGACATGTGGCATCATTTAAGACACTCAAAGGGTTATTTGGTGGACTATTTGTTTAAAATGGTCTAACTACTTTAGTACCCTAGTGTTTAGATATGTGACCTCATCCTAAGGGATTATTTGATCTCCTCTCTGTTGTAATGTTCTAATTAACCTAATAGTGTAGGGAATTGGTATTTTGTCACATGGCTCCATATTTTTCACCTAGATATTTTACCTCATGTTTACCATATATACAATATCCCAAGGACCTAAGGAAATATAAGCATGCCACTTGTAAACATATTGGGTATTTGAGAGATTGGATATATATTAAGAGAGTACGGATAATCCTGGGAACATAGTGAAGTGGGGTTTCACCATGTGGTGTGATAATATACCCTTAGAGGATCTTTAGTCTAGAATATCTTTGAAAAATAAAAATTAACTAAGTCCTAAAAGCAAGAGGAAACTAGTGAGTGACAAGTTGAATCACCTCACTCATCTAGGCTTCATAGGAAAGGAAATGATCGTTGGTCTATACAAAAATAAAATAGTTATTGGAATTTGGATATGAAATTTGCCCAAAAATGTCTAAGTAATAGACCAAAATAAGGGGAAAATTTAGTAAATTCAAATGAACAATGGTAGGCATTATTAAAAACTTGAATATAATTTAGTCTAGTTAAATAAAATGAATAAGTCATAAAACTAAAATAATATAAACCATTAGTCCATTTAACTAAAAATAAAAAACATATCATATTAAATAGCTTAAGAAAAATGCATTGGAACTCTACATAGTTAGATAATTTATATAAATCTAAGGCAAAATGTCTAAAAATATAAATTGTAATGCAATTTAAAACATGATATAAAATAAACCAAGAGTTATTATGTTCATGCACTTCATATATTTATATCAATTAAGCCTTAAATACATTCACACTTAGACCAATTACATAATTGGTAAGAATAATAAATCAAGCTTAAGCAAGGTGATTGTAGCATACCCTAAATACTTTTTCCAATCAAATTAATAATTTCTATAGGGCCAAGGCATGGACTTCATTGAATTACAAGACCAAAATCTAGAATAAAAATAGGTTCCATGAATTTAGGATGAAATTAGGACATGGTGTGAAGCAAAAAAAAATTGTGACTCTACTGGAAAATATCCTAAGTATTTTGCAAAAACAAAATAGTTAAATAACCCAAAAATTTGGGGTATAACATTGCATGGAATATGATCAAATTTAGGAAGGGATAAGATATGAGTAGATAAGTGACCAAATATAGGATTTCATTGGACTAATGTGTGAAAATTAATTAATTTAATTTTCCTTAAAACCTATAAGTATTAATTGGTATGGCTCTAACCATCAAGTTAGTGAGTGCTACCTTGGAAATATTTACCTATAAGTTTCTCTATTTTATGGAAAACACTTATATACTTGATGGAGTTTCCTCTAGTGCCACTCAAGGCCTTGTTCTACTATTAGTCAAACATTTATATCCCTAGTAGAGATTCCATGAATCAATCAAATCTGATTTTTTTTAAATTAATTTTATTTTCTATTTTTTCTTCATTTTACTATCTCAATTCAGGGTTGGGTGCCACTATGGAAAAGGAAATGTGGAATTATATATTTTTCACATTAGGTCTTTACCATAACACTTTCATCCAAACAAATTTAAAAACTATTTAATATATGATTTTATTTTTAGTTTTGAGAGGATATTTTCAATGGTCAACTAGATTTACCCAAACAAGAGAAAATTTAGAACAAATACAATAGCCAAATCCTTCAATGTTGACCTAATAACAATATATAAAGCAAAAAAATAACTCAAGAATCAATCTTTTACCAAAAAAACCAAATGTGTTACTTACCTACACCCTCATTTATTTAATTATTTTGAATTTATCAATGTGGTAACCATAGGGGAAAATAGCTAGTGAAAACCCAAGATGAAATAAAAAAGAAGTGACAAAATAGATAAAATAATATAGGAAAAGAAAAAAAGAATAAAGTAGAAAGGGAAAATAGTAAAACAAAATAAAGTTATTTACAATACTACACTAAGCTAATTCAAGTATAAATTTAATGCTTGAGGAATTGCCCATTGATAGGAAATGGGACATCCTCACTAGTTAAACATCGTAGGTGGAAATCATTCTCACAAATTTGGAAGGGACCTATCCAAAGGGAATCAAATTTTCCATGTTCACCCTTTTTTTCATGTGCCTTATCCCAAAGGACTAAATTATATATTTGAAAGGCTTTATTTTCTATTCTTTTTTCAAACCAACATTTGATAACCCCTTGATGTTTACTAAAGTGTAAAAACTCTAAGTCGTGTTTATATTTTAATTAAATCATGTTTATAAGGTGGTTCTTTATCTTGTTATCAGTTTCCAGGTAATCCTTCATGAATTGTAAGGTAGGTATCCTCATATTTAGGGGAAAGATGGGATATTGGCCATATATGAGATGATACAAAGAAGTTCCTAAAGAATACTTAAACCTAGTCTTGTCAGCCCACAATTTAAATTTTAAACATTAGGCTAGTCCATAATATTATTTTCTAATATTTTATTGATTCCACCTAGTAAGTTCTTATTCAGTGTTTTAGCTAAGTCATTACCTTATAGATAATAATTGGACAAGAATTTAATCATTACCTTATTGTTATAATCCCACTCATTAAATTATAATGAAGATAAAGTAGGTCTATCATCATATACCACAAAAAATGGCATACCAAACCTAGTGTCATTGTGGTCCTTAAAAAAGTTTATCACTATTTTAGTTGTGTTGTTCTTATTTCCATCTAGTGAGTAGAAAATTGCGTCCATCTAATGAATTGGCATTAATTTTAACCACAAAGTTAAGTCCCATTTTTAAAATGGTCTAATATCTATGACATACTACAATGTTATAGGTAGGGTGTTTTATTTATGCATAGCTACTTCTTAGGTATGGAAATTCTCACATGAACATGTGCATCTTTGAAAATATCTATCTAGTAATATCCATCTTTGAGTACTTGATGGGTTATATCATTTTATAAAACATGGATAGTTCCAAACTTCTCATGGAATTATTGAAATAATTGAGTTGATTCTTATTTGTTTAAGAACCTTAGATATATTCCTTCATGATTTATTTTATATAGTGTGCTTGATTTGATCATGAATTGGATGTTATTTAGACGCATTGCTCTTCTTAGAGTAGAATTTATATGATTAGGACATTTTATATTTAATAATTAATAGATTGTACCCTTGAACCAATAATTAATAATTATTCCTTACACTACTTAATATTGAAAAATAAATTATGGATCAAATTTTGCCTTGGTTTTGTTGAGTCCTTGACCTTTGACAATATTCATGGGTTAAATTTCTAAGTCAAAGTCTTGAAATATGGTGATCCACTTACCACGCTATTTTTCAACTCATTTTTCATTAACATTAGTTTGACATCTAGACAAACACAACAATAAGTACTTTGTTTGGTAGGATGTAGTGTCTAAACTTATTAACATCTTTAATTAAGGTAAATGTTTGTCTATCGATGGTCAATTACTTGTGGTCAAAAATTTTAATTAGGGGGATCATGAGGGAGCTAGGTCTCACATTCATAGCTTCTTTTCTATATCGTAACTATATCACTTGAGTGTTCTAAAGGGAAGGAGTAAATGTATAATGTATATGTATAGAGCACCAATGTGTTCATGATTGACTTCTTGATTTATAAAAAAATTGTTTATGTTCCATGGATCCATTAAATATTTAAATCCTTCTTGAGAATATTTTTTGGTAGTCTAAATATTTCTATGAATATTAAAATGAACTTCCTCATGAACTTTATTTTTCTAAATAATGACTTCAATGCCTTCTTATTGTCAAGTACTAGGATCTCCATGATTACTTCAGCTCTCTTAGAGTACACGTAAATACCTCATTCCAAGATGACATGACCCTTAAAATTTCCTTTAGTTACTCCTAATATTAATTTATTTGGTCTTAAAAAAATACCATGATCTCTGCATATTTGTAAAACCATTCTCAATTCCTTCACATGGTCAGTTCAGTCTTTAGAAAAACATTAAGGTTATCCATGTATATGATAATGCATTTGTTTATTATATCCTTGATTTAAATGTCCATGGAATGTTGGAAAGTGGCACCTACATTAATTAGGATAAATGTTGTCCTACTTAATGTGAATGTACACCACTTTATTATAAATGATGTCTTGATTATGTCTTCATAATTGATCACTACTTGATTGTATCCTAGTTAGCCATTTAGGAATGGAATCATTTGGGAGACATTTAATATTTGTATGACCTCATATCATGAAGGTAGTAGATAAGTATCCTTATTTGAATCATTGTTAAGGTTATTAAATACCATGCACAATCATATCAATCCATTCTTCTTTCAAACTAGCACCAAATCAGCTACTCAGGTGGAGTACCCAATAAGATAGATAATATTTCCCAAAAGAAGATTTTAGACTTATTTGAATATTAGAGTTTATAGCAATGAATTTATTGGTATTTAATTTTGATGACTTGGTTTGACAATAGGATTTATAGGGATAGTATATGTAAGTTTGGAGGTGTTAAACATATTTAGATCCTCATAGCTTCATGAAATAATATCCTCAAATCCTTTCAAGGATTGCGCACATTCTTAATTATCTTATAGGTAGGTCCTAAAATAATAGGTTTTGATTCACCTACCTTACCCAAATTATAAGGATTGTGGAGAAAACCTTTAGTAGGTGTTGCCTTGTATTTATCACCATGATCGTCTATCTCAAATATCATTTCTATATAGACCATACCTTTTGGTATGGTGTTTTTTTTAGGTTAGAGATTCCTTCTTCATCTAGCTTGAACTCCTTTTTATCATCCTCAGTAATAATATGTGATTCAACTATGTTAAAATTCGTGATGAAATCAATAACATGATGGTCATAATTTAAGACATGTAAGTTCCTAATGTTATCTATAATAGAAGGGGTAGAGACTAACTCTACTAAAAACATTTTTAATTTAGGATTAGCAATGGTAACTAAGGTACTCAATTTTTTCCAATCCATCTATCATATTATTATTTCTTCATAAAAATGTCTAGATGTTAAGTGAATTTAAGTCTTCTATTAAGTTGCATGCTCTACTATGGCATATATAAAGATGATTGTCATTACAAGAATAGTGTATTTTAACTTGTTTTACAAAAAAAATTGAATCTCCCACCATGTTGAAGTTCTTTACTTTCTTCCTTAGTGTTAATTGGATGCCATGTGCCAATGCTTCATATTTATCTACATTATTTATACATGTAAATTGTAACCTAAAATCTACTAGATATGACCTCCATTTTGGGATGATAATATTGATCTTATCACAACACCTAATCTTATACTTAGATCCTTCAAACCCTAGGATCTGTTTTTATCCTCAACTATGTGTAATGAGCTCTAGATAATGGATGTTATGGCTAGGTTAATCCCTTGATTAATTTATTGAGTTTTTAGCATGGGATGATTTTTAATTATATTGAAAAGGATATTTTTGTCTAATCTTTAGTCACTAGGGTATGAATTTATCTATTCCAAATGTAAATATTTTTAACCTTTAGGCCTTCAAACACTTTGTTTTCACAGGGATAGCCAAGATTGGTATTCTTGTATGTAGAGGAAATAACATGAAATTAAATATCTTAGATGCATATAAGATATATCCCTAATCTATTTTATCAATTACTTCAAATTTAGTACCCTATTAAATAGTCACCATGTTAATGGAGAGCCTCCCATAGGCTTGTGCTTCTTTCTCAAGTGCAGACACCAAGTTCAAACTCTTGAAACAAGATCTAATTCATATTATTTTACTTCGTGATCATGTTAGCCATCTTCATATCCCTCTGAATCCAAATCTAATTTGGTATAACTCATCATAGATTCTACTTGTGGGATATATTTGTTTACATTACCCATTGAGTGTCTTGGAATGATCTCGATTCAGGATGATCCCATATGCCTTAATAATATTGACCACCTAGATTTTGATGAACTACTACACCTTAGGATCAAAGTCTATCTACATATGAATTTGGTTGAGCTCAAAAACCACCTTAACCTCTGACATGTATAGATAAACCACCTTTTATTTTATATGGATGGTGTTATTCCCAATTTTTGGCAAATGTCATAAGGCATTACATTGCTTTAAGCACTTAAATCCACCAAACAATTGTGTAAGTTATCACCAAAAATTAAAATTATTGGTATAAAAGGAGTTTCAATTTTCTCTTTATGTAGGGTAAGTGCACAAAGTTAGGGGAAAAAATTAGGCTACACATGGACATATTTTTTCTTAAAATTTTATAAATCTAAACTTTTCTAGATAATTTGAGATAGTTAAACTTAAAATTTAATGATGATGTAATAACATGAATTATAGCATTTCGAGTCTCATTTCCAAAAAAACTATTTTTTAAAAAAATTATTAATTATAATCAGGTCAAACATATAAAATTTGAATAATAACTCCTATTTTTTTAAATAAAATAAATCAGATAGTTGATTATGTGACCTCTCAATTTTTGATCGTCATTTAATATTGTTTAAAACCATTTGGTAAAACTTTAGATAAGATCATATAGTTTCTAACCTATATAATTTTTTTAAAATTTAAATTAAAATTTATTATTAATTTTAAAATTAAATAGATTTAAAAAATGAAAAATAAATAGATAGCTAGCCGTGCAATCCCCTAACTACCTCAGAAAATTGAAACTAGATTTTTTTAATGCATGTAGAGCTAGGCCTAGTTTGTAACCATGTATATTTTTTTCATTTAAACACAAATAAAACATGATACAAAAGAATATATAGGCATTTATATTTACAAAATGTAGTGGCCTAAAAAATCTATAGTTATAAATCAACATAGATTGAAACCTTAAAATAGTTTAAAAATTATAAAAAACATATAGTTATAAATATGAGAGCATGTTCATCATCATGGTAATAATTTCATGAATTTTATCATTGAAATTTGTAGTGTATTTGGTGATTAAATTTGATTTTTTTTTCTATAAAAACTTTAGGATTTGGCTGTGTTGACAGGTCCAAACCTTTGGCTCAAGAATCCAAGCCATTTCCAAGCCAAAATTCTTGGTTTTTTAATTTAAAAAAACCATAGTGCATACACACTATCATGTGTATGTGTTATATCATGTATGTGGTAATTTCACATTACACTAAAAATAAAAATTATATATTAGAAGGGTAACTACCTTTTTTATGCAATGTGAAAGGAACATGTATGCGCTATAATGCATATGCATTACTTTCACATTTCATAAAAAAATAGAAAATATCTAATGGAATAGACAAGTAGTTTAATAAAATAAAAATTAAGTTTAGTATAAGTTTAAAATCATATTATTACTTTTATATTCCTTATACTTTAAATTCATTTTAGTGAATATAATAAATTAGGGTTAATTTGAATCTGATAGGGTTGGTCTCACAACTTCATGCCTTATAATGCGGGATATAGTTTCTGGCAATGAGAGAGAGTGTATCTAAATCCCCAAGCTAGAATATATAGGTAGGCAAGTGAGAAATGGGTGAGATGAAATTATATATATATATATATATATATATATATATATATATATATATATATATATATATATATATATATATATATATATATATATATATATATATATATATATATATATTAGGATTTTGGCATATAAGAGATTTTTGCATGTCAATTTTACTTATGATTATATCCCTTATAGGCCAAAATTTACACAAAAACACCATATCCACTTACGATCAAGGTAAATGTAAACAACGAACCTACCAAACTAATGTAACCCATACCTAGTGAAGTCTATTCAATGATGTCAAGAAGTTGAAATTAATTATTTTATTAAAATCATAGGAATTAACCATCACATCATGTTACCCACACATATATTTTATTATTAATCACATCAACATCATGAAATGTGTATAAATATGACATCAATTTTTTCTATGATATGAATTTGTATTACATCACATGACTCATTCATACCATGTTGGGCATTATGCACATTGGGTCACTCCATCCAATACAGTTATGGTGGGTGTAGTGGCTTTCTACATGTTACCAATTATCCCCTAGTCACTCCTTTCTATATATAGGTTATAATTCCCCCTCTCCTTTCAATGTATGGCTAAGATATGCAATCAGGTATCTAGGTATGTATGCTCATGATCAATATATGGCTCAAATATTCAATCAAGTAAGGAATTTTAAAGTAGGTAAAGTAGGTATGGCATACTCAATTAGGTAAATAGGTAGGTAATACTCAATGTTATATATTTATTACATACTTAACAATATTCAAACTTTATTTCTCATTGTATCTATCTAGAAGCAAGCTTTCCTTGCCAACAATAGAAGCTAAGTAGGTAAGGAATAGCTAAATAGGTAAGGAAAGAATATGTGAAGATATAGATATAAATAAAGCTTCCATTGATAGCTATGAATATATTTTAGAAATAAAAATTATGTAGGACAAGAAGAAATCTATATATTAGGAACAAAGTTATCTTAACTTATCATGTAGGGAATAACTAGGTAGTTTAAGAGCAAAGTTATCTATCAAAAAGTAAGCTTCCCTTAATAGTTATGCCTTAATCTAGAAGTAAATAATAGCTAGATATTAGGAAGGAAAACTTTCCTTGATAACTATGTTTTATTCCCTTACTATCTATCAAGATGAAAATCATCCTTTGATATTATATTAGGTAAAGAGAAGCTAGGTATCAAGAAGGAGAGCTTCCCTTTCCTTACTCCTTGGCATAGATGAAGTAGGTAGGGATATTTTTAATTGAATTATTTAAGTTGGTTAGGTAAATTTTGATATTATATTAGGGAATTAGAAATGGTACCCCCCATATAATTATTATGGGGCCCCTATTCCTATTTTATCCTTTGATATATTTTATTGGGGACTGGAGCATACTTAGAGTATGTTAAGGACCTACTTTTTATTTTATGTTGAATCAAGCCATGCCCAACCTCAATTATCCCCTCCTCAATATAATAGATTAATGTACATTCCCTTGATTTGCTTCATTGATCAATTTTTGTATAGATATGGTTGGGTATAAATTGATTTGGATTGGGAAACACACTCTACTAGTTAATGGATTAGAACACACTCTAATAAATTTGTGACCACCTATCTATATATCTAGAGATCCACTCTACTATGGATAGACTCTTAATTACATATAAATAAAATGAAAATTATAGGGTTAGGATTGGAATTATCAACTAGTCTCTAGTTACCCCTATCTATGTAGATATAAATTTGGATTCTAAACTATAGGATTATAATTATTATATGCCCAAATCCCAATCTATATATGTAAGTAATATAATTTCATCCCACCTTTTTCTCACTTTCCTACCTATGTATTTTAGCATGGATCTCTATATGCACACTCTATCCATGGTCTTTGTATGGATTTCCATATAGATGTTCAAATCCCACCAAATAGTTAGATGATATCTCTGAGTTCTTTATTTGAGTTAAAGAAGATGAGTAAAAGAAGAGTTTCTTTGGGCCTTATTTGAGTGAGTAAAATTTGGAATTGGAAAATAATACAATAAAGAAAAAATAAGAATCTATTGTACTTGTTATAGCCTAAAATTGCACCCTAGAGAAGTCAAATAGACCTTCGTAATTTTAGGATAACATGAAAATATCTCTCCTTATATAAAAGCTACTATAAGAGATATATTTCTAGGTCTGAAAGGGATATCTCCCTTTATTTATCTTCTAGACTCACACTACACTAGGATAATAACTATCATGGGTAGAAAGGGAAGAAGGAGACACAAAATAAACCTATGATAATGAGGTGATACACCAAAGATAACTCCACACAACACACTTAAATATACACTAAGAAAGAAGACTACTAAAATTGACCTCAACTCTATGTTCTTATAGCATAAGTATTTCTCATATAAGAAAATTATTATGCATATCTATAGGTGGGTGAAAAGGTCTAATACTAGACAATATTATTCCCTCTCATACTTCAATAAAAACTTAACAAACAAATACACTTTATAAAACATGCTAGAAGAGATATAAATTACACAAAATATACAAGAGGAGAATGAAAACAAGGAGAATATAGTAATCACTTTTCAACCACATAACCCGCTTAACACACTTAGGAAAGAGATTGTATAGAATGAATAAAATTTATAAAAATTTATTCAAAGGCAAATGAAGTGTCAAAACTAGCAAGGATTCACTATACCAATTGTGGATCCATTACAAAGCCAAAAAGGTGTGAATATGTAGAGCATAAGAGAGGAGAGAGAAGAAGGGAAGCTCAAGGGTCACAAGGCCAAGTGTAAAACTATTATAACTAGTTATAATGACATATAATGAAGTGAATAACATTTTATGAAGGTATTATTGGACAAGTATCCATTTGAAGCATGACATATTCTTCAAATTGGCATAGAGACTCTTCATGTTCTTGTTTTTAAATTGCCTTGATTATGAGGCATCCACTTGACTATCTAAAAATTCCATAGGAAGCCTTGAAAAATATGATCTAACATGAAAGGGATGAAATGAGGTCAGTGTAGGTCATCTACACCTCTTTAACTGATGAACTCATCTTTATCACATGTCATTCACTGTCTACATTCATTTATTAGCTTTCTTAGATTCAATCTTCACATCTATCACTTAGGTAGACTAAAATTATTAAAATAATTAAATTTTAGAGGTGTTAAAAACCTCAATTAAACTCTATTTATATTATGTTTTATCAAATATACCTTAATAAATCTCAAATAACACTTCTCACTTCCAATCTTTAACAGTCACTTCTCCTTCTCATTGTCTATTTAGACTACCTAAATGAATGTTCTAATAGAGATATATTCATGCCCAAAAAAGGTGATAAATTATTTTTATGAGTTATGAAAAGTCTCTAAATACCCGCTATATTACTTTCATCTTCTCATTCCTTTTTGCACTTATAAAATAATTCAAATCCTACAAGAAACTCAGTATTAGACTTGTCTGTACAAGTGACAATATAGATTAAATGGATGTCATGGATCTTAGGAGATTTATTTACATGTTAAAATAAAATGCATTTCCATTTAATCCATCCTAGATTCATATCCATTTATTTCTTCTCCATTAAGTTCAAACAAGGGTTTTAAGAGGGGTTTTAATCTTCTAGACTATTAATGATGATTCATAAAAGTTAGACATCTACCTTTTGAATAAATTACAAAAAAAATTGGGTATAGGTCCCATTTAAAATATTAATATATTATTGAGTCCCAATTTATTTGGTCCATACTAATATGAGAAAAATAGAGTGGCTTTCAAGCTCCTTCAATGCATTATAAGTAGGCTTGAGAGGAAGTTAGGCCTGAATGACAAATTTTGAATGTTTACCTTAAAAAAATGGATGTTAAAAGATTTATATTCTCATATTAAATTCCTCATATGTTTTTTTAATTTATAATGGCCATATGGATGAGTTTAGGCACCTATAGGGCTTAGGTCTAGTTTTAGGCCTAATAAGCCTAGACTATGTATTTTTGATCTCTAACCATATGTTAGTATCATAGTGAATATGATGACTCTTATCACTTTTTTAAATTGTATTATAATTTTATACATCATCATAAAAATCACTTAGGACTCTGTCATTCATCTATTTATTATTCATATGTTAGGTTTGTAGGTTATACTACTTATGAAGTGCTCTCTACCTGAGATAAAACATAGGGTATATACCCTACTCATCAGACTCAAATGAGACTATGGATAGATTTATTAGGTAATTAATACCTTATTTAATAATTTTAAAAAATTAATTATACTCCTATAAGTCTCAAACATCAAATTTCATAACACTAACTTTCTAGGTATGCATATTGTGTGGGATTCTATGCAATGTTTTTAGACTGGCTATGTTTGAGGCTCATCATTATAGGTTGAGGATCATACATATTTAAAACACATAATAGTGTGTCATTACCAATTTTTATATTTTTTTAATCATGATACATCTATATTACACCCCTGTTCATCAACCAAACCTACAATCCCTATAAGCATGAGCTAGTCTGTAGACTATCTTGAATTGTAGGTAGCCACTTAAAATTCATAAATTTCCTATAAGTGTTGATGTTTGTATGAGGATCACATTTAAATGTGATTTTATCCATATAATATTGTTAATTACATGTTGTAACTATATTCTATCGACTAAGATTACCCTTTCACTAGCCTAGCTAGTCTATAGTTCAAGTGAAACTGTGTCAATTTAGGGATATAAGAGATTCATGTAGGTTCTTTTTTCATGTGAAATAACTATGTCTCACACCCTTTTGTTTATATTAAATTCATTATATAACTCTAAACATGGATTAAATCATCTCATTCCTTAACATCATGTTTCCATCAATATACTATATGGTCATTGTTATTCCAAGTTTATTTGGCTCAATACACTATAGTTTTCATTGAATATCTTTAATATATACCTAGTTGAGTCAGAGGTCCAATAAAAAATTCTCCTTCTCAAATAAATACCCTCCTATTTTTTTTCTATTATTAATATGTTCATGCTAAAAGAATGGAAACACAAGGCCTACTTAGACCTCCCATACCTCCACCAATAGTTGGTACTTTGTAGAGTAAAGTCCATTTTTTAGAGATATTAAGGTAAGTTGTCTCATTGAGAAATTTATTCAATTATGAGACTATAGATGAATGTATATTTTTAATTAATTCCACAAACCAATATCTAATCCTTTAAATGGCTAAGTCTTACTATTTTAACCTTGAGAATCTTCATCAAAACCTTGAAACTTTAATCTTTGTCAATAAGATTGTTGAAGGCCTTTTCCAACTAATGATTGTAGGAGACATTCATAAGAAAGTTTGATTGTATTTTTAGACATATCCTTAATAACATTGATCCTATTAGGTACAAAAATTTTATGAATAAACTAACCATCATGATTTAATAAGTTATAACCAGTGAACTACCTTGGATCTGAAGTCACTCATAGGAATAAAAAACTCTGCAACTAAAAATAACTATCTATATAACTCAATGGTATTCATTTCTATCATAGTGAGATACTTATGCAAATATCCTCACTTTCACATGTGAAAAAATATTTATAAACAACATGAAAGGAGTGTACATTCTCTAAAATATCATGGTCACTACTTGGATGACATAGATTAATGCAAATATAGAAGAAAAATGAATCCATTAGAGATGTGCATGTAGTTTAGAGACACTAAAAATATTAAATATTTTTCATAGAGAATAGAACACCAAACAATAAAATATTTCCATTTAAATCAATTCCATATAGGCTACTAACTTCCCCCATATTCATTCACTCTAACTCTCATCCTCCTGTCTATACTAAAGGGAAATTGGTTGACTTTTTTGACCTGCTCAAGAGAGAGATGAGAAGGATGGATTAGTTTTGCTCAATATTAGAACTATAAAATCTATCTAAACATGGATCTATATTTTAAGGATCTAAAGGGACACTCTTGAAGCCTTCTTATCTGCTATCTGAGCTATGTAGTCCATACAACTACCTAAAACTACCTATTTTATAGATAAACTCCTTTTTTATACATTGAATCCTATAAATTGTCAGTTTAAAATAATTTCTATGACCACTATAACATATTTTATCTTATATTTCATCTTGACAGCCTTTGTCCATTGATAGTAAATCATACATTTCACAAAATGACCCAAAAGGTGGTCTAGAGAGGGTATTAAGATAAATGACACATATGACCAAGGTAAAATATGTTATATGACTTTAATAAGCATGACTAGACATATTTATGACCTTGATGACCATGTTTAAACCTATAAGACCTTATGACAAATTTGACTATGCAAAGGGTTATAACCAAATTTTACCTAGGGTCAAATTTAGTCAACATTCTGGTGATTTCCTAGGGATAACATGCTTGCAATGATAAGTGTATACACATAATAGTTTCAAAATTTATCAATTACTAATGCTTTCTATCTTACAAGAACCCATAGAGTCTCAATCTCTTTGAGTTCATGCCTTAAGGGGTACATCAAGAAAGGGGTGGGTAGACCATTGGTACTTCACATGATTGTTATCCGTTATAACCACTTGATATCAATCCAATCAACTCCTAAAACCATTCCCCTACATTTTTTCTCCTTCTTTGCACACTCCTCTAGTAATTTACCACCTTCATTAGCCATTTCTTTAACCTAAATAATTTTTTGATGGTTTACATGATTATTTTGGCCATATCATCCTTATATTCTTATTAACAAAACTTATTAGGGACTAATTCAACCCTTGGCCGACCTAGTTAGTTTTTGTCAATTACAATACTAGGTTGATCAAGTTGATCTTTTTGGTCTAAACTTTCACAAGGGTTAGGGTTTAGATCCTTTAATATAAACACATCTATTTTTCCATTCTTATATTGAAGGCAAGAGTTATTATTCATGTGTGATTCTTTACAATCTTCTCTTCCACCATTCTACTTGAGGATTCTTAGCTTAGGGTTTCTACTTGGAGAAGAAGCTAGTCTTATGGAGAAGTCTTGGATGTTTTGGAATTTCTTAGTGATCCTTGCAAACCACAAAAACTTATTGTAAAGCACATTTGGCTAAATGAGAGATTGAATATCAATAGGTTTGTATTCTAAGTAAGTATCTCTAAATTTGATTCTTTCTTTAGTAAATAGTAGTAGCATAAGTAATGGATTTTAATAATACTCTCTCTCTCTTTCTCTCCATGCATTAGGGTTTTACCTATACATAGTTTAATTAAGATTCTCTTATACATGTTTAATTTTATTTTCTTACTAACCCCCACTTTGTGCCATAAGCTTTGGTGAGCACTAGATTATATTTTACTTGTTATTAGTTTAGTGAATATGAAAACATAGGACCTAGTTAGGGTTATTGTATAGTTTTGCTTAATTGGAGGCTTTAGAACCGTCCTTAGTAATACTATTGTGGTAAGAGATCCATTAATCAGGTCTATCATATCCATATTGGTTATAACCCTGATTATCTAATATATCCTCAATCTAAAGTGTGAGTAAGATCTATCTTTTCTAAGCTAGGATTGATTTGAATAATCTGTTGAATTTCCCATTACATAAATTGTGGTGAACCTTACATGAATATAAAACTTGTAGGTTTTATTTCATGCCTTTAATTTCTATCATTTTATTTTTTTTTATATTTATGATACTAGGTTGATTGGGATAGTATATTTCTAACTTTCATGTACAAGTTTAACACACAGTCGCATCAAAATGACTCTATTTTTTTTATGTAGGTATTCATTACATATAGGTTATTGGATAAAATAGTTCAAAACAATACTATTATTCAATTATAGATAACATACTATGTCAAATAGGTTGACTTAGTCTTATAGTTAGCATCTAAATAACAAACTAAGCTGACCAAGTTGTCTCAGTCATCTTAACAAGTTTTAGAAAATAAGGTTTCATAGAACTAGGTTGACCCAGTTGACATAGTTGGCTAAACTTGAAAGTAGTATTTAAGGAACTTCAATAGAAAAAAATTTCAATCCTTAGCATCTTACAACCCACTAAGGTTCCTTTCTTTCTCTCTATTTCAATTCAATACTTCAATATAATAAGCAAAGTTGACCTGATCGACTTAGTTCTATAACATGTATTTTGTATAAAAGACTGAGTTAACCTAGTTGAATTAGTTCTTAAGGAATCTTACATATACATAATAGTAGTGACCCTATTGACTCTATTCTATAATATTTACATATAGTGTCATCTAAACAATTCTTAATTTGGAAATTAGCAACTATATGCTAGTAATTAATTCACACTTTCATTTTTATTTGTTTGAATGCTTAAAGTATATCACATAGTTTAATTAGGTGGTTTTTTCAAAAATACCATTTAGTTACACTATTTTTCTCATTTTTTATATAGTACCAAATCATGCAATATTCAAAATGCATTTCAAAATTTGTCTTCCCAAGGCCTACCTACTTGGATTTCATCACAAAGGGGAAGCCAACTTGGTTTTCTAGCCAATTATAAACATGTGGTTAATGGTATATATTAGAAAATAACTTTAAACCCTTATCACTATGATATTGTGAAGTGAGGTGGTAAGCCAAAATACCAATCTAGTACCATTACCAACACAAATCCCTTTTAGCATAAACATCCTATAACCATCCATAGATCATTCTCTAGTTCCCTATTTTCAGCCAACTTTATTATCAAACTTAAAATAACATTTCATAATAATCTAAAAACACTCAGGATGACCACTTAGAATTTACTTTTTAGTTGACTACTTTCTCTCTGATCATTATATGTTGTATTATAAAAACTTATATTGGCCAATTTTCATGTAAGGGTTTGTGTTGCATGTCAATTATATCATTCTCATTGATCTAATTGTTTGTGTTTACTTATATTTATTGATTCAAATTACTTTTCACAATATTTCCCTTTTTATCACACTATCTTTCTGCTCAACACAGTCTCTTACAAATTATTAATTTTCTTGCCTACAGTACTAAGTTGACTTGGTTAACCATGTACTCTTTTCTGTTAATCAAGTTACAATACTAAGTTGACTTAGTTGACTATCTATCCTTATTATACTATGTTTTTCCTTATTTAGATAAAATTTGCATAACAACTTGTGTTAATATGTTTTCCTATATTTCCCTCATTCTTATGATAAGGAATCACACTTTACTATCATTTTATCCCTTTTTCACCCCTTCATCACATTTTTGTGATTTGAAGTAATTTAAATTGTTTCATGTTTCATTCCTCTTGATTTCCTTTCCTTTCACTCCACATTGGATAAAACAAGGTTGAAGTCAAGATAATACTTTTATTTACCTAACTTTATGAGACTCTTAGACAATATGCTCTCTAATTTCTCTCTCTTAACAACCAAGTTATAATTATTAGAATTAAAGTCATCTTTAGCACCCATGTTTCATTTTCCAAATCCGTATGGAGTAGGAATACACAAATACAACAAAATATTTAAAATATAAATAATTTGAAATGAAAGGCAATGATATACAAAAGGCAACATACAAATTTCAAAAGTAAAAATCACACCAAAAGATGTGATTACAAGCACATCTCCTATCTCTAATCAAAGCTCAAACTCCATAGTTGGCCTCATAGTAGAGCCAAGGTCCATTGGGGTGTGGTAGGCTAGTAGATTGGAATAGGATAATTTAATAAACTGTATGGTGATACCTCCCTTCTCATGCAATTACCTAATCTTTATAGTATATTGATGACTTTATAAATACTTATGAGGAATGGGGAACATGTTGTGGGAAGGCAGGTAATTTTTGATTTTCATGTATATAACCTACATAGGGATGATCTACATATTTAATTTGTTGACCTAGGACTTGTGTGGCTAAGATAAGTTCTCCAGAGTCCTTAAGGTTAATAGTCATCTTGTTTTGACAAATATAATTTGAGTGTCTTGACTTCGATAAATAATTTCTCTACCTTGGGTTTTCCTTCATTCTCCCCTTTACCCATCTCATTTACCCCATTGAAAATAACATGTGATTCTAAATTTGTTTTCCATTCTTATATACTTCCTTATTCTTCACATCTTAAAAACATGATAGCACTACTCTGTTTTAGTTTTACATATCCTTAGAGAAACACATGTTTGACCAACTATATATCACTTTAATTACACCATGGATTTACATTTTTAGATGTTTCTTGATTTATTTTACCATTTTTCATTATTGTACCACCCCTTTTTATGGACACTTGAGTTTGATTTTACTTTCATGTACTTTTTCCATTATTGAGTGAGGTTGGCTTGTTACTTCTCACTCATCAATGTTGTTTTCCCTTATATGCACATTTTTACATTGATGATTGAGTAAGGATTATTACTTCTTTCATATTGATGTTTGATTACCATCCTTTTTGACATGGATCCTTAGTTTGACTTGGTGATTTTGACTTTCTACTTAAGGTTTACTTGTTTGAATTTTTTGGTATTTAGTAGCTTTGGCTTTTCAGTTACCTGATTTACTATAAAATTTTAACTTGGTAATTTGGTATAACATATCACTTGTCATCATATCTTGAAAAAATTCCAAGTATGTCCCATCTACATAAAACTAGTTATCTTGGCTTTCTTCATTTGTTTATTTTTGCTCTTTAGTTTTGTATTCTTGGGTTTGTTGAAAGTAGTATCTACACCCTCCATAATCAAAACTAAAAACACAATAAACAACCATAAAAAGTAGTATTTTGGGGTTTATTAAAGGTAGGTCAAGGTATGCATTAAATTTACTTTTTAAATTATTTCCATTTCAATGATTTAATTTTAGTTATTTTTGTTCTAAAATATTGAAACCTTTTTTATCCCTCAGTGTTGTGTGTTACTATGTTCTTTCTCAAAGCACCATCCCCTATTGTACTCGAGTGACATGTGATGAGCCTCCATTTGGGAATATGTATACACATAATATTTTTAAAATTTATCAATTAATAATGATTTATATCTTGTAGGAACCCATTGAGTCTCAATCTATGAGTACACACCTTAAGGGGTGCACGAAGAAAAGATTGGGCAGACTATTAGAACTTGACAAGATTATCCCTTATTATCACTTTATATCAATCCAACCATATCCTAAAACCATTACCCTAAGTTTTGTCTCCTCTTTTCCACACTCCTCTAATCATTTACCACCTTCATTAGCCCTTTCCCTAACCTAAATCCCTTTTTGATATTTTACATAACTCTGTCAGCCACATCAACCTTGTATTTTTATTGACATAACTTATTAGGGACTAGGTCTACCCCTAAACAACCTAGTTTATGACCTAGTTAGATTTTGTCAATTACAATACTAGGTATATCGGGTTGACCTTGTTGGCCAAAAATTTCATAAGGGTTTAGGGTTATTTCCTCCTATATAAACACATCCATTTTACCATTCCTAGATATAAGGTAGGATTTGTTATCCATTTACACTTTTTTACAATTATTGCTCCACCATTCTACTTGAGGAGTCTTAGCTTATGGTTTCTACTTGGATAAGAACCTAGTATTATGGAGAAGTCTTATATGATTTGGCCTTTCTTAGTTATCCTTACAAGCCATAACAACCTATTGAAAATCACCTTTGTCCAAGGGAGAGATTGAATCTTGATGGGTTCATCTTCTAGGTAAGTATCTATAACATTTCTCCTCTCTTTAGTATATATAAGTATCATAAGTAATTGATTTTGAATAATACTCTCTCTCTCTCTCTCTCTCTCTCTCTCTCTCTCTCTCTCTCTCTCTCTCTCTCCTCTCTCTCTCTCTCTCTCTCTCTCTCTCTCTCTCTCTCTCTCTCTCTCTCTCTCTCTCTCTCTCTCTCTCTCTCTCTCTCTCTCTCTCTCTCTCTCTCTCTCTCTCTCTCTCTCTCTCTCAATGCATTAGGGTTTTAACTATACATAGGTTAGTGAGGATTATATTATTCATGTTTACATTCATTTGTTTACTAACCCCAACTTTGTGCCACAAGATTTGGTGAACACTACATTATATTTTAATTTTCTTGTTATAAGTTTGGTGAATATGAAAACATAGGACCTAGTTATGGTTATTACATAGTTTTGGTTGACTGGTGGCTTTGGAACCTTTCCTAGTAATATCATTATGGTAATATATCCTTTAGTTAGAAATATAAGATCCATATGGGTCATGATCCTAATTATTTAATGTATCCCCAATCATAAGTGTAAGTAGGATCTATCTTCTTTGAGCTAGGATTGATTTGTAGAATCTATTTAATTTCACATTATATACACTAAGGAGAAATTACCTTCTCATATCCTTGGGAAATAGAGTCATATATACATTATTATTGACACTAGTAAGACTTTAAAAGGACACCAAACATGCCACACACAACAATCAAACAAACAACAAGACATATAATAATATTCACACTTGTGTTGTCATGAACACTTAGGGAAAACACAAAACAACATAACCAAAAATACACCTATCCTAATATGTACAATACATACAAACACTTGAGGTTAATAAATTTATTCATTGATTCAACTATGATCAAATATAATGCCTCTTGAATCATTATTTATCCAATAAAATAGATCCTCATATTATACATACCTATAAATGAACACTTTCTTAGTCAAAAGACTTACCATGATTAGAGCTTCTAGTGTCTACAATATGTACTACTTGGAGATTTTATGAACACTCCATCTAACTCTTCAAGAAACTTGTTTGAGTTGGAATCTTGCTTAAACTTTGACATACTCATTTTATAGCCCTCAAACTAAATATTGGGAGTCATCAAATCTTTCTCAACTTCAGATGCACATGAGTCAAGATATGTCTACTATTTGGAACCTTCAGGGCTATCTTCTTAATCATGAAACACTACTTAGTCTATCAAAGTTGTTCCTTATTTGGAAAGGACCTCAATATTTTATTTATGCTCATCAAACACATGGTTAATCTCAACATTAGGTATATATTCTTTGTAATAATTTAAATACATAATTACCTCCATAAATTCTTACATAATAGCATTAAATTGCTTATGCATGTCATCCAAATTTTCATGATGTTCATGAGAATGAGTGTTCTCTTCTCTAGAAGGAATAAGTGAGTGTTAATAAAGAATATCATATTTTTCCATAGTTGGGATACTTCATCATTCTCCATCTGTACAAGGTAGTTTCCCCATGCAACTTGATCTAGAATGTTATAAGGATCTACCTCAAGGACTTTACCACAATCCTCATGAAGCATGTAAGTTCTAAGACTCATTTATTAAAATCCACCTTCCTCAATTCCCCACTCATCAATACATAAATCATATATGTCATAAAGTAAAGTTATAGGTTATTGATCACTAGGGTGATCATCTTTCTCAATAACATTTCAATTCATGTTATAAGTTTAAGTCATATAGGGCTCTACATGAAAAATAGAGAGAGGTTCTAACTTGATTGTCAATTTTCCACCATATCTGGTCCTAAATCCCATATAGGACCAAACTAAAATTAGGTAACCTTAGATTTTAGCAATTAACTCTCTAGACAAACAAAGTTAAAAATGAGGATGTACATCTACTACTACAACATCTTGAAATAATAGTGAAGGTAGGATAAGAATGAAGAACTAGTTGCAAACCTCTAATTATGCCAATGGTCTTCAAAACTAACCCATCTAATTATATCACTCCTTTAGCATGAGCTTCATACTTCAAGTTAATTTGTTAGATACTTGCTTAAGCATGACATGAGTACTGGTTCCACTATCAATAAGACAATTATGTACCAATAAATCTCCAATAATTATGGATAGATTAAATGGAGGAGGTTTATCTACCTTTTTAACTTTGCTTGACTATCCTTCTCTTGGTTTCATGGTTTTTATCCAAGATTCCTCTCTTTGGCTAGGCTATTTGGTTATCAAAATGAGTTGGAAAAATCCTCTTGAATTAGGTATACTTGTCTAGGCATTACCAATGTATACCAAATTGACACATTCACATGAGACCTATTCATTCGCTCTATAATGTTAGTGAAATGACCACTAACTTTTATTTGTCCACTAGTAGGAATCATGATTCGTATACCTTGATAATTATAAGATATGATAACATTCCTATTATTCTAATATATTTGGCATACTTATGTATTTGGAACAAAATTACACATAACTAACCTTGTGCTTATTTTAAAATTCATTTAAGAACCATTAGCAGGCCCTTAAACTTCTTCAACTGCCTTCCTTTTGCTTCTTGTGTTTGTAGCTATATAACTTACATTAATGCTTGATACCCTTGATTATTGACTAAACATGAGTAATATTACTACCAATTGACCAATATATAACCAACTTGATCACCCTTCCCATTAGTAACTTCTCCATTTTCTACTTCATCTTAAGTCATAGATGGCATAGTTCCCAAACTTGCCATGAAGGCTTGATTGAAGGACTCATTAACATAGTAAGATAGATCATAAGGTTGATCCAATCATGGTTTAATTTTATAATCTTGGGAAAGGTTATTTTTATTAGGCACTAATTCCCTTGAGGTGGAAGGATCATTAAGATTATAACCACAATATGACTTAAATTGGACTAGTTATCCTTAACCTTTAGGATGACCTTGGAAAGTTGGCCTATTGTCTTGATAGTTAGGGTAGGATTGATTAGGTTGATAGTGAAGTTAGAAGTGCTTAACTTGTTTCTATTAAATTATCCTCTTTAAACCTAAGATCTCTTAATTCATGACTTTCATCTTTTCTTCCTCATTGGATTTGCTTAGTTGACTAGTGATAAAAAGCTTGTTTTTAGGTGTAGGAATAGGAGCAATAGGAGGTGTATGATTTTTAAAATCAATAAATAGAGGAATGGGAGGTCTTAGGTAAATATTCCTAGCCTAAATAAAATAATTCTCTTTCCTAATGACCACTTCATAGGCATTAGGCAGAGTGTTACCTCCCATAGATTGTATCATTGTTGCAATATCACTATTAAATTATTTAAGATAGTAAAGGAAATCATGGTTAGTCATTGGTCTTACCAAGATTAGGATTATATCCCATGTCTTCTAAAATCTTGTGATGAGTTTTAGAATGACTTCTTGAGGTGATATCTTAATGCTAGTCAGTTGCTCAGTTGGTAATAAGTCATCAATCTTTTCCTAAAATATTCTTCTCAATTCATTGCCTAGCTCATCCCAAGTGGTGATTGGTTTAGGTGATAGTGTTCCATACCAGTCAAGATATTTTCCTTTAATGATATAACTAACAACCTAATTTCAATGTTATCTTCTATGGTATGATGGATATTGCATAAGTTAGCAATGTTTCTTATAAGCTTAATATGGGTGATGGAAGTCTCACCAGTGTATGAAGGAACAATTTTGAGGGTAGATATGGGGATATAAACATATTAGTAAAGTCTTAGTGGACTATAGACATTGAAGGAAATAAAATGAAATTTTATTTCCATGGTAGCCTTATGAATTTTCAAGAATGGGGGAATCAAGAACTTTCTTATGAGATTTTGAGTAAGATATGAATTTTTTGGATAGGGATGGGTGTTTTCAAATCTAATTTATTTTTATGAATAAGGAGAAAGATATTAAAATTAAAAAGGTATGCCTTTGGTGAGAGAACTTGTGTTTACCTTATGCATGAAAGAGTGCAATAGTATACAACAAAGATTGAAATGTTGGAGTCACTAGAAACTACAAGAAGTGGACTCTTACAACTCCTTATTGTCAAAACTAACATCTATCTTGAATAACCTTCTTGAAATTCATGTCCCACTAGGCATGCCAAAAAAATTATAAACTAAAATTACTCCCTAGATAATTAAAATATACCTTCCCAATTTTAGGATAACATGGAGCTATCTTTCCTCATAGACAAGATATTATATGAGATAGATCTCTAGGTTTGAAAGTGAGAGATCCCTTGATTTACCTTCTAGGCTCAAATTACACTAGGATAATAACTACGAGGGGTGAAAATGGAATAATGATACATAAAATAGACCTATTACAATGAGGTGATACACCAAATATAACTTCAAATAACACACTTGCATTTACATTAAGAAATAATACTATCAAAATTGACCTCAACTCTATGTTCTTCTAGAATTAGTGTTTCTCATAGAGGCTGATTTCTATGCATATTTAGAGGTGGGTGAAAAAAAATTGATAATATAAACTACTATTATTTCTCACCCTTAAAGAAAAATTTAACAAACACATACACTTTATAAAATTTTCTAGAAAAGATATCACTTACACAAAACATGCAAGAATAGAATGGAAACAAGGAGAACATATTCATCACTTGTCAACCACAAAAACAACAAAACACACTAAATAAATATATTTTAGATAATTAATAAACTTTATAAAAATTTATTCAAAGGAAAATGAGGTGTTAAAACTAGTAGGGATTTTTCATACCAGTTTTGTATCTATTACAAAGCCATAAAGGCTTGAATATATAGAGCATAGGAGAGGAAAAAGAAGAAGTTAAACTCAAGGATCATAAGGCCAAGTGTAAAAATATGATAAATAGATAAAATTATATATAATTAAGTGGAGAAAATTATATAAATGTCTTTTTAGATAAGTTTCCATCTAAAGCATGACATATTCATCAAATTGGCATAGAGACTCTTCATGTTCTTGCTTTGAAACTAGATTGATGATGAGTCATCCACTTGAATATGTAAAAATATAATAATAATCCTTGAAACATATTATTTAACATGATAAAGTTTAAATTAGGTTATTTTAGGTCATATACACCTCTCGAACTGATGGACTCATCCTTGTCACTTGTCATTTACTATCTAGAGTCATTCATTAGCTCTCTTAGCTTTAATATTCACAAATGTCACTTATGTAACATATATTTATTAAAGGAATTGTGTTTTATAGGTGTTAAAAAACTCAATTATACCATATTTATCTTTTGGTTTATCAAATATACCTGAATTAAACTCATATAATACTTTTCACTTCTAATCTTTGACAGTCACTTTGCTTTCTCACTATCTATTTAGATTGCCTATAATGAATGTTCTAAAAGATATCTATTCATGAAAAAAAAGGTGATAAAGGAGTTTTATTATTTAATACAATTATATAAAGACACCCCTCAATGAATTTCATCTTCTCAATCCCTTTTACATTAGTAAAACAACTCAAATCTTGCAAGAAACTCAGTATTAAACTTATCTGTATAAGTGATAATATGGATAAAATGGATGTCATATATATTTGGAGAGTTATATACATGTTAAAATAAATTTCTTGGCCATTTTACCCCTCCTATATTCATATACATTCATTTCTTCTCTATTGGGTCCAAACAAGGGTTTTATGAGGGTTTCTGGTCTCCTACACTATTAACGATGGTTCATAAAAGTTAAATGTATAAATTTTGAAATAATTTCATAAATTTGGGTTATACAACCCATTTCAAATATTCTTAAATTCTTGTGTCACCATGTAGTTGGTTTTTATGGATATGAGCAAAAGAAAGTGGCCTTCAAGCTCTTTCTATGCATTTTGAGTAGGACTAAGAGGAAATTAGGCCTGAATGACCAATTTTGAATGGTTTCATGCAAACTGATGGATATAACCATATTTATACTATTCCTTAAAATTATTCATATGATTTATAAATTTATCATAGTCATATGGATGAGTTTAGGCACCTATAGGGCTTAGGTCTTATGTTAAGCCTAATAGGCCTAGAGTGCGTATTTGTGATCTCTAACCATATATGAGTATCATAGTGAATTTTAGGCCTATTATCACTTTTTTAAAATTTATTATAACTGTATACATCATCCTCACAATCCCTTAGGGCTCTTCTATTCATCTATTTCTTATTCATATGCTAGGTTTTTAGTTTATACTGCCTATGGAATACCCCCTATTTGAGACAAAATAAATAGAATCTCCCCTACTCATAAAAATTTAATTAGAAAATGGATAGATTAATTAGGTCATATATACAATCTATATCAAATTTCAAAACTTTATTATGATCCTATAAGTTTTAAACATCAAATTTAACAAGATTAGCTTTCTAGGTCTATATACTATGTAGGATTATATGCAAGGTTCTAGACTGACTGTGCTTGAGGTTCATCACTGTAGGTTTAGGATCCTAATTATTTAAAAAAAATATATAGTGTTATTCATTACCACTTATTATATTTTTTTCAACATGATCCATCTATGTTACACCCCTTTTCACCAACCAAACCTATAATCCCTATAAGCATCAGCTAGTCTACAGACTATCTTCAATTATAAGTAGCCACTCAAAATTCATAAAGTTACTTTATAAGTTTATGTTTATCTAAGGAACACATTAAAGGGTGATTTTATCCATCTTATATTTCTCATTCCATACTATAACTCTATTTTATTAATTAAGATACTCATTTCCCTAGCCTAGCTAGTCTACAATCCAAGTGAAATTATAGGTATCAATTCATGGATACAAGAGATTCCTATAGGTTTTTATTTCATGTGAAAGATTTTGTCTCACACACTTTAATTTCTATTCAATTCATTATACCATTATACACGTGTATGAACTCATCTCATGCCTTGACATCATGTTTCCATAAATATACCATATGGTCACTTTTGTTCCAAGTTTATTTGTCTCAATGTACTATAGTTTTCATTAAATATATTCATTAGAAACCTAAATAAGTTATATGTTCAATAAAAAATTATCCTTCTCAAATAAAAACCCTCCTCTCATGTTGGCATGTTACTACTATGTCTAGGCTGCAAGAATGAAAACACAAGACTTACTCAAAACTCACATACCTCCACTAACATATGGTATTTTGTAGAGCAGAGTCCCTTATTTAGAGATATTAAGGTAATTTGTCTCATTAAGAGATTTATTCAATTATAATACTATATATGAATATTTATATTCAATTATTTCCTATTATCACTTAGATTTTTCACCCATCTTTGTGTGATAGTATGTTGTATAGTATTAGTTACAAACTATGGGAAATCTATTAACATAATGGGATCACCTCCAAGATGTGGGACCTTGGAAAATTGAGGTGAACCTCTAGAGAAGTCCAAATTCCTTTCACTATGTTTAGTTTAACTAATGTATTACCATTTCACATCAAAATACTACTTCTTAGTGATCTTTCTCCTAACTAGGGTTTGACTTGTGAATAAAATAGTTTTTAGAATGAATTTTAAAACTAAAAAATGATGACTACACCAAATGATTATAGTGAAAATTAATGATTTATTTGTATGAACATATTATAAAAATAAATATACTAAAAGGTATTGGAGCACAAACTTATACCAACATGAAACCAAAAGTAATATTAGGCACTTATTATATAAGGAACCAGATTCTTTATTTTCTCTCAATAAGTTTTCAAAATTGTAGAAATGAATAACACAAATGAATCTATATGAATTAAATAAGATTTAGAGAATTCAAAAATATAATAAATGGCTATTCATACACAAAGATAACACAAATAAGGAAGTCAAAACTTCAATCTATTATCATTTTCTAGGTTATAACATGTAAATCGATTCTTCAAAATGTAAAATAATTTATTCAATAGCAAAAAGATAGATGGGTTATTCTAGGAACCCATATTTATACAAAAATGCTCTTTTGAAAGAGATTAAGATAAAAAAAACCCTTATGCCCAATTAAAGAGAAATAAAAGCTATGAACTCCATGCAAATGACATCCTCTTCAATTTAGAATGGTGTCCTTGATGGAATAGATAGCTGAAAAAGAAACATGCAACTAATGGGCACTTCAAAAAGTGTTAGAGGAGTGGATAAATCCATTAGAATATTCATGAAAACATACTCTTACTTGAGTTATACTATTGTTATCTCTTCTAATAAATGGGGTGCCAAAATGAAATACTACTTGGTAAAGTTGAATGCTTTTAGGTATTTTAAACTATAACTTGTAAAACCTAATTTGTATTTTTTAGATGAGATTTTAGAACTTTTTAAGTCATTCAACTTGAAAAAGAGGAAAGTTTAAATTAAAACATGATTTTTTTCAAGTTATGTAACTTAAACTTTTTCAAAAGGAAAAGCGTAATTTACAAGCTTCATTTTTACAACTTAAAGACTATAAAAAAGATACTTGAAAGTTACTTTCAAAAAGAACTACCAAAATGATAGTTGTAAATTACAACTTAAAATTTTACATTTTTTCTTACAACAAATACATGTAACTTATAGAATGTATTTTTTAATTAATTTTAAATAATTTATCCACAACCATGACCTTTGAATATTCCTTGTCCTTCTTTTCTTATATCTTCTCAATGTAAGCATTAAAGCTACTAAAGATCTCTTGGAGGTGATCTTCATTAGGACCAAGTGAATAAAAGTTGTTGATTTCACATTTTTCCATTACTTTAGATAGTTCCTTACATGAAACCCTATATACTTGAGTGTTTTCCCCATTTTATCTAGTGCATTGTGATACTTGATGAATCGGTGGTTGGAACTCAAGTTAGATGTTATATCCCATGCTGACTCTCTCTTGACTACTCTTTTGAATTCGTCCTAAATTTATTGAATCAAAATTATTTGATCTTGAATATTCATTGCTTCACATGAAAATTTATGAATCATATCTTCCATGTCATAGATTGTATTAGTGGCCTTATCACATGTAACCTTGGCCTTATTAATCTCTCAGTGTGTATTTTGATTCTAAAATGGGCTACCTTATCTAGCTCCTCATGCTTTGTAGAACTTTTTAATATCTTTTATAATATTAGTGTGTCAATATAAATTAAATCTATAGCCTTGAACTTTGTATACAATAGATTCAATCTTTCAATCTCTTCCTCATACTTGTTTATTTTTTATTTCAAATATACTCAATCATCCTTTAAAGTCTTGTAATAATTCATTTCTATCTCTATTACTCTATTTCATTTTATGATGAGAGCTTTAGCCCAATATTTTGTGGTAATTTCCATAGTACCAATATCTATCATTTCTTCAAATGTTTCTTTATCAGTGAATTGATAAAAAATAATGTGTTGGTTGGGATACTATCTCAATGAATTCTTGTAGGACTATTGTCAACTACTAAACTTTATTCTTTAGTTTATCTTTAGTGACCTTGTCATGGTCCATCTTCTCAAAATAGATCTAATTATTTACTAAACATCATTTTTTATCCCTTCTCTATTTGGATGACCTAGGTACACTTTAGATATTTGATAATCCCCCACCATTAGATCTTCTTTTTGTTTGTCGAGTGGGGGACTACTATTTCCACATATCTTTCCCCTTCTGAATCATATGATATTTTGGATATGGTTCTAAGACTTGCCTTTGATCTTTTTTATGCCTCTAATATACCAAATTTTAATGTGTTGGGTGACACCATTTATTTTTTCTTTTTTTACTGATTATTCTAGCTAACTAGGAGTGTTAGCCTGTAAACTTAGCACTATCATCTATGAATCTATAGATAAAGTTTATACACTAATGGTTATTGTGATAAGTTTTGTATATTTCATTGATTTTTTTAGTGAATCCTTAGTTTATGATTTTTCTATCTCTTTCCCATCTCTGGGTTGAGTAGACATAGTTATATCAATGGGTCCTTCTATCTCCACCTCCTTGTTGGGGTTTGGGTTACTATAAGAGTGGAATAAATAAATACTTAAATGGGTGAAGTGGGTATGGGTGGATTTACTAGGGTTGTGGGAGAAGGAGTGATAGAAGTGAAGGGGTAGGTATGAGTATCTAGAATAAGGGAACCTATGGAAGTGTGGAATCCAAGGTAGTGAATGAATGAATCAATGTGGTAGGAATACTTAGAATAGATGAAATGGGGAGTGTGATGGGATATGATAATGGAGTATTAACTACCTAAATGGTTGGTATGGCTAGTGGTATTTGAGTTATAATGGCTAAATCTATGGCCATGTACTACTGGGTGGTATTAATGATCAATGGATTGTAGTAGATATGAGGGATAAGGCGGAAGTGATTGCAAAAGAGAGAGATGAAGGTGAAGTTTGAGTGTCCACTTATGTTGATTGGATTTCTATCAAGGAAGTTACTTTTATAGATGGATTAGGTGAAGGAGTAATCACTTGCATTAGTGGACTAGTGGAAATAGGAAGGGTAGCTATTTGAGATGATTGGGTAGTGGAAATAGGAAGATAGAGTACTATATTTGGTTGAATAATAGAAATATGAGGAAATGTTTCTTTATAATTAAGCAGTAATTGTGTCCTTTGTATAAGTTGAAATTGGCTAATCCATTTATTGTGATTTTATATCTTGGCTATTAGAAGGACCTCTATTACCCTTTTACTTCTACTTTTTATTGTGTGATACAACTAGATTGTTTGTCCAATCTACTTGGGTTTCACTAGTGTAACCCTCTATTGTTTTTTCCACACCCTTCTCCTTCACTTCTCTCAACTTATCACTAATACTTAGGGTCTCCTTAGTAATCTTGGCCCCTTAGCTCCTTAGATAGTTTATTTTTATGTTTATTACCTAGGTGATCATATCCATCAATGAGAAGGATTCAAGCATAAACCACCTAACTAGTGGAAGAGATTGGAGATAGATATTATTATCATAGTATACCTTATCAACTAGAGATTCATCATCTTTTAAGTCCTCAAGTACTAGTGCCATGTAGTAAGTTTTGATAAGTTCTAGGCTCATCCTAGAATAATCTCTTAATTTTACTTCCTCTTCATCTTGCAGGTCTTCCTAGTAATCTTGGAAAAAAAGAATGTGGGAATATATGGTAGTACCCATTATACTAGTAATATGGCTAATCACATTATAGAATGGCCTTGCATTGAGATATCTTAAATTTTTTTGAGTCATCTTAGCATCTACACATTTGTATTTTGATAGGGAAGGTCAATTATACCTCCCTATTTTTATAGGCAAGTGGATCCCTGACTTATGTTTGCTTGATAAGAACTTGTGTCTCTTCAATCTACCTCACAAGTTCCATCACGACCCATTTATCACTTACATACCTTAGAAGGGTGTAGGTACAACAACTCAAACCTCCTAATCTAATGGACAAATATGTTAGGAATTGAATGAAATATAATCCTCACTTTGTGATTTTAGATGTTTTAGCATCTAAGAATCTTCTCCTTTATATATCCTTGTCAAACATAATTAAGATGCAGTTTATGAAAGCATCAATGGCCTTTCTAAAATATTTATTACTTGCCTCAAGGTTAAGGTTAGGATAGTAGTTAAACACCTTATTAACCTGATCAAGCACTATGTTCAATCCTAAGAATGCCCTCCCCTTTTATAATATGTAGACCAAATATGACATCATTTAAAACTTACCTATAGTTTAGACTTACATCAGTTGTTTGTGGATGGAGTCAGAAATCAATTTCGCCTAGTGGATATACTTTTTTTTTTGGTGTATCACCTAGATATATTGGTACATCTAATATTGATAATTCTTAACATCTATTTTTATTGTAACTTTGTGCAAGAGTATGATATGTCACCTACTTCATATTTGAATTCTATTCTGGCCAAGGTTTTAAGAAGTCTTGTAGATGTGATTCTAGAGGTTTTTAGCAATTGTTTATTTAGAACCCATATACATGCAGTATTATTATCTTGGTAGAACTTATTAGTAGAGACATGGGTTATATGTAGATAACTCTCATATTTTAGAATAAAAAATATGGTGTCTATGAAATCAGGATCTAGATTCATGATCTTTTCTCCCTTGTCTTTCACCACCTCCCTCTTCTCAGCATCATAGTGTTTTTCCTTTATCATAAGAAGTTAAGGGCTCTATACTATAGTGTGAAATATACTACGTGGAGTAATTCACTATCATAAATTATTTAAATCCAATCATTCTTGAATTTAATGTTTACTCTATTCCAAAAATTACCTAGGTTTGTGTGACCTAGATCTATGTCAGTGATCTCATTTGTATTGGAGTCTAGGTTGAATGGAATACTAAGTCCCTTTGACTTTAATTTCATTACCTTTCTAGACTTATATTTTGGGAAAATTCTCATGATAAAACTAACTACAAAGATGGTGGGTTTTGGACTTGAAATTATAGATAAAAAGTCCATCAGGATTTAGACTTGTAATTTACACTTGCAAAGTCTAACAAAAATTCTAGTGGGTTTTAGACTTGCAATTTGCACTTGTAAAATTTGATGAAAGTTCTAGTAGGGTTTAACTTTGCAAAAGAAAGCTAGATCTCTAATAGTTATTAGGAGTTTTTTTACAATGGGTATTTCTAAAGCTTTCTATGTAGAGAATATTTAAGGAATATTCTTGATTTAATCATTTTTTTCAAACCCTATGTTTCTTATAATGATTGGCAAATGATTGGATGATATTTTTAACATGATTTTAGTAATAAAAAATTTAAGGAATGAGTAAAAAGATAAAATTAAAATATAACCTAAATTCACAGCTAAATCCTTGCATGAATTCAATGGAAATCTATGCTTTAATAACATAAATATAGTAGTGCTTTGATGAAAAATGTGAGGAAATGGAAGAATACCATTTCATGCATATAGGGGATGGATATGGCATTGGTGTAATATTGACAAGGAATGGATTGGTGAGTGTTCAAAAGCCTCTTGGCATGTAAATTTTTGATTTACAAAGTTTTAATGTTAAATAATGACTTCCAAAACCTAATTTTATTAATAAACTATTATAATTATATAATTAGGGTTCTGGTTAGGAAACTAGTGGGAGAAGTGGGGTTTCAGAGTTGTGGTGCAATTTTTCAAGTTTGAAATTTTTCATTTTGCATATTGACCTCCACTTTCCTCTCAATGACTTGGTGCCATATAAGCGAGAAAGTGTAACTTGAGTTGCACTTTGTATATTTTCAGGTTACAAACTGAAACCAAGGTTCCAGTTTTCATGGATAGGTAGGAAGGGTGGAAATTAAAACTAAAGTTGAACTTTGTAACTTTGTAAGTTGTAAAGTGCAACTAGAGTTCTAGTTCTCATGAGTATGGTAAATAGTAGAAAGTGAAACTTTGATTTCAATTTGAAACTTTTCAAGTTTAAATGTATAACTAAAGGTATTATTTCCATGGGTGTGGTGAATCATGGAAGATTGGGTTATTCTTGCAATTTTTAACTTTTAAAGTAAAAAAATGCAACTGGAGTTATAGTTTATATTAGGTTTTGGGTGAGAGGGAAGTGGAGGTTTTGATGCATTTTTTAACTTTATAAAGTTGAAATTTTTAATCAAATCTTTAGTTTTCACTACGCTTGTCAAAAGTAAGAAGCAGAGCTTTGGGTACACTTTACAATTTTCCAAGTTACAAATTACACTCAAATCTATGGTTTCTTCTAGGTATTACAAAAAGGTTTCCTTGGTCACTTTAATATTTTTCCTAAAAAATTAATTAGTCTCCCTTAGGATATTAGATGTTTTGATATTTTTGGCACAAAAATATGAACATTTATGGTGACCTCTATGAAGTGATTGTTTTCTAATAAATTTCTCTTTAGTAGCCTTATAGTTCATTGGACATGGATTCATTTTAATCTTAACACACCTTAATTGGAGGAGAACAAAAATAGGAAATTCCTAAACAAGAATAATATAGGGTAAAAAAATTAAGGAAATAAAAAATCTTAATGATTCATAGACATGTGTGAAAGCACTTATTTGGGGAAACCAACTAAACTTAATATATATAATTTTTTTGGAAAGAATTCAAACTTCAAAATAAAGCTTTGAGGTATATCACATTGACTAGGATAGGTAGCCAAAATCTATTGAGATTGGATACTTGGAATCCATTGGCTCTTTTGCATTGTGTTATGATATATGGACCACTCTATATTGTATCAAACTTTGTATGCTTGCCTAATTTGGCTCTTTTAGCATTTGATTTCAGAATCATGTCTTCTTCATTAAAGCTCCTTTTAGATGATTTTTTGTCAAAATTTATATTTGTTTGAGCCTAATTTACATCAAACATTTTCATTGACTGGTTCCTAATTTATTATAGCTCCATGATTTATACCAACCTTACTTCATTTCATCATTTTAAATCAATTCCATCTAATGATTGATTCTATATATGGTAACTCAATTGACAGTGGAACTCTAGCTTCCATTTCATATACCAACATAAATGGAGAATTGCCAATTACTCTCTTGGGAGGGATCTTGTCATCCCAAAGTATTGATTTTAACTTTGTGTGGCATGTCTTTTGGTTGTCCTTCATTGTCCTTTTGATAATACTTCTGATATTTTTGTTAGTAAACTCAGCCAAGCCATTATCTTGTGGGTAATACTTAGATGAAGTATTCATGTATATATTATGCCCTAAATTCCATTCACTCACTTGAGTTCCCATAAAATCTTTGGCATTATTTGAGATAATGGTGCAATGAACACCAAATCTAGTGATAATGTTATCCATGAATTCCAGGATAGATGCCTCTATGGCATATTTCAATGTAACTACTTTAGTCCATCTAGTGCTATAAGGACCTATTTATGGCATGCACTCGATGATGGATTGATCATGATAATGAATCCAAACCCCATTTGGCACATGTTTGGCTAATTTAGATTAGTTTGAGAGGGAGTGTTATTAATCTTTACTTACCTATAAAGTAGGCACATTTCTCATATTTTTTATACCCATTGATGGGCATCTTTGAATAGGTCAAGCTAATATAGTCTCCCCTCATTATTTTGATGGTAGTGGTTCTTGTAGATAAATTTCCACTTGAATGACCATCATGACACTCCTTAATCACCATGGGAATTTAATCATGCTTGATGTACCTCAACATGACTCCATTCATGTCTTTTCTAAATAATACTCCATCAACAAGAATATAATGAGTATATTGGAATCTAAAATACCTCTTTTTGGACTACTATAAATCATACAGGTACTCCCCAATTTATAGAAATATGGTCATGTCATTGATCTATCTATTGAATAGATGTGGAGTGGCTAGTTAGAATACATGTTTAGCATATACTGCATCAAATACTACCTCAATAGTATATATATTAGAATTAGGTTGTTCATATAAGCCCTTTCCTCTTACAAGATTAGTTATTTTGATATTCATGTCATATTCCATGACTTTTATGATCTAACCCTCTTCATTCTCATTTATTTCTCACCTCAATAAGATTTCCTTGACACTTTGGTGACTAACCATTAGATTAATTTTATTCTTAGAGAGCATATGCCTAAACATTTTTAGATATTTTATTATGGCATATACTTGATTCTCCATGAAATTGTATTTTTCCTTGTAATCCTTAAAAGATTTATTGAAGAAGGATATATGTTGATCCAACTATTCTTTATTCTATTAGGTTAGATAGCTGATATGCTACCTTTCCCTCTAAAATCATTGAGAATTAAATCATTCTCTTAGTTGGGGTTGGCAAGGGTAGGATCTTGAGAAATAGCTTTCTTGATAGCTTCAAAACTTTTTCCTTATTATGTCCATTTGAATCTACCCCCCTTCTTGAGTATGGAATTAAAGGGCTTGGCCATGAAGGGAAAATTTGGTACAAACCATCTTACGATTTTGATATTTCCTAGAAAACTCTATAGTCCCTTTTATGGTTTAGATGTGATAGTGAAGATATAGCACTTACTCTCTCTAGGTATATTTCAAGAACCTCTTTTGAAACAATGTGTCCCAGTAGCTTCCCTTCATGAATTATGAAAATACACTTTTTTGGATTGAGGGAAACTCAAAATTCTTTGCACCTTTCAAAAAAATTCCTAAGGTGATATATGTTTGCACCAATATGTTTTAAATAAAAGACGATATCATCTAGGTACACCAAGATCATCTCATTGATCAAAACCCTAAAATACATATCCATGGCTCTTAATAATGTAGTAAAAGCATTAGTTATACTAAAAGGCATCTTTTTTTAGGCATATATGTCCCATTTTGTAGTGAAAATAGTTTTGAGATGGTATAATTCCTGTACTTGGATTTGGTTATATCCAAAATAACCATCTTGAAGGGAAAACCTTTCATATCCTAATAAATTTTGAATAATTGTATCCATGGGTGGAAGGGGATAATGATACTTCAAGGATGATTTGTTTAGGTCCCTAAAATCTACACAAAGTCTGATTTTACAATTCTTTTTCTTTACAGGGACTAAGTTAGTAACCTAAGATGAGTTTTTGATAGGGAAAATGATATTATCCTTTATCAATTTGGAAAACTCACTCTTCATCAAGGATTATAATTTTAGATTGATTGGTCTCTATTTCTATCTAATAGGCCTGGTATTTGGGTCAAGCTCTATTGTGTGATGGGCTAAGATAGGGTCAAACCCCCTTAGATCTCTATATTCCAAGAAAAGTTATCATCAAATTCTTGACACAAATCAATAAAATATTTATTTTCATAAGTATTACATACCTTTTTGATGTTTAATGTTTTACCCTTTGAAATGACTACTATATCATAGTCTTCTTCATTGACCATGATATTCTTCTTCTCACCCTTCAACTGATCATTACAATTGCATATATTTTCCAAAGTAACAAGTCGCATGGGTAATTTTTTTGTCTTCAAATTAATGATTTGATCCATGTATTTTTCTTGGAATATTGACTAATTTTTTTCTAAGAAGTTAACCTCATTTTGTAAAAAAATTAACAATTTGTTCAAAATTGTCAAAAACTTGCTATTTTGTTACATTATCAAGAATAGATGGACTCACTATCAATTTTACATGTTGGCTATTATTATTCTTTATCTATTGAGTTAAATTATATTGGGAACCTACTAAGGCCATGCAATCATCATCCTTGTTATGTGATCTTAGTACCACTTGAATGTTTAAAGTGATAAAGTCTTCTAATAGGTCCCAAACCCAATGTTTGTAATATCCTAGTAAGTTATTCTTAGTTATTCTTTTAGATTTTACTTGGTGAACTATTAGTTCAATATCACTAAACACTTATATGGATTATATTCCCCTTTATTTGGCTAGTTAGAGACCTTGAATCAATGCTTCATATTCATCTACATTATTAGTGTAGCTAAACTAAAGTTAGAAGGAATAGAAATAACTCTCGTATTAGGTAGATATAATAATAATACCTTTACTTTCACCATTCCTAATTCTTGAGCCATCAAATAATAGTTGATACATTCCCTAGAGATCCTCAGTTGGTTTCACAATGTTTGAGATGTTTTCATAATTTTCATGAATGCAATATATACCCAATTTGGTTTCTTTTACACAATCATAAGGATCAAATTAGAGAATTTATCCCCATTCATACTAGTGAATGTATGGGATTTATTCCATTGGTGTTGTAACCTTATGGATAAGTTCATCTTCCCTATTTTGAAATGTGTAATCCATATCCATAGGGATAGGAGTGTATGTCTCAATGTGGTCTTTAGAAATTAGCTAATATCTTTTTGTCATGCTATTTCCATATCTTGTTCTGAGTAACATATGGGACCAATCAATGAATAGATATCCTTTCATTTTTGTAGTGAAGTCTTGGGAAAGGTAGATATAAAAAAGGTAGTAGGTTAATAACTGAGATGTCTTAAGATATTTATAAGTTTAGACATGCATGGATGGTAAGGTTTAAAACTTTTATAGTCCCAATTATTTGGATAGTAGTCCCATATAATTGAACCACACCTTTTATGATAGGTGTATATTTAATACCAAGAGCATCAACTATTTTCTTGGGCATAACAGAATTGATATCCCCTGAGTCTATCATGCAATTATTTATGATATTTTTACCCACTATGAATGAAAGGTAAAAATGGGGAGGCTTACCATTTTTACTTTCTTTTGTGTCTATTTGAGGCTGACACAAATTAACCACATTAGTGGGTCCCTTAGATGCGACCTTATCTATTATTTGGAAGTTTTTTAAAGTTCCTGAAGTAAGTCTCTTTGTGCTAGAGTAGAAAATACTTAACACATGGTGACATTGAAGTTAATATTATTCATTTATTCTATAATATTGAAAGGAATGTTACCAACCTTTGTTGGTGCCTCTATGGGAGCTATACCTTCTTTCACAAGATTTAGGGTCAATAATTTTGACTTTGACTAGCTCATTATCACATTGGGTGATTATTAAATTATGTTAATTTGTGTAGACTATTGTAATCAAAATGACTGAGAGGGGGGTGAATCAGTCTTCAAAAATTTCCTATCAATTTCACTTAAACATTAATTAATCATTCAAACAAGCATATATATCTAGTAAGCGTAAGCAGCTATCCACATAAGTATGAAACACATCACATATGTAGGAAACCCTCAATGGGAAAAAATCATAATGATATTTTAAAATGAACTATAGTCCTATAATAAAAAAAAACCTAATTTAGTGAAACACTAACTTCACATGGAGCACCAACCCCAACTAACTAAGCACCAACTCAACTAGGCTTTAGAAAACACCCACTTATAAAGAAGCACCAACCCCCTAGATGACTCAAAACCAACTTAATCATCTAATTGATTTTATAATCTTAATATCACATTATTTATCAACAAAATAATTATGAAAACTCCTTCATCTCTTCACACTCTTATCCCTCTCAAACTACCTTCTAGGTCTTTTTGCTCAAATAGGTCTCTTCAAGACTAATTAGGTCATATGAACTTGATACTCATACACATAACCTATATAAAATATTCATAACATATCCTATACACTCTTATGATTTTCTCTAATACATTTATCTACTTTGTAATATGATATCTCATTTACATACACTTTACACTCATAAATAGGCCTAAAACTACCTTATATTTATACAAGTCTCTTGTTCATATCCTTCTTGGTTAGCCAAACACCCTTAACCTCTTAGGTCATCCATGTAATATATATTATTACATATAATAAAAATTAATAAAAAATTAATTAAGACCCTTTAGGTTTGACATACTTTAATTAGGCCTTCTTTCATCTTTAGGTCTCACAGAGAACTAATTCCATTACGTCTATTTTACGACACGTTACACTTTGCCTTCCTTACAACACATTCAAACACCTCATACAAAATTAACATATTATATTCCACTCAAATATACCCATTATAATCATATCTATAATCTATAACACCTTTTAGCTTAAACCACCACTTGAAGCATTCCAAGAGTATTGTTCACAATTAGGCCTTCTCATACGCATGATGTCTATCTTGAATAAAAGAAGCCAAAATCTAATTTTTAAAAAATAAATGGGAAAAATAATATATATGTATGATAAATGATATTATTTTCATCAAAATATGATTTATACTTCACAACTTAGGGTAAAAGGACACAAACCCTTCATTGTAAATAAGCCACTTAAAACTGCTAGAACACTCCAAAACCAAGTCAAGAATAAATTAATCTTGAACACATAAAAAAAATTACCATGACCAATAATGATTTAAAAATATCATTTTAAATATCTATACCACTTTAAAATACCAAAAATCACAATTTATAATGTCAAATGTTTTCCTTGCAAACCAATATTTTATCTTTAGTACACATAGTCAAACCTAAACTAGTCAACTCATTTTGGCTTCAATATTTTGATCAATTTTACCAAATCTCAAACCTTATAAAAAGTATTAATAGAATATAAAATTACCAAATATAAATACCATTTACATTATATGCTTACACTTTGGTCATAAAGCCTCAAACTCATTGTTGTAACTTGCTTACCCAAAACTCCCAATTTGCCTTGAACCACAACCATCATAAAAATGACCTTCAACACCTGTGTGAACACTTTTAGAGAATTAAAATTAATTTTCATGATCTTATTATATATTTATAAAATATTTAGATATAAATATAACATGGTCAAATTGTAATATTGGTCTTGTAAACCTATCTCATTACCTTAGACCTTCACTGTCTCATCTATACTAGATAAGTCAACTTATGATTAAAATTTTCATCATATTAACTGACCTCCAAAAATTATATCAAAAATGAACATGTATTAAAATTATTTTAAAAAAAATCCATGTACTTGGATTCATCCCTAATCTAACACATCCCTAACCACCTTCTCACTTCAGCTTGGATTTCTCAATGCTTTCATCATTAGGCCTATTAGTGACTGGTCAACTTGGATGATTAGTTTAGTACACCTGAGGGATATAAATTTTACAAAAAACACCATGGACACAAACTATAAGTCTCAAACTTTGTTCTCCATCTATTTAACAACTTTGACTTGGTCAACTATAAACTTTACAATAAATATTTAAGAAACAAGCACTTTCTTGTAGGGTCCATTCACACATATGGACATTCTTTAGAGAGTTGAATACAACATCCAATAACTTATATATCCCTTTGGTATTATTCTAGGATGTTTTAAACAAGATCTTTCACATCAGGTCATTTTAAAGGTTTTAGAGAGGGTTAACATTATTTTTGGTATTAATGATTATTCATAAAGGAATACCCCTAATTTCAAAAAATAATGCATATAGATATTAGCTAAGACCCTTTCCAATATATCCTTAATATCTTAGGTTCCCATGCTTAGGTTACATATGCCAATGAAGACTTGAAATTCCTTCTTGGTTTGAGAACCCTTTATTATGTGCACTCAAGAGACCTTAAAAAATAATTTTCATGCCTTTTATTGTAAACCATGACATTAAAATTCATGCACATTATTAAAACAACTTGAATTGATTTTTTTAATGTGCACCTACTCACACATGCCTTAGAAAGTCATCCTGATACCTCATTAGGGCATGCTCTCTCTTTGCTTACTTAGACCTTGACTTAGAAATCACATCAAGATTTGAAACTAACATTTATTCCTCTTTAAATTTTCCCTCTACCTTACTTAAATTCTCAAAAAATGCCAAAAATCCTTCATATGCCTTGAAAATAGATCATGCTACCTAATTAGACCAAAAAGGGTCTATAATTGGTATAGTTGCATACTATGTCTATAGGTCATACCCCTATAAGCTCACCTTGAGACTCTCATGAGTTATCTAATGCCTCACATACATGCTCAATCAACCTTATACAATCACTCATACATGTGTTCACTCATCTCACCAAGCCATCATACTCATACCTTCTCATAAGGTTTCTTCATGTTATAACTAGTGTCATGACTAGGATTCTCAAGCACTTGAAACTTGAAAACTAACCTTGAAACACTTCTAAAAGTATCTTCACTTCTACTGCATTTACACATAGTTTTAAACAATATCTCACAAGCTTATTCTTACTTATTTCACCAAGCTTCACTATGCATAACTTCTCATAGAGTCTAGACTAGTCTTTTCAAGACACCTTGTACTCAAGAACTAGTACTCAAACATGCCTCACTTGACCTAAACCTTGACATGAACATCAAAATAATAATTAGTTTTCCTTCAAATTCTCTCTCAATAGAGGGACATTAGGTTGCCTTAAAATCATCTCTTATCACATGGCTCATATCTCATAGACTACTCACCATGCATCTTTACCAAATGAATCTAGACATTAATTACATAAACCTTGACATCAATGATAATACTTCTCAACACAGACTCTTGTGAAAAATTATAAGTTATATCCTACTCAACCCTAGGGTTTTGATCACTTTCTATTTCCCTCTTTTAAGAGAATGTATTCATTTCGATTGAACTACCACCATTGGTTAGTGCTTCCTCCTAATTTACACCACAAAAATCATCTTCTTGCTAGTTCAAAAGAGTAACCTAGTTTTTAGAATTACCTCATGCATAATAATATTAGGAAGTAGCTTCTTGTTGCTTTCTTTGGGTGTTTGATATGATTTGTACCATAAAGTCTTGACTGATTACACCATTATCACAAGCATTCTGATTATGTGGTTGAACACAAGGATAACACCACTAATATTCCTGAGCTAAGTTGTTTTGAATGGGTTAAATGTCTTTAGACCTACCTAGTGTTGGTAGATCTTGGATGTATGTAGGTTTTTCTTACATGTTTTGACTTTGAGGTTATGAATTGCCTTGGTATGGCTACCTATTGGGATGATATGTTTAGTTATCTTACTAATAAGGCCTATAGTTTTGGGATTTATACTTTTTTATAGTTACCAACTAATTCCCAAAGATTTTAAGTAGTGACTTAACATCATATAAATCATCATAAGGGGTAAGAATCAAAGCTGGTGCATTACTTGTAATGGTAAATAGGGCCACAATAGGTTGTGTGGGAGGCACTTCTAGAAATAGAGTCATTAGAGTCCATCGGGAAATTTTTATATCTTGAATTAGGAAATTTTATACTCTTATTAAAATTTTATAGGCATTAGGGAGTGTGGTGACACATTGATTAAATCATGACAACTATATTACTATTTAAGGATATCAAGTAATACAAGAAGACATTATTTAGGGTTAGCTTGACCAACATAGGGATTTTATTCCACATCTTTTGAAAGTAGAAATTGAAATCACTCATGAAATCATGAGGAGCTCATTTATTAGTGGTTATCTATTCAACCAGTGAGAGCTGGTCACTCTTATCTTAAAATTATGTGCATAGGTTAGACCTTAGTTCATTTCATACACAAATGGAATTGGGAAGTAGAATTCTATACCACTGTAAGGCTTTACCCTTGAATAAGGAGGTAAGAAGTCTGATAGCAACATTTTATTATTTTATATTATGGACTGAGTAGATGTTATAAATATCTTGAATATGTATAATGGGAGTGGTGGAAGTTTCACCAGTAAAATATGGAAGGCTTTTGAGAGCCGAGGTGGGTATATCATCATACTTGGCCAACTAAAATGGGATGCCTTCATTGAAGGCAACAAAATGTTGATTTCTCAAGGCCATAATAAGAGATATGAAATAACTATGGGTATTTTTAAAAGACAAAAAAAATTATTGAATATACTCTAGTAAAAGGTACAAATGATCTTGATTTATTTCTATATGGAAATAATAATTCTTGTAAGTCAGTTCTCTTACATTTAGTAGATGATCTTATTTATATCTTTAACATACGTAAACTTGGATTTTCTAAATTTATAACCTAGTGAGACACCAGTGGATTTTGAAATGTATATAGGGTTCATATAATGACTTTTGAGAATAACACAAATCTCTTAGTAATGATCTTTGTGTCCCACTAGGTGTGCCAAAAATTGTTATCACTTAGATTTTATACCCATTTTTATGTGATAGTATGTTGTATAATATGAGTTACAAACTATGGGAAATTTAATGACATAATGGCATCACCTCCAAGTTTTAGGACCTTAGATAATTGAGGTGAACCTATAAATAAATTTGTATTCCTTTTACTAAGTTTAGTGCAATTGATGTATTACCAGTTCACATCAAAAGACTAATTCTTAATGATCTTTCTCCTAACTAGGGTTTGACTTGTGAAGAAAAGAGCTTTTAGAATGAATTTTAAAACTCAAAAATGGTGATTGCACCAAATTAGTATAGTGTAAATTAATTCTTGGTTTGTATGAACACAATATAAAAATAAATATATTGAAATGTATTGGAACATAATCTTATACTAGCATGAAACCAAAGGTAATATTAGGCACTTATTATATAAGAAATAAGATTATTTATTTTCTCTCAACAAGTTTTAAAAAGGGTATAAATGAATACCACAGATGAATCTATATGATTGAAAAAATATTTAGAGTATTCACAAATACAATAAATGGTTTTTCATACACAAATATAACATAGATAAGGAAGGAAAAACTTCAATATATTATCATTCTCGAGGTTATATCATGTAGATCAATTTTCCAAAATATAGAATACTCTCCCCAATAGAAAAAATATAGATGGACTACTATATGAACCCATATTTACACAAAAACACTCTCTTAAAAGAGATTAAGATAATAAAACCTTAGCCTACTTAAAGAGAAAGAAAATATAGGAACTCCATGCAAACGGCATCCTCTTCGATTTTAAATGGCATCCTTCGTGGAATAGATGGCTAGAAAAGAAACATGTAATTACTGGGTGCTTCAATGAGTGTTGGAAGAGTCAATAAATCCATTATAATATTCATGCAAACATCCTCTTCCTTGAGTTCTATTATTGTCATATCTTCCAAGAAATGGGGAACCAAAATTTACATTACTTGGTAAAATTAAATGCTTTTAGATATTTTAAGATATAACTTATGAATCCTAATTTGTATTTTCTAGTTGAGATTTTTACAACTTTTTAAGTCTTCAAATTGACAAAGAGAAAAGCGTAAACTACAACATGAATTTTTGCAAGTTATGTAACTTAAACTTTGTCAAAAGGAAAAGTGCAATTTACAAGTTTCACTTTTACAACTTAAAGCCTGCCAAAAAGATACTTGAAAATTACAAGTGCCTCTATCAAAAAGAGTTACCAAAATGATAGTCTCAAATAGAAACTTGCAATTTTACAATGTTTCTTACAACAAGGAAATGTAATTTATAAAATGTATTTTTTAATTAATTTAAAATAATTAGTCCACAACCATGACCTTTAAAGATTCAATGTCCTTCTTTGCTTATATCTTTTCAATGTAAGCATCAAAGTTGCTAAAGATATCTTGGAGGAAATATTCATTATGACTAAGAGAATAAAGTTTGTTGATCTCACATTATTCCATTAATTTAGATAGTTCCATAAATGTAGCACTGTATACTTGAGTGTCTCTCCCCATCTGATATAGTGTATTATAATACCTAATGAATTGATAGATGGAACTTAAGTTAAACATTGTATCATGTGATAACTCTCTCTTTACTACTTTTACTTTGTCTTGAAATTCTTGAATCAAAAGGATTTGATCTTGATGATCCATTGCTTCACATGATAATTTATTATGAAAATCTTTAATGTCATATATTAAATCATTGGCCTTATCACATGTAACATTGGCCTTATTAATACTCTCAATGAGTATTTTGATTCTAAAATGGGCTACCCTATCTAGCTCCTCATGCTGTGTAGAAATTTTTAATATCTTCACTAATATGAGGGTATTAGTCTCAATCAGGCCTATATCCTACAACTTTTGAAAGAATATATTTAGTCTTTCAATCTCTTCCTCATACTTTCTTATTTCTACTTTCAAAGATACCTGGTCATCCTTTAGAGTCTTATAATAGTCCATTACTAGATTTATTACTCTATTTCCTTTCATGATGAGTTCTTCAACCCAATTTTTTTTTGCCCTTCCCATAGTATCAATCTATGCCATTGCTTTAAATGTTTCTTTTTCATGGAATTGAGCAAGATATTATGTTGGTTGGGTTATTGGCTCAATGAATTTCTTTAGGGTAGTTATCAACTACTTGCCTTTATTCTTCAGTTCATATTTAGTGACCTTATCACTATCTATCTTCTCAAAAATAGATCTAATGCATGATTAAACATCATGTTTTATCCCTTCTCTAGTTATATGACCCTGGTACACTTTAGATATTTGATAATCCCCCACCACTAGATCTTCCTTTTGTTTGTCTAATAGGTGGATTGATATTTCCACATATATTTACCCTATTGAATAATATAATATTATATATATGGTTTTGGGGTCTACCTTTGATATTTTAGATGCCTCTAATAGACCAAAGTCTAGTGTGCTAGCTGACACCATTTATTTTCTCTTCTTTGCTACTAAATGTGCTATCCAGTTAAAAGCGGGAGCTTGTGAACCTTACACTATCATATGTGAATATTTAGTTGAAGTTGATACATTGGTGGTTACTATGATAAGTGTTGTATCTATCATTGATGTTGTCATTAAATCTTTGGTTGATGAGTTTGATATCTTCTTCCCATCTATGGGTTGAGTAGCCATAGTCATATCAGTGGGTCCTTTTGTCTCCTCCTCCTTGATAGGGGATTGAGTTACTATAGGAATGGAATAAATGGATACTTTAATGGGTGAAGTGGGTATGTATATGATTATCAAGGGTGTGGGATCTAGGAGTGACACAAGTGGAGGGGTAGTCATGGGTAGTTGGAATAGGGGAACTTGTGGAAGTGTGAAATCTAAGTAAATGAATGAATCAATCAATGTGGTAGGAACACTCAAAATAGATGAAATGGGGAGTGTGATGGGAGATGATAATAAATCAGTGATTACCCCAATGGTTGGGATGGCTAGTGGGATTTTAGTTAGAATGATGAAATTTATAGACATGTACTATTGGGTGGTATTATTGATCAGTGGATTGGTAGTGGACATGGGGGATGAGGTGTAAATGATTACAAAATAGGGAGGTAAAGGTAGAGTCTAAGTGTGTACTTGTGTTGATTGGATTTCTACTAGATAAGTTATTTGCACATATGGGTCAGGTGAATGTGTAATCACTTGCACTAGTGGATTAGTGGAGATAGGAGGGGTATCTATTTGAGATGATTGAGAATTGGAAATAAGAGGAGGAAGTAATATGGATGGTTGAATAAAAGAGATATGAGGATGAACTAGTTGTGATAGTTGAGACGTAGTTATGTCCTCTATAAAAGTTGATATTGGTTGATCCATTTATTGTGTTGTTGCTTCTTGGCTACTGGAAGGACCTATTTTAGCCTTTTTCTTTTACTTTTATTTATGTGATATAATTGGATTATTTACCTGATCTTCTTTCATTCCATTATTAGAAACCTATGTTGTTGTTTCCATGCCCATATCCTTCACTTCTCTCAAATTATCACTAATACTCAGGGTCTCCTTAGTAATCTAGACCCCTTTGTTCATTAGCTAGTTCATTATTATGTTTATTACCTAGGTGGTCTTATCCATCAATGAGAAGGATTCAGGTATAGACCACCTAACAAGTGTAATAGTTTAGAGATATATATTATTATCATAGTATATACTATCAACTAGATATTTATCATATTTTAAATCCTCAAGGACTAGTGCCACGTTATAAGTATTGATTTATTCTAGGGTTATCCTAGAATAATCTCTCAATCTCACTTCCTCTTCATCTTACATGTCTTTCCAATAATATTAGTAAAAATGAATAAGGTAATATGTGGTGATACCCACTATACAGGTAATATGTCCAATCACATCATAAAATGACCTTAGATTATGAGCTCCTAAGGTCATTTGAGTCATATCATCATCTACACATTTGGATTTAAATAGGAAAGGGTAGGTATACCTCTTTATTTTGATAGAGAAGTGGATCCCTAAATTATGTTTTCTTGAAAATAACTTGTGGGTCTCTACAAGCTATCTCACAAGTGCCATCAGGGCTCATTTATCACTTACATACCTTGGAAAGGTGTAGGGATAACCACTAAAAGCTCCTACTCTGATATATGAATATTTTAGGAACTGAATGAAATATGATCCCCAATTTATGATTTTAGATGTTGTAACATCTAAAAACATTATCTTTTCTAGCTCTTTGTCAAACATAATTATGATGCAATATATGAAAGCATAACCAAACCATATAAAATATTGTTTGTTTTCCTCAAGGGTGAGGTTAGGATAGTAGTTAAATACCTTATTGACCTTATCAAGCACTATGTTCAATCCTAAGAATGCCTTCCCATTTGAGAATATGTAGACTAAGTATGAGTTCATGTAAAACATGCATGTAGTTTATGCTTCCATCAATTGTTTATGGATGGAGTTATAAATCAACTAGGCCTAGTAGATATACTATTTGTTTTGTTGGATCACCTTGATATACTAGTACATCTAATCTTGATAATTATTAGCATTTGGGTTTCTTGTAACTTTGTGTAAGAGTACAATGATGTCATACTTCATCTTTGAAGTATATTCTTGTCAAGGTTGTAGATAGTCTTGTAGATGTGTGTCTAGAGGTTTTTAGAAATTATTTATTTATAACCCATAGACATGTAGTATTATTGTATTAGTAAAACATCTTAGGGGAGTCAAGGGTTATCTCTAGATATCTCTCATATTCCAAAATTAGGAACATGGTTTATATGAAATCTAAATCTAGATTTAGGATCTTCTCTCCCTTGTTGTTCACCACCTCCCTCTTTTTAGCATTATAGTGATTTGTCATTGTGATCACAAGTTCAAGGCTATGTATTAATACTACTAAATTTGATACATGGGGAAATCCATTGTCATAAATAATTTGGAACCAATCATTCTTGAATTGAGTGTTTACTCTATTCTAGAAATTGACTCGGTCTATGTGACCTAGCTCTATGTCAATGATCTCATTGGTATTAGAGTATAGGATGAATGGGACACATGGTCCCTTTGACTTGAATTTTGTTTCCTTTATAGACATATATTTTTGGAAAAATTATTGTGGGAAAACCAATTATATATTTGGTAGGTTTTTGAGCTACAATTGTAGTTAAAAAGTCTAATGGGATTTAGACTTACAATTTACACTTGCAAAATTTGAGGAAACGTCTAGTGGGTTTCAGAGTTGAAATTTGAGCTTACAAGGTTTGATTAAATTTTTGATGGGGTTTAAGTTCACAAAAGGAAGTCAGATCTCTGATAGGGATTTTGAGTTATTTTTGTAATGGGTATTTTTGTGGGTTTATGTGTAGATAATTTTGGGTAGTATTCTAGATTTAATCAATTTTTTCAAACCTTATATTTCTTACAATGATCTATAAATGATTTTATTATATTTATTAACAATATTTTAGTAGGAAAAATTAAAAGAATGAGAAGAAATATAAAATGAAAAAAACCATAAATTCACACCTAAATCCTTGTGTAAAGTCAATATAAATATGTTCTTTACTAACAAAAATATAGTAGTGCTTTGATGGAAAATGTAGGGAAATGGAAGAATGCCATTTTATACATTCAAGGGATGGGTGTGGCATTGACATATCATTGATGAAGCATGGCTTAGTGAGCATTCAAAATCTTCTTGTCATGCAGAGCTTAGATTTGTAATGTCATAATGCTAAACATTGACTTCTAAAACCTAATTTTATTAATTAAACCTTAAAATTAATGTTAATTAGGATGGTGGTTGGAAGAATGGTAGGCAATGTAGGGTTTTGGAGTTTGGTGCAATTTTTCATGTTTGTAAAATTGCATTTTATATTTTGACCTCTAATTTTTTCCAAGTGACTTTGTGCCATGGAAGCAAGAAAGTGGAAATCAAGTTGCAATTTGTAAATTTTCAAGTTATAAAGTATAGCCAAGATTCTAGTTTCCATGGATACGGAGGAAGGGTGGAAAGTGGAACTCAAGTTACACTTTATAATTTTTCAAGTTATAAAGTGCAGTTTGAGTTCTAGTTTTTGTGGGTATGGTAAACATGAGAAATTAAAACTTTGATTGCACTTTGCAAATTTATAAGTTACAATGTTTAATCAAAGTTTTATTTTACATGGGTGTGGTGAATGGTAGAAGGTGGGGTTCCACTTACAATTTATAACTTGAAAAGTTATAAAATACAACCAAAGTTTTAGTTTCCACTAGGTGTTGGGTGAGATGAAAGTAGAGGTTTGGGTACATTTTGTAACTTTACAAAGTTACAAATTGCAATCAAATATTTTATTTTCACTATGATTGTGAAAAGTGGGAGAGCAGAGGTTTGGGTGCACCTTATATTTTTCAAGTTGAAAATTGCACCCAAATCTCTAGTTTCTGTTGGGTATTCGAAAAAGGTTTGCTTGGTCACTTTAATCTTTTTCCCAATAAATTAATGGGTCTCTCTTAGGGTAAAAGATGTTTTGATATTTTTAGCATAAAAATATAAATAGTTCACATAACCAATCTCTATCCTTTAAATGGATCAGTCTTACTATCTTCACCTTGAGAGTCTTCATCAAAAGCTTGAAACTCCAATCTTCATCAATAAGACTATTGAAGGCCTATTTCTAACTACTGACTATAGGTGATAGTCATAAGAAAGTCTAATTGTATTATTAGACCTCTCCTTATTAACATTAAGCTTCTTGGGTACAAAACTTAAATGAATAAACTAATCATCATGATTAAATAAGTTATAACTAGTGTATTACCTTGGATTCAAATTCACTCACAAGAAAATATAACTCTACAAATGAAAACATCTATCTATAGACCTCACTGGTATTCATTACTAGCATAGTGAGATGTTTCTACAAATATCCTCACTTTCACACATGTAATACCAAATAAAAACAACATGAAATGATTGTACATTCTCTACAAGATCATGTTAATTGATTTGAAATAGATTAATGTACATAAAGATGAAAAATGAAGCCATTAGAGATGTGTAGGAAATTTAGAGATAGTAAAAATATTAAATATTATTCATAGAGAATACAAAACCAAACTAGAAACTAATTCCATGAAAAGGTAGGCCATAGAGTCTTATAACTTCCACCATATGCATTCACTCCAACTCTCATCCTCTTATCTATACTAAAGGGTAATTGATTGAATTTTTTGACCTATTCAAGAGAATGATGAGAAAGATGGATCATTTTTTATATATTTTAGAATTATCAAAGCTATATGAACATGTATATGACTTGTGGTGATCTTAAGGGACACTCTTGAATCCTTCCCATATGTTAGATGAGCTATGTAGTTCATTACAACTGCTTATAACTACATGTTTTGTAGTTAAACTCCTTATTTATACATTGAACCCTACAATTTTTTAGTTAAAAATAGTTTACATTAGCACTTTGACATATTTTAGATTATATTTCATCTTGACAACCTTTTTCCTTTGATAGGAAAGCATACTTTTCACAAAATGAACCAAAAGGTGGCCTAAAGAGGGTATTAAGATAAATGACACACATGATCAAGGTAAAATATGTTATATGACTTCACTGCATATGAATAAAAATATTTATGACCTTTATGACCATGTTTAAACCTAGAATACCTCATGATAAATTTTACTATGCAAAGGGTTATAACAAGATTTGACCTATGATCAAATTTCACCATCAAGTTATTGAAGGGATTAATTAGGGATGAGGAGGGAAGATGAGGGAGTGAGTAGTAATGATGAGGGATGGTGAGGTTTAATTATGGAGTGATTAGTGATTATGAAGGAGTGATTAATTAAGGTGAAGGATGGTGAGGGTCAATGAGGGATTGATTAGGAATTAGGAAGGATGAGGAGAGAGTGATTAGGGATTATAAGGGATGAAGATGGAGTTCTTATGGATTATGAGAGATGAATAAGGAGTGATTAGGAATGATGAGGTATTGTGAGGGTAAATTAGGGAGTTATTAGAGATAATTATTGAATGATTAGAGATGACGATGGATGGGAGGGTCAATGAGGAAGTAATTATGGATAATGAGTAATGAGGATAGATTGATTAGGGGTGATGAGGGATGAGGAATAAGTGATTAGTGATGAGAGAGGGATAATGATAAATTTAAATTAATAAAAATTGGTCATTTTATGTGTGTAAGTCATCAATGTGACTTATGCTACCCCAATCAAACCACTTTGGCTTGAATTCAAAGTGAGTGATTTGTAAACTTTAATTTTGACAAACCTATGACTCTTAGAAATGCTATCAATTAACCCAAAAGGCATAAAAATATAAAAAATTACTATATGTTAATCCAAAATATACATAAATTTCAAAATTCATGCCCTTAAAATCCTAGGTTTAATATTGAAACCCTAAATAATGCCAAAGTACTAGCTAGATTGCATTTTCAAAAATTATATCCCACATCTTAAATCATGGACCTATGAGACCAAATATATTAGATGAAATTTGACCCTAATTTATTATATTTAATAAAATAAATTTAAATTATAAGGAATATAAAAATAAAAAATATAAATTTAAACTTATACTTTACATTTATTTTAGTAAACCATCTACCCCTTCCAATATATATTTTTTGATTTTTTTATGAAATGTAAAAGTAACACAAATGTGATATAATGCATGCACATTATAGTGTGTATTCACTATGGTTTCTTTGGATTCCAAGAAATGGTTCTTTTCATAATTAAACTTTTCACTAGGAAAAATGTGTATGTACTATAATGGATGTGTATTATAACACATATTCATTATAGGCTTAGTTTTTATCGAACCTACCAAAAATAACACATACAGATTATTTTTATATCAATAATGCATACACATTATTTTTAAATGTCCAAAAAATTATCCCCAACTCTATGCATTTATCCTATAATGAAACATGATCATCAACGATGTCATCAACCTCTTTCCTCCTAGGGGTAGACAACTCTTTCAATAATATGTCCCTTTGATTGGAATTGGAGTAACTCAAACATTATTATGTTGGCCTTAGTTTTATTCAGGTCTAAATAATGTTTTATCTTAGTTTTTGTATTTTACTAATTTATTATCTTGGGGAGGTGTAGCATTATTCTTAAGTTGATAGTATGAAGAATATTCTTTTGGTGTGGAAGGGTTATTATTTGAATTTTCATTAGGTGAAACTTGAATGTTGTTTAGATGATTAGAGGTTTTTAAAGGATTTGAAAACTTAGTCCTAAATTGATAATTATTCCCACTTTGGAACTATTTGAAGGCATGAACTTATTATAATTTATCCTTGAGCTCATTATCACTCTCAAAAATAAATTCATCGGTGTTTAAAAACAAGGTATTTCTTAGGTTATTTACACTTGGGCCTAGTTTAATAGTCTATTAGAGGGAATATTTTAAGGTTATCCATCTCATTTTGGAAGATGTTTGAGTCTATAGTTAATTGATCACAATCTATCTTATCATGGTTAACTATGTTATCTAGTCTACATCTAGTGGGTAATCCTAGGTCTACCATGTTAACTGAGTTAGAGACACTATTTATACTTTGATTAGTTATAAAAAGTGGAATATGCACATTTCTATTATTAGGCCTGGTGTTCCATTTCATATTGGTCATTTATAATTTGTATTTTATCTTTTGAGGTGTGTTATTTATAGTCTAGTTGGTGTTTTGAGGCACCTATCTTCATAAGTTGACCATATCATTGGTCAATCTTTAGACCAATTACTATAAATTATCCACCTTAGGGTTAATATTTTCACTTTGGTTACTTCTTTACTAGGGTGGTGGGTTATCCACTAGTGCATTAGTGTTTATAAATGTAGGGATAGACTACTAATGGTTTTTAGTAGAAATATAGTTAGTCAAACTAGGCATTGTAGTAGTATTGTATACAATAGGGATAAGTATTTTATTTATAAGCTAATAAAAAAAAATGATTTGAAGGCACATAGGTCTAATTATTTTTCATGTGATTCAAGTTTGATGGATTGTAAAGTAGGTTTGGACTTGAATACTTGGCTCTCAAGTTAGGGTTCATTAGAGGAGCATTATACATAAGATATTTGTTGATCACAAGGATAATATTGTAGGCACCTAGTTTTCCTAATGAGAGAAATGGATATGAATAATACCCTTAAGGTACCATAGCTTTCCCAATACTGATAGCTTCATTTTAAGCTAGATATAATGATGTGAGTGCTACTATGATCCTCTTAAGGAACGTATAATTTATAAGAACTAGATCACTCAAATATGTATGTATAATAGGAAGCTCCATCTATACATATGGGTATTCCATCCTTTTGTATGTATTTTTGAACCAAGTACTTTAAATAATCATTGGCCCATTGGGTTCTTGATGCATAGCTACAAAACTGATGATATAGATTGGTAGGGTCTATTAGTCTCCTAAAGTGGTTAATGAATGTAGTCTCAAGGTTAGTCAAAGAGGTCATGGATCCATTTGGGAGACTTAAATACTAAACATATTCTAAGTCATCTAAAGTATAAGGGAATAGTCTATAAGAAACATCTTCTTGATAAACTTGAGTTCTGATTAAGGCATCCTTGAAGGTTTGGATATGTTCTTCAACTATTCTCACTCTACCATGAAAAAACCTTAGGAAAAACTTATCAATGTTTTTAAGTAAGTCATGTTCAAGTCTTGGAATATTTATAGGAAAACTACTTCATCCAAGATAGGTTGGATTAGTCGTTGGAGGGTTTTGAGGGTAAGTAAAAGGGGGAATAAAATGGATTCCCCAAGGTCTTTATTATTGGGTCTCAATGTACTGATCTTAATCTGTTGGTTGTTATGGTCTATTTTAGGTTAAGGGACCTTTGTTTGTTAACTCTTGTGAAAAAAAACTTAGTCTAAGAAGACTAGTTCAATCAGGTTCTAAAGAAAAAACTTTAGATAAACATTTTTTTTCATTCCTTAACTAAATTCAATAATGCATCAATATTGACAAATAAAATAAAATCATGAGATCTAGATACTACCTTAGCAATTGATTAAAAATCAAACTATTTATAAAATTAATATAATAATGTTTATAAAAAAGATCAAAAGAGTTAGAGGGCTAGGAGAAAAGGAAAGATGAGTATGCTCTATAAAAAATTAGATATAATTATATTAAATGGATAAATCCTTTGATAAATTGAGCACAACTAACATGCAAAGATGGTGCAAGAGTTTTAAATAACATTATCTATGAATTGGAGGGAAATAAGGTCACCATATACATGCATAGATTGAGAATATTAAATCATAGATATTTTAGATTAAATGTATTTCATGAATCAAAAATATGATTCATTACACACTCTGTATGAACACAAAAATAAATGTCAATAGTCTCAACTAATGGAAAAAATAAAACTACCTAGAAAGTAAAAAATTACATAAAGGGATGAGGCACAACTCTTTTATCTCCTACCCAACTATTATATTATATTAGTTGATCAATCAAGAAACCCTTATTCAAATCAAAATATAGTATTTTATAGGTAAGGTAATCCCATCAAGGCATTATTTCACCCAAAAAATGGTCATCATAAGAATTCAATAGGATCAATCCATTTAAAATTTGAAGATGAGCCAAGATAGAGACTAATTTTGGGCTTCTAAGTTGCTTAGGATGACCTTCCCAATTGGCTTGGAAATTGAGATTCATCTTGATGTCTTGTTTCCACTTAGTAATATTTTTCTAGTCGAGGGACCTATGGTAAGATATTTTCATCAAGGTAATGCTACGTGGAATATTTTCACTTACTCTCTACTTGGTTGAGGGCTTATATTTTGTTGATCATACTTTTGGTTGGTATTCCCCAAGATCTTGATGCATGTATATATCCTTGGTATCTAAAATTTGATTTCCTATTTACTATGTATGAACCATCTTGATATCCTAGGAAAACAAGATTATACCATGTGGCATCATCTAGGTAACCCTAAGCATTCTTGGGTGGGCTCTTTGTTCAAATTGGTCTGACTGCTCTAGTTTCCTAGTATTTTGAAACATGGTCTTCATCTTAGGGGCTTTATCAATATCATCTTTATTATTCTAATTAACCCAATATCATGAGGAAGTGGGATGCTTCCATGTGGTTCCATATCATTCACCAAAGATTATATCACCTATTTACTATGTACTAACCACACTAGGGACCTGAAGAGATGGTATTATGCCACTTGTCAACATACCAGGCATCCAAGATCTTGTTTTTAGATTATATGTTTATGAATTATCTTAGGGATGTGTTGAAATAAGATTAAACCACATGGCATGATCCCATGAAATCAAAATATCTTTAGTTTGGGATCTTTTTCAAATCCAAAAATCAACTAAGTTTCAAAAGTATGATGAAGTGAGTTACAAGTGGCATCACCTCACTCATCTAGGATTCATGACAAAGGAAATGATTATTGGACTATGGTAAAATAAAATATTAATTAGAATTTGGATATTAAATTTACACTAAAATAATTAAATAATATACCAAAATAAGGGGAAAAAGTAATAAAAATCCCTACAATTAATATTTATACACATATTTACATACATTATTAATAATTAAAGATCATATAGATCAATTTGACACTTTATTTAACATGGAAAATCTCAAAGAGGTAAAAAAAACCATGATGATTATTCATATAATTCATAAACTTCACCTAATACAAAATTTCCCTCCTTCTCACTTCTTCTCTATCAAGCATGCCTTCACAAAACTCTTTAATCATCCAAGTAAGTTTTAATGTTTCCAATGCAATTTAACAAAGGGGTAAATCCATTTTTATATTGGGGTGTGGAAGTGGACTGTTGTAACTAATGGGTCCAACCTCTCCCCTAATATGATTTAAAATCAATGGTAATAAATAAATAAATATATTTTGATATTTATTTATATGAGCTTTTTAACCCATGTTAATAAATAATAAATAATTATTATTATTTAATTAATTAAAATTATCTAAGATTCCATAAGGGAAACCACTTAGACATTAAATTTTATAACACTCCCCCTTAATTCTACATGAGAATATATTTCATAGTCACCTTAATAAATGATTTATACTATGTACAAGTTTGAATTATTTAAAAACCTTCATCATACCAAACATCAAATTTTGAAAAAAAGGAATTATAATTCATAAACTACTCAAAAGTAAGTTTAGGCTAGCATGATCCTAAGACTACATCTCATAGTTTCTCATAGATAATCACTAAGCATATTCGGATCCTTTTATAACATAAGGATATCCATTTCAAATTATTCCTTTATAAATTGGCTATAAAATTAAAGCTTTCACATGAATTTTACAATTCTTTAAAATGATAAGTATAGATAATAAAAATGAACACATGGCCATTAGGAAGTGACATTGTCATGCACATTCTCCCTTAGTGGAAACTTTGAGAGGCATAATATTGCATAGAACTAATAGAAATTGGTAGTGCTAAGTGGTTTTGTGAATATATCTACTACTTTTTCATTTGTAGGATATAACTGTAGATCAATATCACCATTATTGACTTTATTTTATATAAAATACACATGAACTTAAATATGTTTAGTTTATTGGTGCTACACTAGATTTTGTGCCAGAGCTATACAACTTTGGTCATAATAATGAAGGATTGTATTATGATAAATATCCAAATAAAGTTCTCTCAACAACCTTCAAAACCATATGTCTTCTTTAACAACTTCCATATCACTTATGTTCTCTACTTCTATAGAAGAGATAGAGATAATAGGTTACTTCTTACTTCTCCAATTAATATCACCTACACCAAACTTAAACATATATCTAGAAGTATATTTATGATCTATAGTATCAAAAAAAAAAACATATTAAAAATATAAATATACAATATCCTCTTTTATTGAGCATGATATTCTTATGAAATGAAATAACTAAACAAGATCATCTTGTCAAATGAAGCATGATATTATGTATATAATTTATTTCAATTCTAACAAATATGAATTTAAAATAATCATAAATGTAATCATTTTTAAAATAATATAATTTCTATACATCTTTTTATTTAATTTCTTGTCTAAGACTAATATATTTAATACAATATAATTTTAATTAGAATTTTTTAATAATCAAACTAAATAGTTTTATTAACAAATACTATTATAATTGAGACGTTGTCAATTTAGTTAATTTATTTAAAGTAACAACCATATTATAATAATGGAAAGTGATGTCCCATGAGTATACATATATTTTGGTGTATAAAAAATTCAAACATTTATTAGGGACTATATTTATAATGTACACATAAGTATCCATGGCTTCAGCCCATAAAAACACAGGAAATTTTCTAGAATGCAATATTGTTCTAGACATTTCTATAATGGTGCAATTTTTTCATTCACTAATACAATTTTGTTGAGGGGAATAGGGAGTTGTTATTTCCTTTTTAATACCACAACTAATGAAAATAATCAAACTTTTTACTAATATATTCACCACCGTTATCATATTTTAATATCTTAATAGAAAAACTAAAATCAATTTCAACAAAAGCTTTAAATTCCTTAAATTTAGACAACACTTCATATTTATTTTTAATTAAATATCATTATATCATTTATTATAATAATATATAAAATTTAAATCATACAAATAACTATTAAGATATAAAACGTCAATATGTCCAAAAACAACACATTGAATTAACTCTAAAGGATGAGAAATAGAAAAAAATGTATAAACCATTCTTTTGAATGTCTTCAAAAATCGAAGAACTAGATTGATTTCTACTGGACCAGTTATATTTATTAAAATTTACCATGAAATTATAATTATTAAGTTTAGAAAAAGATAAAAATTCTTAGGTTTAGGTACAAAGAAAACATATTTAATAACAATATTCACAAATTTTGTTTCTCCTTGCTTAGTAGTTTCTACAAAGTAATATTTATAGTATTATGATCTAAATTATTATCCTTATTCTATTTTTGAATTTTTCAATGGTTATAATTAGATTTATTCCTTTTTTATTTTTATAGTTTTTATTATTAACTATATATTTTTTTTATAACATTTTTTCTTTTTATGACCAAATATACCACATATATTGTAATTCTCATTAAATTTAGGTTTATGATTCTTATTACCAGATTTCTTATTCCCGTTATTTTATTGAAAAATTTGGGGTTAGGTTTTTGGTTTCTATTATTATAATAAATAGGTTTGAGAGTGAGAAGTGCCTAAGTGACATTCTCTTTAGAATCAAAATTAGGCATCACTTGGTCTTATTAAATCAAAAAAGTTGACAAGGTAGTGAGGTCAGGGATATCTTTCTCTATTTATTACTTTGATTGTGAAATATTTAATGAATATTAAGTTGAATAATGAAATATAAAAATTGATATTGAATTAGATTACATTTTCATCCATCTAACTGAACTTTACTATTCTTAATTTTAGTAATAAAATTAACAACTTTTTCATCACCTTTCATATGTGTAGTCAACAATTTAAGAAAAAATTTAATAATATTATATAGATGAGTACCCTTGTTCATAGACTTAAGGAGTTTAAAATAATTTCTAGGAGACTCCTGATTGTTGATATAGAGTAGGAATTCATCGTTAACACTTCATAAGATAATTGACATAACTTATTATAATTTTTGTTGAAATATATTTAAAAGCTTAAGTGTCGCATGTCATCCTAATGGAGATTTTTTAATCTTGAAAACAATGTTTCATATCTTTTAGACCATAAATTCCACTTTAATATGAATTTTTCATATATTATAATTTGATCCTTTAAGAATTTGAGATTTATCTAATATAAAGTTAGGTGAATCCATTGTGTCCCTTTAAGAATGATAGTATAACACTAGATAATGTTTAAAATTAAACTCTTTTAAATGTTCATTCATATATATATATATATATATATATATATATATATATATATATTAAAATAAAGTAAATGTTTAGTGTAAAAAATAATTATTATTCAAATTAATACTAGGCAGAGAAAAAAATTACAAAATATTGCAACAAAATAAATTGTCTCAAGTGTCACAAAAATACACTAATGTAAGAACAATTATTTAAAAATGAACCTTTTGTAATATGAATTTTAAATTTATTTTATGGTAAATAAAATTACAAGGATAAAAAATTAATAGTTTTTCAAACATATACTAACAATATGAAAATTTTGAAGTAAAATGCATTAATTTATATGTTATAAGTATCACACATAGAAGAAGTATATAAACACACTTATTAAAAAAGGTGTATAAAACTATAATATGAGGCTTCAAATAAAAAAATGGACCACTCTAATGTGTTTGAAATGTTCCAAAAACTAGGAATTGATTAGTTACATGATTATGCTTGATAAAACATTCACTAGATCAAATATTGAAATAAGGTCAACAGGTCTAGGTTTTTTTCATGTAAGAAAGTTGGAATGTAAAATAGAAAAAGAAATAAAAATTAATTAATTTTGGAATAAAAAAATAGTTTTGAAATAAGGTTGGAAAGATTTGAACACAAGACCTTCCCTTTTACAATTTTCTAACAAAATAATACTACTAACTCTTCTACTCTAAAGCTTTAAAATAATACATGCAAGAGTGTATTTTTAAAGCTTTTTTAATTGATTTTGATTTTTTTAAAATTAAAACAAGTAAATATATGCATATAAAAAACTATTTGATTTTTTTTTAAACTTTTTAGGTAAAAGTAAATTCCTAAAAAAGACAGTGGGACCCCTTCTACGTTTGGAGGAAAATATGGTATTTATTAATTAATTTATTTAATAAATATAATTATAAACTATTACTAACCTTTTAAATGCAAATCCAAGAATCCATGACACTGTGGAAAATATTGAGGTAATTTTGAATCATGAAAGAGGAAACCAAAGTGCCTCAAAATTGTATAATCACCATGAAATGACCCTTAGATGCATACTATTGAATCAAAAATAGAAATTTTGAGTGAAATTTTAATTTTATATCCCACCAAGAAATATAATATCACCCAAGTGGGTGATAAAAACTATTATATGTTTTATGGATCCTTCAATGGATCAACAAGATGTTTATCCTCTCAATTTTATTCAAAATCTAACCTCCAAATATTTAAAACAATAGTAGGAACTTTGTAGAGTTTTTAAATTATTACTCATCCAAATAAAACCATACAATATGTACTAATGGTTTCCAAGAAGTCAAAAACTCTAAAATTTTTATTTAAAGCTATGAATCAGGGGTTGGAATGATCTTAAGATCCAAAAATAGAGATTTAAATATTAATTCAGAGATCAATGAGGTAGAATTTTTAAAAATAATTTATTTCCACTTGCCTGGGTTGTACCATGGGCCATACAATTAATTCAAAGGTTGTTTTTTTATAAAACCTAATTTATTGATGCTTAATTAAGGTTTTCAATGTTGGATTAAGATTTTGGATGCTCAAAAAATAAAAAAGGTGCCTCCACATAGATCAATAATTTTTGTTCTCTATATGTCATAAAAACACACTAGGGTTGAGTTTTGAAATAAAAATTGAATCAAGGTAATTTTGAATGTCATGGATCTCTTATCTTTCCAATAAATCATTATATCCCATTCCATATTACCTTGATAAAATCCATACAATTAATATGTATATAGAAATATAGATACATGATTAATAATCAAAGAGCACATAGATCATGTTAACACTATATTTAACGTGAAAACCTCAAAGTGGTAACAAACCACTATGATTATTTAGATAAATGAGAAACTTTACCCAATACAAAATTTCCATCCTTCTCACTTTGTATCTTGCAAGCATGCCTTCACAAAACTCTTTGATCACCTGAGTAAGTTTGAATGTGTCCAATGCAATTTAACAAAGAGGTAAAGCCCTTTTATATTGAGATGTAGAGGTGGAAAATTGTAACAAATGGGTTTAACCTCTTAATGATAATATTTAAAACCATTGGTAATAAATAAATGAATGAATATGTTTTATTACTTATTTACACAAGGTTTTCAACATGTGTTAATAAATAATAAATCATCATTATTTTTTTTAATTAGTCAAAATTAGATAAGGGTCCATAAGGGGAACCACTTAAACATTAAATGTTTCAACAAAAAATTAAAAAATTAAATAAATAAGGGAAAGCATTTTTCTAACTTTGAAGCTAATTTAGTCTATTTAAATGAAATAACTATCATAAAATTAAAATTAAACAATATCAGACTAAATAGCTTAAGTAAAATACTTTAGAACTCTACAATAGTTAGATAATTTTTATAAATCTAAGTCAATTAATTCAGTTCAAAACATGATCATAAATAGACAAAGACTTATTAAAATTATGAAAATTCAAATATTTGTATCAATGAAGCCTTAAATGCAGTCACACTTAAACCAAGTACATAAGATATAAATTTATGTTTCAAACTTGTTAAGAACAATAAATTGAGCTTAAGCAGAGCAATTTTAGCATACCCTAAATACTCTTTCTAATTGGATCAATAATTTGTATAGGTCTAAGGTACAAACTTGATTGAATTATAAGACTAGACTCGAGAGAAAATAGAGTTTCCATGATTTTAAGCTAAAATTAGGGCATGTTATGCAAGCAATAACAAATGGTGACTCTATTGGAAAATAATCTTGAGTATTTTGGAGCAAATAAATAGTTAAATAACCTAGAATTTCTATGTAGAATAGTGCAGAAAACATGAAAAAAAATTAGAAAGGCACAAGAAGGGAGCATCTAAGTGACCAAATACAAGAACTACATAGACCCATTATGTGAAAATAAATTAATTTATTATTCCTTAAGACTTACAAGGATTTATTTTTATGACTCCAACCATTAGGCTAGTGAGTCCTATATTAAAGATATTTACCTGGACACACTTGATTGCCAACTAGGAATCTATAACCCTAAAATAGTTTCCTTTAATCACACTTAAGGCATTACTCTACTTCCATCCAATCATCTATAGCCCTAATAGAGATTCTTTGAATCACATAGAACTGAGTTTCTTTAAATTAATTTTCTTTTCTAATTTTACTTTTTTATTTTGTCTTCATTTTACTACCTCATTTCAAGGTTGGGGACCATTATACCAAAGGAAAAGGCAAAAGTATCAATTTTTCATCCTAGGTCTTTATCGCATCAAGTTCACCCAAGTAGCTTGAAAAACTATTTAAGATATGATTTTGTGTTTGGTTTCAAGAGGAAACTTTTAATGGTCAGCTATATTTACCCAAACTCATCCAAATAAGAATAAATTTAGAACACATATAATATTCAAAGCCTTCAAGACTAACCTAATAATAGGGTCTAAAGTAACAAAATAACTTAAGAAACACTATTTCACCAAAATTTCAAACATGTTACTTATTTATAGATTTGTTTTTTCCATTATTTTGCATTTTTTAATGTGGGAACCATAGGGTAAAATAGTTAGGACAAACCCATGGATAAAATCAAAAAATAAGTGAGAAAATAGTTGGGATAAAGAACAAAGTAGAAAGGGAAAGCAATAAAACAAAATAAAGTTATTTACAAGACTACATCAAGCTAATACAAAACTATAATTAATTTTTGAGTAATTATCTATTGGTAGGTAATGGGGCATCCTCAGTAGTTATACACCATAGGTGAAAATTATTATCACATAGGATATTAGAAATTTGGAAGGTTCCTAGCCAAAGGGCATCAAATTTTTCATGTTGACCCTTTTTCATGAGCCTTGTCCCAAAGAAGAACTAAATTAGAGATTAAAAAAAATTGGTTTTGTCTCTTTATTATTAATATGAAGTAAATTTGTGTCACATTTCTATTCTAATTTTATCAAGTTTAGAAGCTAGGTCTCTATCTTGTTATTAATTTCTAGGTAATTATTTTAACATTTTAGGACTTAGTGAATGGAAATCATGTGTTTGATTAAAGGGATGAGTAGTATAAATTAGTTAAATAATATTCAATAAATAACCATTAATTTTTTATAGAATTTGAATTTTTTTTAACTTTCTAAAAATAGTGATAAATATGTGCAAATAAAGACTTATCTAAGAAACACCTGACATAGAATATTTGAGTGATAAAAATTGGGATATAAATAGGTCTAAGTGTCATAAATAGGATCCCTTTGTCATATATGATCTTGTATAGTATAATTACACTTAGATAGCAGTTCCATATGGCTCTAGTGTCCTAAAAATAACACTAGTGTCTTATGTGTAAGACTATTCCCAAATTTTGGGTGCACATGTGCTTATGTTTCTATGTTTTATTCTTACACACAAAGTTTAAAACTCTATACTATGCTTGTAAAATATAATGATGAAAAACCTAATCCTCCTTATAATTAATGCATGAGATAAATAGGTGTGTTCATTAGTAGGATAGGCTAGACATCCTCAACACCCCACTCTAAAGAGAGTTGTCTACATACCAATACTCTGAGGAGTGATCAAGCTCAATTTATTTATCCTCACCTAAGTGTTGGTTCAAGTGGAAGTGATACTAGAATAATAGTGGTCTTAAATTATTTGAGTGTGCTTCAGATTGGAAATCTTTAAAATCTAGTCTTAGGGAAGCTATAGATGATAGTATGTAGAATTAGTGAAAAATAGGGATTAATAACCTTGATTTTGCTCAACTTTTTTCTTATTTAAATAAGTATTTTTTAATATATTTTCCATCTATTGGATTTAGGTATAAAATTCATGTCTTTATAGTGTTTTATAGCTTATGTAGATAATAAAATGTGCTTAGGCTGACCTTAGTAGGGTTTAACTTTTTAAAAAAATATCGGTTTGAGAGAGTCAATCCAAAATAAATTATCAACATGTTGGGGAAACTAATTTCATGTGGTTATAGTGTCCTTAATGTGGCACTAATTTCTATATGGTAGGTTTCTAGGCACAAAGGGCCAAGATCTGAAATGAAGGTTTGAGATTGTATTTTAGTTGACTAAGGATGCTTGTCGTTTGCACAAAGGCTAGAAAGTGTGATAAAAGGCTCTAAGATAGGTCTAGGGATAAGTTAGGAATATCTTATCTCAAGTACTGATCTTATCACTCAAATAACACTTTTACATGACTAAATTTACCCCTATTTTATGATATAAATACAAAAAAGTGAAATAACTAGTATAAAGGAAAAAGAAGTGTACCTGGACTTACCTAACAAGTGAAGCCTGTATAACTAGGTCTGAGTATGTGAAGTTGGGTATGCGTATGTGAAACATGATCCAAAGCATGACCTTAAATTAATCATGCCAAAATTAGTCCTTAATTAGGATATATCAAAATCAAAAGACTATGTCTAATAAATAATTGAGTAAAGTGTAGTAAAGAGATGGGAAAAAGGAAAGGAATGAATACACCTCACTGGGTAAATGAACCAATACATGAAATTTTTGAAAACCTACATGTGTTTTTGTTTACATAGTGATAAAATAATTTGATGGCCTAAAATGAGATGATAGTTTTCTCAATACTCATGTGTAGGTTTCTTGATAACTTAATCTAGTTTTGACTCTATCTTTGCCCACCCATACTTGGTATATCATGACCTATGAATAGCTTGGATTAGATTGAAAGTGTGTCTAACCCTCTCATGTGGGTGGCTCAATAACTCAAGTAGGCTATGAATACATAATTTATGACCCATGTCTAGTATATGCATCTAAAAATAAACTACACAAAGTGATGTAAATATCTAAATTGGTATATCTAATTGTGTATGTCAACTCTATGGCCACTTAGGTATATTAGGTGGATCTAGGCCACTTGAAAATGCCAACCATTATAGATGAAGTAAGGTATGAAATTGGTGACAACCTAAAATATGATTTCAATTATATATAATGTAGATAATGACATGGAGTTTGTCATTCTATCTAATTAATATGTGTCTAACTAAGCATATAGAAATAATGTGCCACACACATCCTCCAAATCTGATATCTGAGTATACTAATTATGAACTTAGTTATAATGAGTGTATCTAAGTATCTAAAAATGAATATGGTAATGATAATTCCATGCATGATGCCACCAATGTAAGAAAATAATATGAATCCATTCTGAACTAGTATGAATATGAGTAAAATCTAAGCATAAATATAAAACCTATAATTATGTCTATGCAAACATGTACTATACCTAGTTTACTATTTTGGCTAATCTAAATCACCCTAAAATTGGGGCTACTAAATAGTATTACCATGTTTTGGACATTAGTGCCATGTGGTTCTAATGTCCTAATTTAGGCACTAATTTCTATCTATTTTGAAATCTAAACATTTTACTACTTTTTGATTCCCTATTTTTGACATTTTACCTATGTCTAATTTCCTAAAATTGATCTTGTGTGATAAAAATGTTATGTGATTACAATACAGGATCCTGATCTCTATGAAAAACCCCTATGAATCCCCTTTCTTTTGAGGGTGGTTATTAACCTAAGCAAAAATTATCCTCAAAAATAAAATAGCTCTGTAAAATGTGTTATTTGTAGCATATATGATAATTGCATGATAATCCAATACAATTTTCCACCATAACATTAGAATGTAAAAGAATCTAAGTATAAGTATGTAATGTAAGATGTATGTTATGTCTATTATTTCCCAAAGGTGTCAAGATAGATGTAATCAATGTGTATAATAGTAAATCTACATAGCTACCTATGGGGATCAGACATGATTTCTATCATGACACCTATGTAGGAAGGGTATATGCATGAGGTCCCTCATGGAATCAATAAAATTTGTGTGAAATAATTAAAGACAAGTGTCATGGACATGAAACATATAAAAAATAATATATAAAAAAAACATGAGGCACACAAAATAAGCCAAGGGGCCATAATAAAATGGACATGGGCACATGTCACTGAATTTGAGAAAAGAATGCATAAAAGGACATGTTTAAATGTCTAAATATGCAATAAAAAAAGAAAGTTGTCTTAGATACACATATAAGTACATGTTCAAATGTTTACATAAACAATCAAGAAAGCACACAAAAGGGACATGGGCACTGTTAGGGTGTGGAGCTAAAAACTTCACCAAGGAGCATAGTTTATCAGGTTCGGGTCTACACAGACACCGGCATCAGTCAGGAGCGACTGACGTCGGTCACAGGCAGTTGCAGAGACGCCGACGTCGGTAGAAGGTCAGCCGACGGTGGTCACAGACAAGCAGCAGGAACCGACGTCGGTTACCTGCGTGTCTAGAAAGCTATTTCCATGGACAGAAGTGAGTGTTTGCATGATAAGTTTGAGTTGGAGTCTCAAGCTCGCGTCTCTATTATTGGCATTACTATTTTTAGAGCCCTTGTTCAAGTGGCTTAACTGCTTGTTGGTTGTACATGCTCAAGTCTCCTAATTTTATATGTAGAATTAGATCTTCTTAGCTTTGTAGTGGATTATTGTAGTTGGGTGAATTATTGTAATTCATTGTGTGAGAAGAATAGTACAGAATTGAATCAATCCAGGCTTGTTGGAGTTTATTGTTCTTGAGAGAGAGAGCTCTTGAGGAAGAGAGATCTATTGAGAGATCTACACATCTAGGAGAGGTGTGGAAGAAAGAAGCTTTCTTCAATTGTATTCCTTTTGTAAAGAGTTTGTTAATACAAGTTTTTAGGGTGTTTTCTTGTATCTCTTGTTCTTGTTATTATCATTCTAATTACTTGTCAATCTGGTTTAATTCCACATTTATTGCTGTCACAATTGTAATCTATTGTTGGATTGATCCCCCAAGAAGTGGTATCAAAGCCTTGGTTACAAGTTCAGAGCTTGATAACTAGTATCAAAGTTCAGGTTCACTAATAGGTGGTTCAGATCTATGTAGTGTGTATTGATTACAGGTTCTCACAGGAGTTTCTGCAGGGATTTCTATTTGAGTGGGAGAAGCAATGGCAGATGAAAGTAAATTGAGAATGGAAAAGTTCAATGGCAAAAATTACCAACACTGGAGAATGCAGATAGAGGACTATCTGTATCAGAAAGATCTCTATTTACCGTTAGGAGGTATTGCAAAGAAGCCCAAAGACATGGAGGATGAAGAATGGGAAGTTCTTGATAGAAAGGCTCTGGGTTCTATAAGACTGAGTCTAGCATCCACTGTGATATCCAATTTATCACAGGCAAAGTCTACAGTAGAGTTGATGACTATGTTAGCAAATTTGTATGAAAAACCCTCAGCTTCCAATAAGGTATATCTTATGAAGCAGTTATTTAATTTGCATATGAATGAAGGTGGATCTATTTCTACTCATCTGAATGATTTCAATGGTATTGTGAATCAATTAAGTTCAGTGAATATAGTGTTTGATGATGAGATAAAAGCTCTTTTAATATTATGTTCTTTGCCTGAAAGCTGGCATGGCTTAGTAATGGCAGTAAGTAATACTGTGTCTGCATCAAATATTTTGAAAGTAGAGGATGTTGTTAGTGTTATCTTGAATGAGGAAATACGCAGGAACAACACAGAAGAGACATCTGGGAATGCTTTAAGTTTTGAGAGCAGGGGAAGGTAGAAAGAGAAGAGCAAGAAAGGCAGATCAAGATCCAAGTCAAAAGGGAAAGGCAGATCTAAATCCATAAATGGTAGAAGGCCACAATGCTGGAATTGTGGAAAGATGGGGCACATAAGCAGAGATTGTTGGTCAAAGCCTAAGGAGGACAACCAGCATGAAGGAACGGAAGAAGCCAAGATTGTAGGTATTGCACATGATGCTTTAATTTTCTCTCTGCATAATAATATAAAATCTTGGGTATTAGATTTTGGTGCATCTTTTCATGCTACTCCTAACAAGGAATATTTTAGTGACTATATCCATGGAGATTTTGGAATAGTGTATCTAGGGGATGATGAGCCCTGTAAAATAATTAGCAAAGGTAAAGTGCAGCTGAAGATGCAGAATAGCAACACATGGGTGTTGAGAGATGTGATGCATGTACCTAGCTTGAAGATAAATTTGATCTCTGTAGGAAAGTTAGGGGATGAGGGTTGTACAGTAACTCTCACAGCAGAATCTTGGAAGGTGACCAAGGGTGCACTTGTTATGGCCAGAGGTAAGAGAGAAGGTACTCTCTATTTGTGTAATTGTGTTACTAACAAATCTCCTTCTGTATTATCTACTTCAGATGTGGATGCTAAATTGTGGCACTCAAAGCTTGGCCACATGAGTGAGAAGGGGATGTCAATTCTTAAGTCCAAATGTATGCTTTCAGATTTAAAAGGCATAGATCTAGAATTTTGTGAGCACTGTGTATTTGGAAAATAGAAAAGGGTTAGTTTTCTCAAAACTGGGTCTACTAAGAAGAGGCACAAGTTGGAGCTTGTTCACACAGACGTGTGGGGACTGGCTCAGGTTGCTTCCATTGGAGGATCACAGTACTATGTATCTTTCATAGATGATGCCACAAGGAAGGTATGGATCTATTGTATTAGAAATAAATCTGATGTATTTGAGACTTTTAAAGTTTGGAAAGCTATGGTTGAGAATGAAATAGGTAAAAGATTAAAGTGCCTGAGATCAGACAATGGCAGTGAGTTCTGTAGTCATAAGTTTATAGATTATTGTTACATGCATGGAATCCATAGGCAAAGGACAGTTCCAAGGACACCTCAGCAGAATGGAATTGCTGAAAGAATGAACAGGACAATAATGGAGCGTGCAAGATGTATGAGATTGCATGCCGGTTTGCCCTTATAGTTTTGGGCATAAGCTGTTGACACTGTAGTGTACCTAATTAACAAAGGACCCTCTACAGCTCTGGATGGTGGTATTCCAGAAGAGGCATGGATAGGTAAAAAGGTTGATCTCTCATATCTCAAAGTTTTTGGTTGTGAAGCCTTTGTGCATATAGATAAGGAAAATAGAAAGAAGCTTGATGCTAAGTCTATGAGATGCACGTTTATTGGCTATGGCTCAGATGATTTTGGTTACAGATTGTGGAATCTAGAAACTATCAAGGTAATCAGGAGCTGTGATGTTGTTTTCAATGAAAGAGTGATGTATTGTGATCAGCTAAGGAAGTTGAATCAGTCTGAGCAGAGCAATGGTGAATTAGACGAGGTGAAAGTCCAAGATGAGCTTGTGGGAAAAAGAAATAATCACTTACAGGAAAACATAGAGACCAACGTCGACAGGTTAGGAACTGGTGTCGGCAGGACAGAAACCAGCATCGGCCACACAGAGACCGACGTCGGCCGTACAGGTACCGAGGTTGGTTAGGCAAAACTGACGTTGGCTAGTAACAGGTCTGCAGGTGATCGAGGTCAGTCACTATCAGAGAATTTGGGTGGATAGCGTGTTGTGGACGAGTCTCAGACACCCATCAGGAGGTCAAAAAGGGTGAGTAAGCCTCCAATTAGATATTCTCCTTCTTTATTTTATCTATTGCTAACTGATGGTGGAGAACCAGAGAGTTTTGAAGAAGCAATATAGGTGGAGTCCAAGAGTGAGTGGGAGCATGGCATGGTTGAGGAGTTGGAGTCCTTAAGAGAGAACCAAACATGGGATTTGGTTGAATTGCCAGCTGGTAAGAGAACACTTAAAATAGATGGACCTACAGGTTGAAGGAAGGTGAGAATGGACAGATGAGATATAAGGCCAAATTAGTGGTAAAAGTATTTGCACAAAAGCCAGGTATTGACTTTGGTGAGATTTTCTCTCCTGTTGTTAAAATGACTTCAATAAGGGTTGTATTGTCTTTGGCTGCTTTTGAGGATTTACATCTTGAGCAGCTAGATGTTAAGACAATGTTTCTTCATGGAGATTTGGATGAGGAAATTTATATGGAACAGCCAGAAGGATTTGAGGTCAAGGGTAAGGAGAAGTTTGTGTGCAGGTTGAAGAAAAGCTTGTATGGCCTCAAGCAAGCTCCTAGGCAATGGTACTTAAAATTTGATAGGTTTATGACTGAGCATGGCTACAGTAGGTGTCAATCAGACCATTGTGTGTATTTCAAGAGATTTGATAATGGTAGATATATTATTCTATTGTTGTATGTAGATGACATGCTGGTTGCAGGGTCTCACATGTAGGATATCTCAGAGCTTAAGGTAAAATTAGCTCAAACATTTGTTATGAAGGATTTGGGAGCAACAAAGAAAATCCTTGGCATGAGCATTAAGAGAGATAGGAAAAATCACAGGTTGATATTGTCTCAAGAAGATTATGTGGACAAGGTGTTGAAACGGTTCAATATGCAGGATGCTAAATCGGTAAGCACACCTTTTGCTGGACATTTTAAGTTGAGTAAAGAACAATGTCCTAATTCATATGAAGAGGTAGAGTACATGAGTAAGGTTCCATATTCTTCCGCAGTAGGGAGTTTGATGTATGCAATGGTGTGTACTAGACTAGATATTGCCCAAGCAGTGGGAGTTGTAAGTAAGTATATGGCTAATCCAGGTAAGGAACATTGGAAAGCAGTTCAGTGGATCCTTAGATATCTGAGAGGAACCAGCAGTAAGCACTTGTGTTATGGAGGTTTAGATACTTCTCTACATGGTTATGTAGATTCAGATATGGTAGGTGATTTGGATGGTAGGAGGAGCACTAGAGGTTATGTTTTCACTATAGGTGGAACGGTGGTTAGTTGGATATCTAAGTTGCAGAAGGTTGTTGCCTTGTCAACTACAGAAGCAGAGTATATTGTAGCCACAAAAGCTAGCAAGGAAATGATATGGATGACACAGTTCATGGATGAGCTTGGTAGGGAGCATGAGAGTTGTAGATTGTACAGTGACAGTCAGAGTGCAATCCATTTGGCTAAGAATTCAGCCTTTCATTCAAGAACAAAGCACATACAGCTAAGGTATCACTTCATACGACAGGTATTGGAAGATGGTGAGTTGAAGCTGGAGAAGATCCATACAGATAGGAATCCTGATGATATGTTAACCAAGCCAGTTACAAAGGAGAAGTTGAATCTTCATTCAACTTCTGTTGGTCTTCATGATTGAGTTAGAGATGGAAGAGCTAGAAGATGTTGCTGTACAGGTACTGGTGCAGCTGTTTATCTCCAAGTGGGAGATTGTTAGGGTGTGGAGCTAAAAACTTCACCAAGGAGCATAGTTTATCAGGTTTGGGTCTACACAGACACCGGCATCGGTCAAGAGTGACTGACATCGGTCACAGGAAGTTGCAGAGATGCCGACGTCGGTAGAAGTTCGGCCGACGGTGGTCACAGACAAGCAGCAGGAACCGACGTCAGTTACCTGCGTGTCTAGAAAGCTATTTCCATGGATAGAAGTGAGTGTTTGCATGATAAGTTTGAGTTGGAGTCTCAAGCTCACGTCTCTATTATTGGCATTACTATTTTTAGAGCCCTTGTTCAAGTGGCTTAACTGCTTGTTGGTTGTACATGCTCAAGTCTCCTAATTCTATATGTAGAATTAGATCTTCTTAGCTTTGTAGTGGATTATTGTAGTTGGGTGAATTATTTTAATTCATTATATGAGAAGAACAGTACTTAATTGAATCAATCTAGGCTTGTTGGAGTTGATTGTTCTTGAGAAGAGAGCTCTTGAGGAATAGAGATCTATTGAGAGATCTATACATCTAGGAGAGGTGTGGAAGAAAGAAGCTTTCTTCAATTGTATTCCTTTTGTAAAGAGTTTGTTAATACAAGTTTTTAGGGTGTTTTCTTGTATCTCTTGTTCTTGCTATTATCATTCTAATTACTTGTCAATCTGGTTTAATTCTATGTTTATTGCTATCACAATTGTAATCTATTGTTGGATTGATCCCCCAACAGGCACATGTTCAAGGCATAAATGAATATAAGTGGCATGGAGATGAAGAACAATGGCATTTGAATATAAGAATCATAGAAAATAAAATTGAATCTAAAATATGATAACTATAAATTAAATCATTCATAATTATGTATTAAAAATCTATGTATGAGTGAGGATATACATACGCTAAGTCTAAAATAGTGATTATCAGTAAAAAAATCTGAGTATGAGTAGTAATGATCAATATCTAGATATAACAGTACAAAAATTGGAATGTATATAATGTAAGGATAGAACCTAGTAATATAAACTATGTATAATATACCCCCAAATGGGTAGATGTATAAAATGACTAAACCTATATCAATGTATATGCCCCAAGTGGATAGATGATAATAATTCTGGATCAATGTAGTGAGCCTAAGTCATGTATAAAATCTACAAGTAATCAATAAGAATAAGTGAATCATATATGTATGATAGAAATGACTATACTAAGATAGGTATCATATATAGTTTCTATAAAATATAATAAATGTAAACATTTAAATGCATACAATTGATAAATTTTGTATTTTTTGAATAATATTTTAATGTTTTTATGTTTTGGCATGTTTTATTATCTTTATTTTTTTGGATATAAGCTATGTACAAGAAAATGAAAATAAATTATGTACAAGGATCAAGAGAAAAGAAAGTATTTACAAGGGGTGGGAACCATACTAACTAATGAGTCTCATGGGAGACTTGCTTTCATTGTAACCTATGTCAAAAATAGGAGTCATAATCTTTCAAGTAGTTTAAATGTTATGTTGTAGTTGAATATTGTTGCAGTAGGAATCTAAGTATTGTGCATCATAAAACTCATAATAACCTAGAATGATAGATAGAATTACATCATACTATGGAGATGACATTTCTCAATTGTGCTTTGGTATATTTCTTATGATTTTTCTCTTTGAAATTGTGCTTATTGTAGACATTCTATGTTATGGAGGCTCTTTTTATATAGAACATGTTTTAAGAATGATTGTTTGTGTAGAATTATTTTGACTTTGAAACTTGATATCTTGCACTTTATATATCATTTCTTGTGTATATGTATATTTTACATTGATAAACTATATATATGACTCATGTGCCTTAGGATGTTCAATAAATCCCAAACCTTATTGACCAATATTATTGACTGCTAGAAAAAAAGAAGTTATGCCTTGGGCCTACTTTCCCAAACCTTGACCATGATAATCAAACTATTGTATATTTTTGTGACAAAAATCATAAAATTTTGAATGTTTAGCCTCATTTTAGAGAGGTGTATTTTATTTATTTACCTATTCTTGTACTATTTCTAGCTTTGATTGTGTTTTTTGAACCTTTTATTATTTTGAGTTATGCATTGGTAACTATTTTTGTATTGTTAATTAGACCCTTTTTGAATTTGTATATGTTTTATTGTATGTTATTTGGATTAAGCATCACTATGTGACTCATATGTATCTATTATCTATTTTATTTTCCTTTTCAATGCTAAATATGAATCAATGTGGTGTCCATGCATTCTATGATATGCACAAAAATATCTATATATCCTCATTAGGTGTAGAGGAGGTAGGTTTATCAACATAGCTTTAATAATTTACATTAGTACTTCACTTAAAATCTTATTTTATCTTTTAATTATTTTTTAATCACTAGTTGTATATGTACTTTGTTGTGATTTATTATTTATATATGTAACATTGTTTTCCATCTATTAACTAGGTAAAGATGCATATACATCATTTACAATATTATGCCCTAGAGGCCTTTGTATTTTAAACTTATTTTCCAATGTTTTAATATTTTCATGTAATAATTTATTCTAATTTTGTAAACCTACAATTAACTTGCTCATACTAATGATTTTATCACATAGAGTCTCACAAGTGCAAACCCTAGTTGTTTCTAATTGAACATGTAGGCACACACCCTATAGGTAAGACGTGTGAGTAGGCTAAGTATGGGGATTAGTGACATTGGTATATGATACTCCATCTCATATAGGAATGATATAATGGACTTGGTTAGATTAAAAGTAGATATAACCCTCATGGAGATGAGGAGGAGAAGGAGATTATTTTATCTACATAATATATGACATTAAAACTTGAAATACAGTTATTAGTTTATGTTTTGAATCCTATATGTGTATATGGGTTTTATTTTTAATGGAATTACAAATATGATATATATAAAATGCTATGAAATATGAAATTTATTATAATTTATAAAAAACATCATCTATAAATGTGTTTATTCATTTCTGAGTTCATTTTAAATTAAAGGGAACAAACATGCAAATGAAAGTATGAAACTTTGAAAAAAAAAGTGATTAAATTATTATATCATTATGTTCATGATTATATGAAATAAAAATTATAATATATATGGATATAAAATTTAAATTCTAAAAATGTAAACCCTAGTGTTATATAGGATTAGGGTTTTTGCAAAAAATTAAATTATAATAAATAAATGAAACCCTAATCTGGGATTGATTAAATGAGCTAGGTTATGCCAAAAAATTATAAAAATATAAGTTTTAAAACCTAATTTAGTGTACAAAATTTGGAATAAGGTAAACCTATGTAAAACTAGGGTTTTTAAGCAATATACTAAGTTAGGTTCACCAAATGTTTTAACCTTTTAAGACTTAGTGAATCTAAATATTATGTTTGATTAAAGGGTTGAGTAGTATAACAAGGTGAAATAATATGCAATAAATAATCATTGATTTATTACAAAATTTGACTTGCTTTTACTTTCTAAAAATGGTAATAAATATGTGTAAATAAAGATTTATTTGTAAAACACCTAACATATAAGATCTGAGTATTGAACACTAGGATAAAAATGGATCTGAGTGTCATCAATAGGATCCCTATGTCAGATCCTCTCCTATATAGTAGTGCCACACTTGAACATTTTCATCATGTGGCTCTAGTGTCCTAAAAATGGCATTAGTGTCCTCTATGTAGGATTATTCCTAAATTCTAGGTGTACCTAAGCTTATGTTTATGGGCTATGTTTCTACATGAAAGACGTTTGAAACTCTATATTATTCCTATAGCAAATAAATTATGATGAAAACCATAATCCTCATTGTAAATAAGGCATGAGCTTAAAATGTGTGCTTGTTAGTAAGATAGGTTGGATATCCTCAAACCATATTGTGAAGAGAGTTTCCTACATATCAATGCTCTAAGGGATCAAAGCTTATATAGTTATCACCACCTAAGTTTTAGTGCAAGTGAAATTGATTCTAGAATGATAGTGTTATTAAATTCCTTGAGTGTGATTAAGATTGGAAATATTGAAAATATAGGCTGAGGGAAACTATATAAGTTAGTATGTAGAAGTAGAGGAAAATAGGGATTAATAACCTTGATTTTTCCCAACTTGTTTCTTGTTTGAATATGGTTTTTGCATTTATTCTCCATATAGTGGATATAGGTCTAAAATTCATGTATTTATAGTGTTATGTAGCTTGTGTAGATAATAAAATGTGCTTATGCCAACCTTAGAAGGATTTAAATTTCAAAAATATATATGTTTAGGATAGTTCAGGTAAGGGACACTAATGCCATGTTGGGGACACTAACACCATGTGGCTTTAGTGTATTTAATGTGGCACTACTGTCTAGATGGAAGGTTGTTGGGAATGAAGGGATAGGATCTAGGAATGAAGATTTGAGACTGTGTTTTAGCTAACTAGGGATGTCTATGGTCCACACAAAGGTTAGAAAAGTGTGATAAAAGGATATAGGATATGTATAGGGCTAATCTAGGAATAAGTTGTTTCAAATATCACTCTTAGTACTAAAATACCACTTTTAGGTGAGTAGATTAATCCTTCACAAATTTCAAAGGAGTGATCCTTATATTTATGGGGAAAATGAGATCTTAGCTATATACCAGATTGATGAGGGTTGTCAATCCCCCTAATTTAATATTGTTAATCTAGGGTTGGTGTTTGAAGGCAATATGCAATAGGAGAAATAGATGTTTGGAAAATAGTCCCTTCTATCACACTTCCAACATTCAAAAATTTAAAATTACTCTTGTAAGAATGAAATCACACTTGTAAAAAATTAAATTACTAGATTAAAAATAAATCATAAATAAATAAAATACCAGTAGGTTCATAACAAACTATAAAAAAGGAATGGTTATAGATACAAAGAAATAAAATAACAATTTACAATAAAATGATTATTACAAAGTAAATAAATAAACAAAAAAATATTGATCCATCTTTGAAATGAGTGGCTAGCTCATTGCTTGGAAGATGATTTATTTAGAAAACAAGCTTCAGAATAGATTACTCAGAATGATGGAGAGAAAACTATATTGTTTGATTACATTCAGATGTGGAAGCTTGAATTTATCATTTCATGCTTCCAACCAACATCTTATTCAGGAATAACAATCTAGATATTTTATCATATCTCAATCTCCATAAAATATGAAGAGAGATATTTATTATAATAATAAAACATAATCTCAATCTCAATGGTAGTGCCCCTTGAAACAAAGACCTAATTGCCATTTTTATCTTCATAAAATCATTTAATCACTTAAGAAAATATTTAAATTTGTTACCATTTTAGAATTCATTGGAAATAATTAGTTTTACCTAATGGACATTTCAAAGTAGGGATTAATTTCATGGTTAAAATAACACATTAAATACAAACTAATATTCCACATGCTTATCAAAAATGACTTATGTAATTTTTATCTTGTTAGAAATTTTCAGTGTTTTTTTAATTAATTAATTTAGACCAAATAGAAAACAATAAAACTAAAGTAATAGACAATAAATATATAGCTTATAGAATATATTTTCAAACCATGCAAAATCATAAGTCCACCATACTTGATGCATGCATGCAGTTATGAGACATGATCTATGAGGATCCTTATAAAAATAGATAAAGACTAATTTAGTAGTGATGTTCACCTATTTCGTAGCAACATGCATTTCTTTTAGATTCACCCAATCAATAACAATGAGTGATATGTTACAAGTAGTTTTTGGAAAGGTACATTTATTTCATAATATGTTTCATCACCACATATATTTGATCTAATTAATTTTAAAATTCATATCATCCCTCAAACAAGCATGTCAGATGCATGAACATCTAATCTAAATTCTCTTCTTTTCAAAAACTCATACAACTGGACATTTTTCTCCATCTTTTGAATTTTTTTGTTTTCAACATACATCAACATCTAAATACTTATTCATTATGTTAGCATATATTATTTACTACACAATGGTGTTAGAATTTATGGGGGCTTTGTTTTTCTTACAATTTTAATCTAAATTCCTAATTGTAGAAAAATAAATTATAATCTATTTTTGGAGGAAAATAAATTCTAATTAATTTTGTAGGAAATTAAATTCTAAAATAATCATCAACTAAGTATCACTTGTTGCAAAAAAATTCAAAGAGACATTCCCTCTCACTAGGAACTTTATTTATCTACTTCCACTAGATAATTCTCTTAGAAAATGTTGAATCTCCTAATAACATTGTGTTCCTTGGCAATGGTGCCAAAAATGATAAGGGTCACCAATCCCCTTCATTTAATATTGTCAATCTAGATTTGGTGTCCAAAGACAATATGCAATAGGAGAAAGATATATCTTGTAAATGGTCCCTTCTATCACAATTCACACTTGTATAAATTGAAAATCACTATTGTAGAAATTAAATCACGCATGTATGAAATTAAATCACACTTGCAAAAAAGTAAATTGTTGAATTGAAAAGAAATGATAAATAAATAAAACACCTAGAGGTTCAAAACAAACTATAAAAAGGAAATGTTATAGACATAAAGAAATAACATAATAATTTACAACAAAAAAATAATTACAAAACAATAAAATAAAAATAAATGCATCTATGCATCTTCTTTAGAATGAGTGGCTAGCTCATTCCTTGGAAGAGGATTTATTTAGAATACAAGCTTCAAAATAGATTACTCATAATGATGGAGAGAAAAGTATATTAATTGATTATTTTTGGGTGTGGAAGGTTACATTTATAATCTCATGATTCCAACCAACACCTTATTTAGAGTAACAATCTAGATATTCTAGCCTATCTCAATCTCCACAAAATATGAAGAGAGATATTTATTATAAAAATAAAAAATAATCTCAATCTTCATAAAATATGTAGAGAGATATTTATTGGAATGAAATTATAAAAAAATATATTTAGATATAATCTATAAATGGTAATTCTATATATAGAGAGAATATAAATGGAAAACATTCTTCAGATAGATGAAAATGATTTGGGTCATATTAGATGGACCAATAATAATTAGCATGCCTTAAAATGCTTTCTTAATTAATTTGTGGTAGTTATATTGTAGTCCATATCAAGCTTGCCAAAGTTTATAGCAAGTTTATTTAAGTCTATAGAAGTCTTATGAAAGTTCATAGCTCACCCATGGAATTTTGTAACTCACCTATGGAAGTCCATAACTCACCTATAAAAGTTTGCATTTCTTGTGTGTAAGTCTATAGCTCACTTGTCAAAGTCTATATCTATTGGGTGAGTCTATAGCTATAGACTGGGTGAGTTTTTAGCTATTAGTTGAGTCTATAATTGGGTCTAGAATAGACTGGGTGAGTCTATAGCTTTTCAAATAAGTTTATAGCTTAGCCAAAATGTTATATTTTCTTTAAGAATTATTGTAGAAGACTCTGAAACTACTCCAACATTATTCTTGAATGGTTACTCATCATTTTTAGAATATTTTATATCCTAGTATGGACTACATATGCACATATTGACATCTTTTTCCCAATAATCATTATCAATATATAACAAAGGGATAATAATGAATTCTAAATAAATAACCATGATATATACTTTTTATTTTATTTTAAATAAACTATATGTTCAAAAACTACACTTAGATCCACTTCTTATGCAAGGAAAAGAGATTTTATTTCATGGATATAATGACCCATTTTTGGGTTTCATCAAAGATGATATTGGTAAGTTAATAATATATAACTCTGGTCTTGACAACCCACAATGAAAAATTTAAAACATTATGCTAATCCCTAGGATTCTTTTCCAAGACTTTATTGATTCCACCCAATAAGTTATTATTCATTGATTTAGTTAACCCATTACCTTGTGGATAATAATTACATGAAAAATTAATAATTAAATTATTATTATAGGCACACATAGAAAATTTTAGTGAAGAAAAGGTAGGTCCATTGTCACATACCAAAAAAAATGGCATACCAAACCTAGTGATAATGTGGTCCTTAATAAATTTGATCACTATTTCAATCATGTAATTATTGAATGCTTTGGCTTATATCAAACATGTGTAATAGTCAATTTTAATGAGTATAAACTTATGTCTAGTAAATGAATTGGCACTAATTTCACCCACAAAGTCAAGCCCCCACTTTTCAAATGGCCTAACCTCTATGATCGGTTGTAATGGCATAGCTAGGGTGCATTTTATATGCTCAACTACTTGACATGTATGTAAAATTCTCACATGATCACATGCATCTTTTAAAATATGTAACTAGTAATAGAATATTCTAAGTATTTTATGGGTTGTATAATTTATTAAACTTTGGCCAATTCCATTCTCCCCATAGACATCTTGATATACTTGAGTTACTTTTTCTTTATTTAGGCAAATCAAATATATGCCTTCATGATTTATTCTATATGGTATGCTTTATTTGATCATGAAATGGATTCTCTTTAGATACACTTCTCTTATCTAAGTGAGTTTCATATATGAAAACATTCATTGTTTAATAAATAATGGATGATGTTCTTGTACTAATCATCAATAGTGTTGCCTTGTATTACATAAAGTTGTAAAATTATTTATGGATCAACTTTTACCATGGTTTTTTTGAGTTTTTAACCTATAACAATATTCATGGCTTAAATTTCTAAATCAAAATCTTATAGGATGGTCATCCAAATCCCACATCATTTTTCAATCTCATTTTTCATTAACATTGCTTTGATAGTTGGATTACGCACAACATCAAATACTTTGCTACAAAATATTTAGTGTCTAAACTTATTAACACATTTGATAAAGGAAAAATCTTGTTTATATATATTTGAGTACCTTAGTTCATCATTTCTAAGTGGGGATCTCATAAAAGAGACATGTCTCTTATCCCCATATTTTATTTGTATCAAGACTACATCACTTGAATGATCTAAATCAAAGGATTAAATTATAATTTCTACTTATAATGAGGATTGATGAGAACTGGTGTGTCCATGATTGAATTTTTTATTTTAATGAAAAAAATTTGCTTTAAGGTCCCATTAAATATTTGCATCCGTATTGACCATGTTGTTCAATGGTCAAACTATCTTTATGAAGCATTAAATGAGATTCCTGATGAAGTTGATTTTTCCAAAGAATGACTTTAGATTCTTTTTTTTATAGGCATTGGGATCTTTAGGATTTCTTTAGACATCTTAGGGTCTATATAAATACATAATTCTAAACTTATGTGATCAAAAAAATCATTTAGCTACTCCAAGTATGCATTTCCTTATGTTTACTTAAATTCCATGATCTTTGCATTTTCACAACACCATTCTCAAGTCCCTCATATGGTCGATTTGGTATTTAGAAAAGATAATCAGGTCATCCATGTAGATGATAATGCATTTATCAATGAGATACTTGAATAAAATGTCCATGGAAAGTTGGAAAGTTTCACCCAAATTGATTAGGCCAAATGTCATCATATTTTATTCAAATGTACCACACTTTGTTATAACTGTTGTCTTGATTGTATTCATAATTTACCACTAATTGATTGTATCCTAAGTATCCATATATGAATGAAATCATTTTTCATCCATTTACTATTTTCATTACATCATCTAATGAAAATAGTAGACAATTATCCTTATTGGAATCCTTTTTTAGGTTCTTGAAGTCCACACACAATCAAATCTCTTCAATATTCTTTCAAAATGGAACCAAATTAGCTATGTAAGTGAAGTGCCTAACATGATAAACAATCTTTTCCAAAATCATCTGCCAAAATTCTTGGAGTATTAGAGATTCTAATGATAAATTGAATAGAATTTGATTTTGGTGAAATGGTTTGACACCAGGATTCATAGGGATAGTAGTCATAAATATAAAGGTCTTAAACATATTGAAATCATCATAGCTCCTTGAAATAGTATCCTCAAAGTATTTAAAGGCCTACACAAGTTGTTTATTATCTTTCTTATTGTAGGTAGTGGCTAAAAGCACAAGTTTAATGTAATTACCATGCCCAAATTTTAAGTCTCATAGGGAATAACTTTGGTATGTCTTACCTTGTCTTTCTCACCATGGTAATCTATGTCAAATAACATTCCCAATGATATCATACCTTCTATTATGGTTTTAGTTTTTAGTTTTATGATTCCTTATTCATCTAAAATTAACTCTTCTCTATAATCCTTATCTATAATCTAGGATTCAAATATGTCAACATTAGTGATGAAATCGATAATATATTGGTCATAAGTAAATACCAAGAAGTTCTTAATGTTATCTAAAATAGAAGGGGTAGAGACTAACTCTATAAAAAACATCCTCAATCTGGAATTAACAATGGGTTCTAGGGTACTCATATTGATTTCCAATGTATATTTTGTGTAATAATATATTCATGGTAATGTTTAGATGTTGAATGCATCTAAGTATTATACCATGTTTCATGCTCTATTGAAGTATCTATAAAAACACTTGTCATTACAAGCATTGTGGCTTTGGACTTTTTTACAACAATTTATGAATATCTTAGCACTCTCAAGTTCTTGATTTAGTGCAAATTATCGGTTGTGCACCAATGCTTCATATTCATCTACATTATTTGTGCATGTAATCTATAACTATAACTATCCTAGATATGACCTCCATGTTGGATTAATAAGCTTAGTCTTGGCACCATATCCATTCTTATAATTAGATCCATCAAACTTTAGTATCCATATGTGATCCTCAATTATATGTAATGGGTTCTAGATAGTGGATATTGTAGCTATGTTGATCTCTTGATTTATTTATTGATTTTTTAATGTAGGGATACTTTTCTCTTTTGTTGAAAATGATATTTTGGTCTGATCTATATTCATAGAGGTAGGCATTGATCTATTCTAAATGGAAATATTTTTTACCTCTAGGCCTTTAGATACATGGTTCTCATAGGGACAACCATGCTTGGTATTCTCATCTACTATGGTAGCATCATGAAATGGTATCACTTTAGGTGTATAGAGGATATATTCATCATCTAGTTGATCAAGTCCTCTAAATTTAGGTCACTCTTGCATAGTTAGCATTTTAATGGAGAACATCCCATAGGATTTTTCTTTTTTCTCAAGCACATACAATTTGAGTTTGGAATATTCAAAAAATATCTCATTTATCTAATTATACTATATAATCAAGTGAGCCATATTTATCTCCCTCTCAATCCTAATGTGATTGAACATACCTTACCATGGAAGCCACATGTGAGATAAATTATTTTTCATGTACCCATTGAGTGTCTTGGACCAATCTCAGCTAAATATCATCCCATATATCTTAGGAATATCTACCACTAGAATGTTAATTAATCAATGCACCCTAGGATCATAGGCTATCTAAATATGAAGTTGGTTGAGCCCACTAACCATATTAACCTCTGATTTACCCAATTTAACCACTTTTATATTTTAGTTGTCTAGTATTAGTCCTAATTATTAGTAAATGGAATAAGGCATTACATTAATTGAAACACCTCACTCCATCAAACAATTGAGTAATATTTCTCCAAAAAATATAATTGTTAGTAGAAAAGGAGTTTTATTTTTCTCCTTATATACAACAACATGAGCATCAACTATGTCATCATCTTATTTCTTACCAAGGGTAGATAACTCTTTCAATAATAAGTCCCTTTAATTATATATTTGGAGTAACTCAAACATTGTCATGTTTTCCTTAGTTCTCTTTGGGTTCTCAACAATGTTTTACCCTATTTTGTTGTGTTCTATTGATTTATAATTTTAGGGAGGTGTAAAATTGCTCTTTTGTTGATAGAAGGTAGAAGTTACTTTAGGTGGTTAAGGGTTATTACTTGATTTTTCATCAACTAGAACCTAAATGTTGTTTGGAAGAGTAGAGGTTATCAAATGATTTCATAGATTACTCTTTAACTGATAGTTATTCATATATGCAATAAAAAATGCATCATGTCTAGAAATCAATCCTAACTTGTAGAATATAGATCATACCTTACACTTCTGCTTGGGGACACATTTGTTAAGTAGGAACATGAGCAATATGGGGATCTATTACACCTAATTAGGGGATCTCTTACCATAATAAAGCATTCTAGGGAGGGTTCCAAAGCCTCCAGTCAAGCACAATCACATAATAAACCTAAGGGAGTCATGTGTTTTGATATCTCACTAAACTAATAAAAAGTAAAGTAAATCTAATCTAGTGCTCACCAAAGCTTATGGCACAATATGAGGGGTTAGTAAAAAATCAAAAAATGTATATGAAAATCTCAATTAAGCTATATATGAGTAAGACCCTAATACATGGAATAAAGAGAGTAATATTATTTGAATCCAATGATTACGCTACTTTTATCTACTAAAGAAAGGAGTAAAGTTAGAGAATACTTACCTAAATGATGAACCTATCAAGACTCAATCTTCCCTTAGCCAAAGGGGCTTTGTAAGAGGTTTTTTTGGTTTGTAAGGATCACTAATAAAGACCAAAATATCCAATACTTATCCACAAGACTAGATTCTCCAAGTATAAAGCCTAAGTTAAGACTCCTCAAGTAGAATGATGAAATAGTAGATTGTAAATAAGTGTGATAAAATAATAACCCTTAATTTCATATGAAATAATGATGAAATGATCTTATATATATATATATATATATATATATATATATATATATATATATATATATATATATATATATATATAGTTATATATAGTTATATATAGTTATATTTGAGACTAAACCCTTCTAAAAATCTTGGCTGATAGGGTCAACCCAATTCACCTAGCAAAATTTCAAACAATTATTCACTAGGTCATGAGATAGGTTGGCTAAGAGCCAAACTAGTTCTTAAGTGAAAATCACCCAAAATTGTATAGGGTTAACCTAGTCGACATAGTATAATCAATTGACAAAAGTGGATTAAGGTGAGTAAAATAAGGATGGGAAGTGGGAAAAGGCTAGAGGACTATGTAATAGAGGAGTAATATCTTAGGGAATGGTTTTCAAGATATGGTTAGACTGGTAATAATGTATAAATATGGGACAATAATCCTAAAAAGCACCAATAGTCTACCCACCCCTTTCTTGGTGCATGCCTTAGGGCATGTGCTCAAAGAGATTGAGACTCAATAGGTTTATATAAGATGTAAAGCATCGATAATTGATAAAATTTGAAAAAAATTATGTGTATACATATGCCCCACTTGAATCTCATTGCATGTCACTAAGGCGTAATAGGGGATGGTACTTTAATAAATAACATAAGAACACATAAAACTAATGCTAATTTTTTTTTTAGTATTTTAAAGGATAAAATAACTAAAAGTAAATGATATAAAGGGAAATAACTAAAAAATAAATGATTGAAAATTAAATGTGATGCGTACTCTAACTTACCTTTATTTCTAGATGGTTGTCTAATGTGTTGTTAGTTTTGATTGTGTAGGGCACAAAGACTGCTTTTGATAAACCCAAGAATACAAAACTAAATAACAAAAAAAAACATAGGAAAGCCAAGATAACTAGTGCTATGAGGATGGGATGTACTTAAAAATTTGGTAAGTTGGGGTGATAAGTGTTATGTTAAACCAAATGACCAAGTCAAAAGCAGAGAGTAAATTGAGTAAATAAAAAGCTAAGGATACTAAAAAACAAAAAAATCAAACAAGTAAACCTTAAGTAAGAAAGGTAAAATCACCAAGTCAAACCAAGGATACATGTCAAAAAGGATGGTAATCAAATAATGATGTGAAATAGGTAAAAAAATGGTAAAACAACATTACTGAGTGAGAATTAACAATCCTTATCTCACACAACAATGGAAAAAGGTGCATGAAAATGGAAAATAGCATTTTCAAGTGAGAAGTAACAAGCCAACCTCATGAAACAATGTAAAAAGGTATGGACTCAAGTGCCCATAATATAAGGGTAGTACAACAAATCATAAATGGTAAAAGGAAGTAAAACAAGTCTAAGAATGTAGTTCTATGGTATAAAGAAAGTAATCCATAGTTTCTCAAACATGTTATTTCACTATAAGGATAGATAACACTAAAATAAAGTAGTGATAGCATGTTGTTAAGAGATGAATAAGAAGGGAATATAGAATAAGGGGAAATATATTTGGAATCACAATTTTCTTATCAATGGAGGAAATGAAATGGGTGGAGGGGAGAATGAAAGAAAAACCAAGCTAGAGGAATTCTTTATCAAAATCAAGACACTCAAATTAGGTTTGACAAAACAAGAGGACTTTCAATCTTAAGGAATCTAAAGAACTTATCTTAATGGCACAAGTATTAGGTCAACAAATGTAGTATATAGATCATCCCATGAACACTATATGCATGAAAAATTAAAATGGACCTATCTTCCCACAATGTGTTCCCCATTCCTCAAGACCCCTTATAGATCCATCATTATACTATCAAGATTGGGTACTTGTGTGAGAAATTAGGTAACACCATAGATTTTGTTAAATTATTCTATTTTGATTTATTGGCTTACTACACCGCAATGGACCTTGGCTCTATGTGAGGCCAACTATAGAGTTTGAACTTTGATTAGAGACAAGAAATGTGCTTGTAATCACATATTTTGGTGTGATTTTGAATTTTTAAATTTTTATGTTGCGTTTTGTATATCATTTCATTTTATTTCAAATGATTTGGATTTTAACTTTCTTAATGGATTTTTCTTGTTCGTCCTCCATACAGATTTGGAAAATGAAACATGGGTGTTAAAGATTAATTTCATTTGAAAACTTGAGACTTGGTTGTTAAGAGGGAAAAATTATAATAACATGATGTCTAATATTCTTGTAAATATAGGTGAAATAAAATTTCAATCTTGACTTTGACCTAGTTTTATCTAATGTGGAGTGAAAGGAAAGGAAATCAAGAGGAATGACACATAGAGACAATTGAATTACTTAAAATCATAAAAAATGTGACAAGGGACAAAATAGGGATAAAATTATAGTAAAGTGTGATTTATTATCATAATAATAAGGTAAATGGAAGAAAACATGCTAACATAGATTGTTGTTCAAATTCCATCTACCAAAAGAAGCAAAAGTTAAAGATGATAATAAGGAAAAAAACACATTTTTAGAAAATGAATGATAAAATAGTAATTTTTAGAGGAAGTCCATGTAATATCCATGCACTTACACTAAAAATCATAAAATATAAACCCATGAGGGTGAAAAAAATCATTTGAAAATAAATTAGAAAAAGATGGTATGTTTTGAGGAAGGCCAGAACCTATCCATGATCTTACACTTCAACTCATAAAAGATAAATCTAAGGGATGCCAAAAAAGTGTGTAAAAAGAGTATGAAAATAAAGAATACTATCTTACATTATGATAAATATTAGGTCCTATTCATGATTTTACAATGCAACTCATGAGAGAAAAGGGAAAGCAAAAGACCAAATAAGAAGGACTAAATGTTTATAGTAAGAGAGAACTATTGTAGTAGGAGAGACTCGTGTAAGTAACCTTAAAAATGTTTTAGATAGATAACATATATAGAAATCATGAAAAATAAGGGAATAATCCTAAACTCACATCTATATCAAGAATGAGCATGTGAAAGACAAGCATATGTGTCTCAGAGGGTTTCTTAGAGTTGAATTGGTTTGGTATCATACCATGTAATATTTAGAATCATAATATGCCCCAAAGGGTAAGTGTATGTAGGGATGGGAATCACAAGATTCCCTAGAATCTAAAATAATATATGGGTGGGAATCACAAGATGACCAAAAGGCTAGAATAATGTGTGGATGGGCATCGAAAGATGCCCCAATATCTAAAAATAAGAAGCAAAGATAGGAAAAGATAAGAAGAAAAGAGCACTCCATATAATATATATTATAACTTAGATTTTCACCCTTTGAGGAGATGTCTCATATCCCCTCATCTAAGTGACGTAATTGAAACACCTCTAAGATATGGGTAGCCTACAAATAAGGTAAATCTCTAGATAGGGCTAGATCCCTTGATGTACCACCTATAGATCACTACTGAACCTATGCTTGTGAGGAAAAAGGGAGAGAAAATTTTATGTTATCTATCCCAAAGGAGATGATACACCAAATTTATTGATGACTACTAATCAGCTACATGTCACGCATGAGACCAAGAGACTATCTAAACATACACTTATCCAATCTGAATCTTCTCACAACAATATTTCATTATGAGGTTGTGATGAATGTTTAGGATAAGAGGAATAGACAAGAGGCCTAAAATGTTAATATTATAGTATAATAACTCACTCAAACTTGACACATCATAAAACACTTCACATGACCTGTAAGAAGAAGTTTTTAAGCTATAAATAGGTGGGATAATGAGACAATAATGCTAAGGAAACAATAGTCATCACCTAAGCAAGATCACTAATTCAAGTGGACACACTATTATCACTTAAATTTTCACCCTTTAAGGAGATGCCTAAGCTCTCCTCATCTAAGTGGAATAATGGAAACACCTTTAGGATTATGGGTAGCCTAAAGATGAGGTGAGTCTCTAGATAGGGCTAGTTCCCTTGATGTAACACTTTGGATTGCAACTACACTTAAAATTTAAGGGAAAAAGGGGAGAGAGATAACTAAAATAAAACTATTTTAAGGGAGGTGATATACCAAGTAACATGATGACTTCCAATTAGTTGCATGTTACACATGAAATCAAGGGACAAATTAAACATACACTTCTCCAGTATACATCTTCTCACATCAACATTACATTATGAGGTATGGATAAATGTTCAAAGCTAAGAGGCCTTGAATGGCACTAATGAAAATTATAACTCACTCAATCCTTGAAATTTCTTATAACACTTCACATTCCCTACAAGAAGAAGCTTTCCAACTATAAATAGGGCAAAAGAATGAGACCACATGCTAAGCAATCCATATTCTTCACTAAGAAAGATTCATTATCAAAGTAAAACAAACTTATGAATATTAATGAAGAGGTAAATATTATTAGTCTTATTGATCAAATTGTAGGAAAATTAGTAGGGCTTGGCCATACTTAGGAGGATCATGAGTTACAATGGCCAAAATGGCTAGTTCTTATAGAACTTGAGAGAGAGAGAAGAAGAAAGAAGTCTAAGGGTTACAAAGACACTTATAAAGATGAGAAAATTAGTTAATTATGAATGATAATATGATATGTGATGAACTATGCAAGGTTAGGAAGCTCAAGTGTCCATCCAAATCATCAAACCCTTGCAAAGTAGCATGAAACTCTTTTAATTGGCTCAAAAAAACTTCCTTCATGATTAGAATCCTTTGAATTCCTCATCAATAACTAAAAATAGGTATAATGATTGCAAATAAATATGAGGTGTAAGTAATACTTATCTATGCATTACTTGTAGGTTTGGTCATCTAGAATCATTTAGAAGTGAGCCATCATCTGTTGTTTAAAAAACTCTTCATTCATGCACCCTACACACCTGGATTCCAAAAAGAGATCATTTTCTCATGAAAATTAATGGGATGGATTGTATAACATGTTTAAATACCCTCTATATACTTAGAGTCATTATGCATTCTTTAAAATCAGCTCACATGAAGTTTTCTACCCTTCTCACTAGCTTGTTTACTAGGCCAGTTTTGACTAGCTGAGATGAAACACTTGTTTTGGACACTTAGGAGTTTTTTCTTGGAAAGAAATTTCTATATGGAGTTATTAAAATTCTTAATATTACCTCAAAACTTGATTTCATATTTATAATCATCTTATAGCATACATAATGCATAAAACTATCAAGAAAATCCTATTTTATACCCTACTTGTATAAGTCTGTACAACTGCAAAGCATGAGGAGTATATTGAGGGAGTAATTTTAAAGTTCTAATAGGTTTCATGGTCGAACTATTCCATTAGATTAGCTAACCAACTCCATTTCTCCAAACTAATCTTGACTGAGGGTTTGCAAGGGTTTTAGGCCTATTTTGACTCTTAAGCTTTGTTCATAAATATTTAACATCTAAAATTGCAAAAAAAAACCCCAAATATGTCATTCAAGACCCCTACTAACCTCCCATAACTCCTTCAGCATCCATGCAGTGCCTCATGAAAGATATGAGCATTAAAACTTGACCTATCAAGCTTTTTTCCTCTTTTCGTACATGCCTAAGTTGTCTTTGAGTCAAAAGTGGTTTTCTTGATGCTTTCATTACCTTAAAAAAGCCTCATTACTTCTGTATCTACCTATTTTATTATTTTTTTGGAAATGAGGGTATAGTTCCTAAATAATAAAGGGTTTGGAGTAAGGGGGAAAATACAATCAAATTCAATAAAGTATAAATTTTTATCAAGATTAATTATATCAATTACATAGGGAAATAAATAAAATTATCTATAAAAATAGGCTAAAATGGATGATTCATGGGTTTAAATATGCTACACAAGACTAAGGTAGTGTCATAAATCTATATTTATGTTTCATTTTGTGAAAGGATAAGAACGTTGGAATAGGTCACCCTAGTGTCTGAAATTATAGTCCTTTTCTACCTCTATTATTTTAAAGGCTCGAGATTTATGGGTTTTTTCCACTATTTTAGTGTGAGCCTATGTATGAAATTTCAAAGGCTGAATGTCAACAAAGCTCATTATCAATCTGTTTCAATCTCTAAACCTTGATTTTATCTACACACATGAAATAATAAATACATCAAAAGCTTAAGGGGTAAAAATTGGGTTATGGGAAGTATCATCACATGATCTAGAATCCCTACTATCCTAATCACTACCTACATAAACCCTCAAACTAGGGTCTCAGATCAAATGTAGTTATCCTTTATGAAACGTGCATAATCAATGCACATGGTAGATGAAAGAATGAACTTTCACCTAGGCCCTTCCTTGATCAAGCATGCAAGTCTATGTGTGATGCAAAATGTTGAGTTATACTATTTATTGATTTTTAATTATGTACTATGCAAAAAATGTAAGTGCTAAATATAAAATGCCTTGTGAAGTCCTTTATATAGGAGACACTTTGTTTTGAATTTAAGAACTTTATTCACATTTGGATGACATTAGACAAGAGCATTATAAATTGACACCCTAGGGTCCAATGTTGTAGCCTAATCCCAGAACTCTTATCTTATAGGCTCAAGACCTAGGGTGATGGAATAAGCATGGGAAATCTAACTTGGCTAAGGTGGAATAACTATTTGAAAGGCTCAAGGTGATTGGGAATAGGTAAAGATGTGACTCAAGCATGAAACAAGACCAAGATGAGTAAAATGAAAGACATGGATAAATGTGAACAAAGCTCATATTCTCTAGTTGAAGTCTCCTATGAGAGGACTATGAAAAGATAAGATATGTGTGATATTTTGACCAATTTAGGGTGTATACATTTTCCCCCATTTTAATCTAGTGATGTAATGAAATGAAGTACTAGAGTAAAATAAATAAAATAAAATATGTACATAAACCTACCTATATATAAATGAATGTACTGCAAAAGGGTCTAACTCACTTCATGGCTAAGGAAATGGATGGAAATAAAAATAGTGCCTAGAGAAAGAAAAAATCCTTGAAATAGATGCCACCTATACTAAATCTTAATGTAGAATCCATGTAACATGGAGTAGGAGGGCAATGCTAGCCCCCTATGTTGAATCTAAATGAAAATGAGAAATGCTCAGAGGCCCAAGACCAATGTATCTCCTCTATCCCACATAAACTCATGTAATCTAGAATGTATGTATGTAATATATATACTAAGAGAAAAATATGTCTTTCCCCCACTTTGAATAATATAAAATAGAACTAAGTAGTGCTTAGAGACCCAAAACCAATGTCTACCCTCTATCCTGCAAAAACTTATGTAGTCTAGGTCTAGGTAATATAATGGACCAACCACTATAGATGGTTATGCAGTCCAACCTAGTGACAACCTAAGTATCATTGGGTCTAATTTAAAAATTTGGTCAATGCACAAGAAGATAATGGCATGTTTTTCCATTCTAATTTGTACAATCCTAGATGATGAAGAACATAAACATTTGTGCCATGCCCCTGACTCTGGTATGTGAGTGATGTGTATATATAATATGGTAATATATATAACCACATGTGATATGACCTATCATGTCATCCCCCATGTGTAAAACTAGAGACCAAAACACTATGCTCTACATTATGCTTATAATCTATTATTTAGTCTTATAATTGTGTCATGATGTATAAAGTTGTATGTGTGAGACATGTAGTGATGTACATGACCCTAAATTTGGTATCTGAGTCTAAATCTATATCAAAATCACTATTAATCCATGTAATTTGAACCATTATATTTGAATAGTCTATGTATCTATAAACTAAAGTTGTATCCCTCTGAATGTCTTGAGTAATACTGAGTAACCCATGTAATTTGAATCACTATATATTTTTGCCAATCTAAGCTAAATTTGATAATCTAACTATTGGAAGCTTAAGAACCATGGTGTATCCACTTATCTGAGTGGATGGGTATGTTTGGTAAGTGTAAGAATAATAATAGTAGGAATGATGCCCCCATTTTTGGGGATAGGGACAAGATTTCATGATAGAGGAGTTTGAGCCAAAAGTGATTACTAGTGGCATAGGAATAGGTGCAAGGTTGGTATGTGTTGAGTTGATTGAGAAGTTGTTTGATTGATTAGATTGAGTTGTTGAGATTGGAACAAGTTTTGGTTGGTGACGATTAAGGTGTATGTCTGAGTATAATAAAAATATAGAGATGTGCATGCCATAATAGGCAAATGAAGTAGTAAGAGAGTGAATCTCAAATGATGTTGAAGGTACCATTTTCATGATTCCATAGAAGAAAATGTTTTAAAAAATAGAGTTATGGGGTTTTAGCTATGGGCAAAATGGTATTTTGCTTTGGATTAAAAAGTTGTTTGATATAGGAAAATTGGATTGATTCTTGATTCATTTGTGTATTGACTAGTTTGAGATTTGGAGCTCTGGAGTGAGAGAAATGCTGAGGAGATGAACACCTATCATGACCTATTTTGAGCACTTGGCAGCCTAGATTGAGGTTGGTGGTGATGTTAGCCTGGTAAGTAAACATAATACATGATTTATATCTATTTTTAAACCTATTGTTGACATTTTAAAGCTATTTTAGGAGTCCTAGGAAACTTTTCACTAGTTCTATCACTCTTGTCCATGAGTCAACGCTCTTATCCTAGGTTCAACATTGTTGTCCAAGTTTCAGTGCTCCTATCTAGAAATGATATCTACTCTATAGTGTTATTATCCATTAGCCTAATTTCTTGATATTCTTATTTGTTACCTATTGTTGTGTGGCTTTGTTATTTACTTGTTATGGTTAACTAATGTATATTTTATTTTTGTTGTTTTCAGGTTGAGGTACAAATGAGAGAGTTCCATAGGGGCCAAGTGATGGATACATTAAGGCTATTACCATTTTTTATTAATGAGAGGGATATCTTGGATAGGGTAGGTTTAGGTCATGTGTGTCTTTTAGGTATAATGTAGTGGGATAGATATGTGATTACCACCTTATGTGAGATGTGGAATGTAGATACTTGTACTTTCTAGCTTCCTACATGGAAGATTATTATGACTCTAGAGGATGTGTATCACATTTCGCATTTATCAATTAATGGATGGTAGGTGACATTACAAGATGACATGGGTGATGATGCTATTGATCATGCTTCCTTGTATTTTTTTTGGTGTGCCTGTTAAGCATAAAATATATTGAGAGGGGGGGTGAATTAGTATATTATCTATATTTTACTTAATCTAATTTATTTTCTTTAACCACTTAATCACAAATGCCAGATATGTAATAAAATTGAAATAATAATATGCACCACATAAGAGAGAGAGACACTATATTTTTATGTGGAAACCCAAAGTGTGAAAAACCACAGAGAACAATCTCAAGTATATGAATGCATACCAACTCAAATTGAAAAATTTTCAAGCACCAACTTGTAGGAACACCAACACAACAACTATTTGTGAGCACCAACTTATAAGAGCACCAACCCCTTCTAAATATTTGTGAGAACCAACCCATAGGAGCACCAACCCCCCTTGTGTATAAAATGCATCTCTCAATGTTGCTTACATAACAAATGATAGAACTCTACAATATCTCCTACTTATCTCTTTTCAAAAACAAATAAAAACCATGTAATCTCTTGCATATTAAAAATGGATTCTCAATCTTTTATTTATATCTTTCCAAATCACCTTTGGCATTCACCCTTTATGACTCTTCAATCCTCATAGAAAACGGCACCAAACTTGCATGACCCTTTGTATCCTTGCATTTGAAAAGTCATATGGTGACCCTTCATAAGAAAATGCATCCTTTCCTCTTTTGTCTTTATCTTGGTGACTTTTCATATTCCTCAAAGTGTCCCTTCATGAAAAAATGTGCCATACCCTCTTTTATCTTCACATGGTAACTCTTGGAATTCCTCAACATGACTCTTCATGAGAAAATGCATCTCATTACTCTTTTGTCTTTACCCTGTGACTCTTTGACTTCTCCATGGGCTCTCTTTTGACTTATATGTAGCTAAAAATATATTCATTAATATTAAATAATATTAACACACGTTAACTAAGATATAAATATTAAAAACATCATTAAATGCAATGGGGCCTTTATCACCAATGTTAGACCTTTGACATCATGACAATATTTCTAACAATCTCCCCCTTTGTCATTGATGGTAACCTCAAACTAAAACTAACACACCTTGAAACCTACACATACTACCATCTAAGAAACAAATAGTAACTCACCCTTACTGTAGCACCCTATACCTATTCTACACCTATTTTTTCACCTATACCTATTTCTATACATTTCCGCCTTTGACATCAATGGTAAAAGGCCTATCTTGGAGCTAACACTTAGCACCCCCTTAACTAATGTTGATCCTCAATGGCAGGAAGTAAAAAAAATTACTCCCAACTTCTCCTGTAGATACTTAAATGTGTCTTTTGGTACTACCTTTATGAAAATATTTGCAATCTACTCTATAATACTGATATATTCCATCTTAACCTATTGATTTGTAACCTGCTCTCTCAAGAAGTGATATCTAATAGGAATATGTTTTGTTCTTGAGTACATCATTGCATTATTCAAAATATTAATAGCACTTGTGTTGTCATAAAAAATAGAAATAATTTCATCATATTTTACCTTGATATTTTCCAAAGTTTGCTTCATCCAAAGCACTTGAGTACAACACAATACCACTACAATATATTCTACTTTAGATATAGAAAGTGATATTAAATTCTACTTTTTGCTTAGCCATGATACTAAGCTATCACCAAGGAAGAAAGCTCCACCACTTATACAATTTATGTCATCCAAGAAACCTGTCCAATCTAAATTTTTATAAGCAACCAAAGTGAAATCTTTGCTTGTGAGATACCATAATCCATAATCCAATGTCCTCTTAATATATCTAAATATTCTCTTCACCAACTAAACATGGCTATCTTTTGGAGTTGACTGATATCTTGTAACCATACCTACTACATGCATGATGTCTGGCCTTGATGTTGTCAAATATAAAAGACTACCAGTCATAGATCTATACAAAGATTGATCTACAATAGGTGAATCTTCATCCTTGCTCACCCTATTTCCTATACTCATTGGTGTGCCAATTGGTGCACAATCTTCAAAAACAAATTTCTTCAACATTTCCTTGGCATATTTACTTTTAGATATGAAAATTCCTTTATTTGACTAAAATATTTGCATTCTTAAGAAAAATGACTATTATCAAAGCATAGACATCTCAAATTCTTTTTACATATTATCAAAAAATTATTTTGTCATTTTTTAATGTTTCCTCCAAAAATGATGTCATCAACATATACCATAACAATTAGTTGATTCTCACCTTATATTTTGATGTAGAGATCACTATTAGTGAATCCTCTCTTAAAACCTTGATCCTGTAGGTACTTATCAAGTCTTTCATACCAAGCTCTGAGAGCTTGTTTCAATCAATACAGTGCTTTCTTCAATCTACATACATAGATACTAATATTTGAGAGAATAAATCCCTTAGGCTACTCAATGTAGACCTCTTCTTATAGATTCCCATTTAGGAAGGCAGATTTGACATCCATCTGAAACACTTTGAAATTTTTAAACACTACATATGCAAAAAAACATTCTAATAGCCTCTAGCCTTGCTACTAGTGAAAAAGTTTATTCAAAATCTATTCCCTTAATCTGAGCATATCCTTTAAATACTAATCTTTCTTTATTCCTAGTTACTTCTCCATTTGCATTCAACTTATTTTTGTAAACCCATTTGATTCCTATCACATTGTGATATTATGGCCTAGGCACTAATTCTCAAGTATCATTCTTTTCTATCTAATATAATTCATCATCCATTGCCTTAACCCAATGCTTATCATGTCTAGATTCTGAAAAAGTTCTAGGCTGAATTTTGGATAACAAAGAAAAATTAACTTGATCATATTCACTTACCATCATTCTTTTGGTACAAATTCCTTCATTTATGTCCCTAATGATTTCACTTTCATTATGATTTATCTGAACATATTTGGATATATTTTTGGTTTCCTTTTTCTCCTTCTCATCTTCATTTGATTCTTAAAAATCTTCCTCTTCAATGATTTCAGTTTTGTCTACTGGATCACTAATTCTTTATGTTCCATCTTCTTATATCCTGACACTTGCACTTTTAACAATTTTCTTGATTCTTTTGTTATGACATTTAAAAACTTTACTTTTACAATAATATCCAAGAAATATACCATCATCTACTCTGGATTCAAACTTACCAAGTTTTTCATTGGTTCTCTTTATGAAGCATCTGTTGCCAAAAACTCTAAAATAATCAATTGTTGTTGGTTTTTATTTACATAGCTCATAAGGAGTCCTGTCACATTGACTCTTAATAATTCTCTATTATGAATATGTATTATTATATAAATTGCTTCTTTCCAATATTTATCTAGTATCTTAGATTCATTTAGCATTGTCTTGGCCATCTCCTAAACTATTATGTTTCTCTATTAAACTACTCCATTTTACTATGGAATTTTAGCTACTCAATAAAGTCTCTTTATTCTATGGTCTTCACAAAACTCAATAAATTGATCTAACATGAATTCTCCTCCTTGATCTAATCTTAGTTACTTAATCTTCAAATTAGTTTCATTCTCAACTAATGATTTGAATGCTTTGAAATGTTTGAAAGATTCTAATTTTTTATTTAAAAACATTACCCAAGTCATACGTGAAAAAAATCAATAAGTAACATGAAATATTTCTAACCTTGAGTACTTTGAGTTCTCATAGGTCTACAAAAATCAGTGTGAACAAGCTCTAACATTTGAGTGGTCGAGTACTCTTTTGTTTTGAACCACCTTCTGGCTTGCTTCCCATGCTAACAAGGTTCACAAAAGATGTTGGATGGCTTTGTAATATTTGGAAGATTTTTGACTACTTGCTTCTTACTGATGTTGACAAGATTGTCAAAATTTATGTGTCCCATCTTTTGTTCCATATCCATCTTTTTTCAATCTGACTCAAACAACATCTTTGACCTTTGATGTCTTATAACATATACAAATTATTTTTTGTTATTTAAGCATCTACAACCAACATATTTGAATATTTTCTCCTAATTTCATAACCTTCTACATAAAACTTTAGTGTGTTCTCCTATCACACATTTGACTTACACTCAAAATATTATGCTTAAGACCTTTAACATACAAAACATTTTTAGTTTTAGTTCTACTATTATCCAAACTTAGTGTACTTTTTTTAGCAATTATGGTAGTAATATTATCTCTAAATTTCACTGTGCCACCATTGATCTTCTTCAATTTTATGAACTTGCTCTTATCTCTTATCATGTGCCTTGAACATCCACTATTAATGAACCATGGATTTTCTTCATGTATTGCATGCAAAGTTATCTGTACCAACATAGATTGTTTAGGTTGTTTCTTTTACCATGAACCTATCAAAACTTTCTTCTTAATGAATGGAGCCTTAAAACTTTGGTCCTTCTTGATTGACTTGAACACACTTATATAATATAGATATGTGTGTCCAAAGTTATTGCACTTGTAACATATTATGGCCTCTTCATTAAAGCTTGATAGAGGCACAAAAGAGTTGTGGCTTCTACTTGACTCTACATTAGTTTCCTTCTTATTTCTAAAATTATTAGCCCTTTTTGACATTTTATTTTCTTATGACCATATCCATTACAACAAAAATAGTAACCATAAAAATATAACATGTATGTGTATATTTGACCTGATTACCTTTTGTATCTTTATTCCTTCTAGCCTTCTTTGTTTTAGATGTATTTTGTATTCTTAACTTCTTCCCTTTTTATTTCCTCTTTTGTAAGAGCTTCAGTATAGCTCTTTTCCTTTTTTCCTTGTCTATGAAAGTAGTGGCCTCCCCTTTCTCTTTTTCAAATCTGATACCTATCATATCTGACATTGATCTTTGATTTAATAATATTTTATTCAACATATTAGTGTTATTCTCAAATTTTGAATCATTGGTTGCTTTATCATTTATTGCTTTATTCATTTTCTCAAGATCTATTTTTAAAGAAACAATTTCAATAACATATCTTTCACATTCTTCACTTACTTTTTGCAACTATGTTGTTAGATCTTTTTCATTCTTCTTGGCTTCTTTAAAGTGTTCTTGTAGATATTCAATTTTTTCCTTTGACTCCTTTCATTTTTCTCGATCTAGAGCTTTAATCTTCAATTCTTCTTCTCAAGATATTTTAACTCTTCTAAGGCACAAATGAATTCTCCTTCTAGATTCACTTTGGCTTCATCCTATTATTCTTCTTAATCATCTATACTTTTACTTACAAAGGCATCTTCATGTATGGCCATGAATAGAAACTCTTCTTCTTTTGAATCACTGACTCCACTTTATTTGGTTGAGTTAGGATCTTTAGAATAAAAAATCTTCTTCTCAAATCCCTTCTTAAATTTTCTTTTGAAATTCTTCTTGTATGTATACTTTCCTTCTTCATTGTCACCATAACCTTATCTGGGCACTTAGCTACAACATGTCATATATTTCCACAATTAAAACATTTAAAAGGTAATTTTCCTTGATATTTACCTGTACCCTTTTTTGGCTTGTGAATGAATAGATCTCTATTGTCATCTTCATCATCACTAGAACTATCAATTGATTCTTGAATCTTAATCTTCTCTTTATTTGATGTCTTGAAAGTAGCTTCTCTCTTTGAGGGTTTCTCTTATTCAGTCTACACCACATATGCCATAAGAATACCATGTAGCTCATCCATATTTAGCTTGGGTAAGTTCTTCATCTCTTTAATTACCAAAAAATTTACATAATATCTCAATGGTAGAGATCTCAAAACTTTTTGAACCAAAATTGATTGTTCTAACTTTTCTCCAAGACCTTGAATCTGATTAACTATTTGATAAATCTATAAAATATAACTTGCTATAATTTTTTCCTCTTCAAACTATCTTCTAAAATTTTGTATCTTAGCTTGTTGAACCTTTCCATCACCTTTGTAAATATTCTTAAGTTTTACCCAAGTTTCATGAGTAGATTTACATTGCATAACTTTAACAAATTCTTATTCACATAAACCATATAAAATATAATTTAAATCTTTAGCATTATTTTCACTTGCCTTATTTTCTACCAAAGTAGTTGCAAGTGTCTATGGCTCTTCATATTCCTCCACCATTGGTTGCCAAATGTTGAATCCAAGGGCCATAAAATAAGTCTTCATCCTTATGCTCAAAAAATCATAATTTGTCCTATAAAAAAAGATGCCTTATTTGTATAAAAACTTTCATGTGATCCAACTATCATGCTTTCTTGATCTAACTTCAAGCAGTAAAACTTTTTCCAAAGGAACCTGTTCTGTTACCAATTGTTAATCATGAAATATACTAAGAGGGGGGTGATCAATTTATTATATATCTTTTACTTAATTTTATTTCTTTTCTTTAACAACTTAATCACACATGCAAGATATGCAATAAATTTGAAATAATAATATGTACCACACAAGAGAGAGAGAGAGAGAGAGAGAGAGAGAGAGACCATATTTTTACGTGGAAACCCAAAGTGGGAAAAATCATGGAGAAAAATCTCAATTATATGAATGAGCACCAACTCAAATTACAAATTTTGCAAGCACCAACTTGTAGAAGTACCAACCCCTTTGCCTAGCACCAACACACCAACTATTTGTGAGCATCAACCCATAGGAGAACCAACCCCTTACAAAGATTTGTGAGAACCAACCTATAGGATCACCACCCCCTCTTGTCTATAAAACAACTATCTCTCAATGTTGCTTACACAAAAAATGATAAAACTCTACAATATCTCCTAATTTTCTCCCTTTGAAAACAAATACAAATCATACACTCTCTTTCATATTATAAATGGCTTCTCAATCCTTTATTTATAGCTTTCCAAATCACCTTTGGAATTCACCCTTTGTGACTCTTCAATCCTCATGGAAAATGGTGTGAAACTTACATGACCCTTCATATCCTTGCATTTGAAAACTCATATGGTGACCCTTCATAAGCAAATGCATCCTTTCCTCTTTTGTCTTTATCTTGGTGATTTTTCATATTCCTAAAACTATCCCTTCTTGAAAAAATGTGTCATACCCTCTTTTGTCTTCACATGGTGACTCTTGGAATTCCTCAAGATGACTCTTCATGAGAAAATGCATCCCATTCCTCTTTTGTCTTTACCCCATGACTCTTTGACTTCTCCATGGGCCCTCTTTTGACTTATATGCAACCAAAAATATATTTGTTAATATTAAATAAATATTAACACACATTAACCAAGATATGAATATTAAAAACATAATTAAATGTAATAGGGCCTTTATCATCAATGTTAGATCATTGACATCAATGATAATATTTCAAATATTTCCCTCAAGAATAAATTAGAGAGGGAGTGATAGTGATGTATTATTGTCATTTATTATGTAGTTGAGTATTTCACACTTGCATAAGTGGTTATCTATAATATTGGCCTCATTTATTGCTATATATGGGAGTGGCGTGTTGATTACATATAAGATGCATAGGATCATTCATGGTGTAAACGTATATGGAACTATGTTATCATGGGGTAGGACTATGCTTACCCACTTATACAAGGACCTTTATAAGTTTACTCAGGAGGATTTTAGTGGTGGTGTGAGTGCAATTACTTTATTGCATTATTGATCTTATGATCACATAGCAGTTATACAACTGATTAGATTACTTAGGTTAGTGGGTACCTCCATGACCACTTAAGGAGTGATAGATGAGTACATTGGTTATCAGGTCTCCTAGGATAGATCACTATAGATGAATTTTAGATATATTTATATCTCATGATATCATATGGAGGTCCTATAGAGGATTTCCTAGGTGTCATGAGGATGGAGTGTAGTTATGGTATTTGAGGGTTAGTTTTTGGTTACATGACCATTGGGTTAGAGTGTATGAGTGATTTTAGTATGAGAATGTGACTAAAAATTATGGAGTACCACAAGATGTGCTCCCTATACCATGGATATAGGTAAGGAGTGCATGGGCACCAATAAGGGTAGGAGCTTATGTGAGGCCTATGGAGATTGAGTTAGCACCATTACCTTTAGATACATGAGATATAGCTATAGATATTCTAGATGTAGATGATGTTGGATGTACAAAGGCATATACCAGATGGTGGGCTAGGCATCATTGGGATCCATTATATCATATTGATGGAGGGGATGCTCCTGAGTATGAGGATATTGTGTTGATCAAGATGATGGGAGATAAGTAGTAATTATATTTTAATTATGTACAAGTTTGTGCTTTAATTTGATTTGAAAGTATATATCTAATGTAGTGTTGTACTTTATGTGAAGGGGGATTGGGAGGTCTGTAGGATGAAGCACAAGATATGGTAAGAAGTGGAGATGATGCGTTCTACGAGACCATTATTAAGTTGACACTTTGAAATCTCACATTACACATTCTTGATGATGCAACAGTGGAGGGTTTCATAGAGTGAGTGAAAATTACATCTAATGTTTATGATCATTTATTTGATAGAGTTGTTATGTCTAAAACTACATATGTTAGGTTAGTGGGAAAGAAAGATGAGTTGAGGGCTGATCTAGATAGGCATAGGATGACTCCACTAGATTATGGTTACATTAGCACAAGGATTATGGATAAGTAAATAGATCTTTAATAGTGATATTAAAACTTGCATGAGGAACATGGTTAGATAATGGAGTCAGATAGTCATTGTAAGAGGCATTTGGGAGCTCAAGGAGGTGTAGGGCTATCAAATATGAGAGTAAATTATGGGACTAGTACTGGTGGGGAGAGTGACACTAAAAAATGAGGGCATGATGCCCATTCATGATTGATTATACCTTGATATGATGTATGTGTTTTGAAAGCATTTTTATATATATGGATATTGTTATTATTTTAACTCATGCATACTATGTTATGGGATTTGAAAATATATTATTATATTTGTTATAAATGGCTAACTAGAAATAGTTGATTTGGTATTGTTTTCAAGGTTGAATATGTTTTGGTAAAATGATGTTTGGGATGTGATTTGATTGTTTAAGATATGTGAAATAGTGATGTTTAGGTTTTATTTTTAATCTTACGTACGAAAAGAACTTTATTTGTTTTATTATTTGTAAATTGATTTGGTAAAGGGAATTGTTTTAGGATTGGATTAAAAAATAGGATATTGGTAAGGTTTAGAGTTTGCTAATTTGGTTTGGCTAGGGATGGTTATTTGTAATGAGGAATGTTATTTGTAAGTAGGAGGGGATGTAAGAGAGTGTTCTTTTGCTTAATTACTTGAGAGTGGCTCAAGAATGCAAAGGTTAGCCCTTTAGCTCTATCATCACCCACTAAGTGAAGCTACATGATCATGCATGTGCTGCTCAATGTTTAGACTATGTGTCTAATCCCTCTAAGTCAGTGGGTCAATAATGCAAAGTATAGATATTCATTTGGTGCCATCATTGCCTTTCTAAGTGAAGCTATGAAACTGGTACTAATATGAATGTGTGTTAAATTACTATATAAATCTTGATGGCCAACTGAACAAGTTCTTATACTACTTATGATATGTAGAAATATGCTTTATATCTAATATTATCTATGATGCACTAAATATAGCTATACATGGAGACTCTACAAAATGTAACATCACTAAATGTGCAACAAAAACTATGTATTGTGATGCATATGATTGAGAAATAGGTTGAGATTGAACTAAAACCTATGATGGTGGCTCATCTAATCTCAATTATAATGGGTTGTTATGTGAAATAGGTCCTTAAAAATCTATTCATGTTGAATATCTATCTAGAGAAATACTATGTGATGTGAGTTCATTTAATCTTAACCATAATAGGTTGTTACATGAGATAGGAACCTAAAAATCTAGCTGTAGTGAGTATTTATCTATAGTAGTACTCTATTGTGGTGCCTGTGACTATGTTGGATATGTATATGGAACTACAATATGTAATCATATTGGAATAATTTTAGTAGAATCAAATAACTTGCATGAGATGGCAAAGCCTTTTGAAAGGCTTGAAGGAGTACAAATGGATCTCTAGTTCCATTAAAGTGAGGCAATGATGTTATCTATAAATGCTTAGGAATGAATATATTACAAATGTTTTTAGAATAGGGTTACCATGTAAATCATTGGCATCCATCCAAGAATTATAAGCCTTGTTTTATAAGGTAAGGAGTTGATGTTGTAATTCACCTACCACGTGCATCAAATAAATAATCTCTTGGGATGGTATATTATCATCCTGAAGTAGTTCATTTAATCATTGAATTTGATCATTAATTTTAGCCATGGGAATGTTACATTTAGCAATTGGATCATAAAGAGGGGATGTTCTCACTTGAGCCTTTGGAGTAATGGCAACCTAAACCTTACTAGAGGGATGTGGGCTACCATTCTCTAAAGGTGAAGAGTTAGAGATGGGTTCTACTGTAGTAGGGGGTGGGTTGGGAGATTCATTGGTATCTGTATGTTTTAGTAAATCACATTCTAGTTGATTAGAAGATGTGATGTTATCATTATCATGTGCATTATTAGAAATAGAATCATGCATAGAAGTAAAAACAATGTTTGGTTGTGCATTATGTTTGAGAAGAAGAGTGAGAGAAGATTTATAAACATGAGATGAATTTTCTTATCACTATGTACATAATAATCATAATTATTCAATGCATTATCATAGATGAAATATTATTCATAGTCGCTCTCATTTTCATATAAATTTGCATGTTCACTATCATACTCATTATCACTTCCATTGTCACTAGGGAGAGGTATAAGAGAAGAATTTACTTATTTTCTAATATGCAATAAATTACCATGTGAATTTGGAATATTATGTGTACATATGTTATCCATGGATGGAGTGTATGCATTATTTTCATTTGTACTATGATAAGTAAGAGTAAGAGAATTATCATTTAGACATTCTTTTGATAAAATAAAATTGAGAGCATGAGATGTATCATTTGAACTGTGTATTGGTAATTTGATTTTATTGAATTTATATTATTTTATTTTGAACATAGAAGTAGCAAAAGAGAGAGAAACATTAGGTTCACATGGAAGCAAATTATCACCAATAAGAGGTTCACTTGGAAGTGCATGACTAATTTGTTCATTTGGTGTATTTTCCATAGGAGAATGAGGTGAAAATTACTTATCCCATTTATCAAAATTATTTCCTTTAAAAGAGGGAATAACAGAGATAAGTTTGAGAGAAGAAGATGCATCTATTTTTGCTTCACTATCACTTTCACATGTATCATCATATTCCTCATTATAATAATAGTAATTATCTTCATTGTAAATGAAATCATTTTCGACATTTTTATCTAATGTGTAATTTTGCAAATTTGTCCATTCATTATCATAATTATGAGAAAAATTTAAAAATTAATATAGGGATGAGATTGAAGAAGTGCCTTAGTGGCCATTTTATTTCTTTCACCAAAGAAAATGTGAAAAAGTATTATTAATTAAATGAATGCAATAATAACTAATAACATAGACATTTTGAAAATATGTTTGGCACTGTAAATAATTTGAAAAAAGTTCTAAATATTTTTCAAAAAATTGTAAGGGAGGAAGGCTTAGGGTTTGAGGACCTAATTTGGAAATCTAGGGTTTAGATTGGGATTTTAGAAATTTCAAAAATTATTGTGATAATTTAAATTATAAAAATAATTTTGAATAGGATAAATGCACAAAAATTTATACAAAAATTAGAAATTTAATTTTTGCACAAAATAAATACTAATATTGAGATTTTGAAAATATTTTTGACACTCTAAACAATTTACAAAAAATCTAGAATATTTTTCTAAAAATTGTAAGGGAATGAGGCTTAGGGTTTGAGGACCTAGTTAAAAAATCTAGGGTTTTAGGTTAGGATTTTAGAATTTTTGAAATTTATTACAATAATTAAAATTTTAAAATAATATATGAATAGAATTGATGCACAAAAATTTATAAAAAAATCAGAAATTTTAAATTAAATTTGTACACAAATTTTGAAAGATAACCCTAAGTGTACATAGGGTTTTAGATTTGTTCGAAGTAAGTTGGATTTACCAAATTTTTTAATAACTAGGGTATATTTCCTAAGAAATAAAGGGTTTTTAATAAGGGGAAAAATACAATCAAATACAATAAAGTATATATTTTCATCAAGATTAATTATATCAATTGCATAGGGAGAGAAATAAACTTTTCTAGAAAACTAGGATGAAACAGATGATTTCATGGTTAAAATCTACTGCATAGTATTGGGACAGTGTCCCAAATCTATATTTATCTTTCATTTTATGAAAGGATATGAGTGTTATAATAAGACACCCTGGTATTTGGTGCTATATTTTTTTCTACCATTATTATCTTAAAGGCTTGAGATTTTGGTTTTTGTCCATTATCTTAGTGTGATCCTATACATGAAATTTTAGAGGCTAAATGTTAACATAGCTCATTATAGGTCCATTTCAATATCCAAACCTAGAGTCTATCTACACACATAAAATAAAAAATACATCAAAATAATAATGGTAATAAATTAGGTTAGGGAAAGTATGATTACATGATTTATAACCCCTTTTATCTTGATCACTATCTCCATTAACCCTTAAGCTAGGGTCTTAGATCAAATTTAGTTCTCCCTTAGGGAACATGCATAATCAATGTGCATGGTATATACAAGAATGAACTTTCACCTAGGCCCTTCCTTGATCAAGCATTTAAGTATATGTGTGATGAAAAATGCTAAGCTATACTATTAACTAATTTTTAATTATGTACTATGCCAAAGTAGTAAGTGTTAGATATAAAATTCCTTGTGAAGTCCTTTATATAGGAGACTCTTTATTTTGAATTTGGGAACTTTATTCACATTTTGCTAACATTATAAAACTTAAGGATGAATCTAAGAAAGGGTTTGGGACTCATTAAGTGAAGGAAACTAACTTTTAGAGGTCAAAATTACATTAGATATGAGTGTTAAAAATGGACACCCTAGGGTCCAACATTGTAGTCCAATCCTAATGCTCCTATCTTATAGGCTTGTGACCTGGGGGTGGAATAAGAATGGAAAATCTAACCTGGTTGAGGTGGAATTATAATTTTAAAGGATTAGGATGACTACGAATATTAAAAAAGGTGACTCAAGCATGAAATAAAACCAAGATGATTAAAATAAATGACATGGCTAAATGTGAACAAAGCTCATATTCACTAGTCAGAGTCTCCTATGAAAGGACTATGAAAAGATAATATATGTGTGATTTTTTGACCAACTTAGGGTGTATAAACCATCCTAAAAACATGTTTAAATCCATGGGGTTACTCATATTATTATATAAATGTGAATGACCCCCACTTTTGGTCCTAGCCTAGACCTTGTTTAATAGGCCTGAGTTGGACTTTAGCTCAAAACATGACTTTTAATGGTTTATCTTCATAAAAATGGCTTAGAAACTTATATAGTGATCCCATTACCACTCTAAAATATATTATAAATCATATATATTACTAGAAGTTAAAATAACCTCCTTAGTTGACATTAGGCCTAAACCTTGCCTTTAGGCCTACCTATAACTTTAGGATTTTAGGATGCCCTATTTAGTTTTATCTCTTTGTGATTGGTTTATAAAATTTTATTAGGTGTCCATCATATTTAAATACTTTTTTTAAATTTCTCCTTAGATTTTAATTACTCCTTTTACCCATCTTCCAAATATTACAGGTGACAAGCACAAAGGGAGTACCCTTTATCTAAGATAAAATAGAGGGCACTCCCCTATTTCCTTAGACAAAAATGGATATATTATGATCTTATTCTAGTGATATAGGTTATTTATACAAAATTTGATATTTTTTTCAGGTCAAAATACCTCTCAACTCATCTAAAACTTGAAACATACCCCCTTAGAAATGGATTATGTGTAGTATTTTCAAAAGTGGAGTGTGCTTAGCTTGTTTGAACCACTTATTTTCTCTATCTCCAATGTGAAAGGCATATGAAGATTTTAATATTCATGATTTAGTGTCTCAAAAATACATTCAACACCCTAACATATGATTCACCCTCCATACTCTTGACTTTACAAGACTATGTTATCCATAACTATATTTCTTGTTTGGAAAGACCCCTGCCTATAGGTAAAAGTAACACCTTTAGAGCTACTTACATTGATATGGGATCCTATTGATCCATTAAAATATATTAAATAAAGGAATTTTATCTGATCATTTAGGTTTTTTAAGCCATAAATAACTTAGAAACATCACCCTCTGTTCACTACTTTTCTCAGTCATTAGTAGATTGTGTTTTTTGCCTTTCTAGGTTTTGTAGGTACATACCTCTCTATAGGACCCTAATCATGATGTGTAGAGGTTTCCTTAAAACATAAAAATACACATAGAATTTTATTTTACCTTAATTTAATTGTAATGGCTAAAACACTCTCAAAAACCCCAACTTGGTTCACTATCTATCTCAGCCATTCAAAGTCGGTTTTAGGTGTGTATACTAGGCGTTTGGGAGGTATGTGTAAGTTATTTTACATTTTTTATATATTATGGGGATCCTATTAGTCAAAAATAATATTATGAAAATATTTATTAATAATTCTAACCTCTCTATAGCCTTTATATTCACTTTTGGTTCACAAATTGAAAACCCTCTATTGATTGTAAGTGTTTATAGGTTTGTGTATGAGCTATAGGTGCCATAAGAAGAAAAACACAATGAGTTATATTATTTATAATTATATTTTGATACATATATTTTATTGAACCAATTTAAACCATTAATATATGTTTTAATTATTTATAACTACAAATTTGGATGAAGAGGTTACTTTTGGGCCAAACCTTTAGGTTTCACTATTTGCAATTAGTGTATAAGAATGCAATTTAGGTCCTTCAAAAACTGATTTCCATTTCTCATCTTCCCCTAAAACATGGTAGAGATATTATCCTTGGTATATTATGAAATATTTACATTATATGATGCATAAAATCTCACTCCAACCTTATTGAATGGTCTCAACCAAATGTCTGAGGCCTCTATTTTGTTAAATCAATGAAAAGGGGCCTAAATTCAGTCACCTCATGTTTTTAAGGTTTCTCTTTTCACGTTTCCAATTTGAAACATAAAAAAAGGTATGATATTATTTTTTAAATGAATTGTGACTCTAATTAATGTCTCACTTCATGCCACAACACTCCAAAAGTACACTAAAACTCTCTACCAAGTCACATACAAATGTTAATTTTTGGTATATATAGACAATAAGAAAAATGTTGATAATATGCATTGATTTAGACCCCTCATGAATTTTATATCCATCTAAAAAATTTAAATTAATTATTAAAACCTCCTAGAGCTTGAAAATACCATTAAAACTCTTGTTATAACATGAAATCATCTCAAGAAGCTCCTGAACATTCACATTAATGGTTGTCTGACTGTAAATGTTTTACATGACTACTATACTCATGGAGATTGATTGGATAATGAATTTTGAAAAGATTAAGGGAAAAATATCAAATTTAAAACATGAAAATATACCTATCAGAACCCTCAAAAGACATTTTTTAAGCATGAAGATCTAGAAATGGTGAAAATAGGCCTATCATCCCAAATAAGACTAGTCTACAAACCCAAGATGATTTTCCCATAAACACACCTTGGAAAATGAACCAATTAATGTAAAAAATTATAGGGGATACTCAACATCCTCTATATCCAATATTAGTAGCTAAGTTGTATGGACATTTCCAAACAAGAGCAAAACTTGTAGGGTGCATAGATTAGCAAGCAAAAACATATATTCAACTTAATGAGAATGGTTTATGAAGAAAAATACACCATTAATAAAAATATTTATATGTAAATTAGTGTATCTAAGTTCACTAAAACCTCTATAAATATTTTGACTTGAAACTTCCTTTGCTAGTCGTACCGAGTACAAACCTGAAGATTGCTTTTGTTTGATAAGAAGGGTGAAAAAGGAGTATAATGGTTTTAAGCCAAAAATGACACTTTTAGATAATTTAAAATCACTTATATGGATATTAATTAGCTAAAGAGTCATATTACAACATTATCCCACATGGCACACTTCCCATTCAAATGTACAAGTGCTAAACTCTCCTTTTTCATCAAGAAAGTTACCTTTTCTTCTGACGAACCTACCACTTTAAACTACCAATAGTTTATTAAGACTTATTAGGGCACATGTCACATTAAATCACCTTTTTACACCTTTAAACTTCCTAATAAATCCATACAAGTCATTAAATGCACCTTTTTGACCTCAAAATGACTAAAAAGACTAAAATAACTAATGACCAAGCTAGTATAACATAAAATGACATTAATTAAAATATAAAACACCTTGTGAAATTTATATTAGAACCTTAAAACACATAAAATTAAATTATTTACCTAGGGGTGCCCCAATTTGACCTTAAAGTCAAATTTAGTCAATAAATTAGTGACTCATAGGGGTAGTATGCTTTGCTATACTAACTAGACCAGTATCCTTATCAGTCTGTTAGGATTAAGGAGTAATTTTAGGTTTGAAACAAATAATTAAACCTCTTAACTTTGACCATCAATTAAATACCACTAATTACCTTAAGATACACATAAAACAAGACAACTAACTAACAAGACAGACACACATGTGCTCAAGGCACTTAGGGGAATCAAAAAATAAACTATTATGCATGATTAGAAGCTAATAATACCTCCTTTCTAGGATAAAAATGAAAACTTCTTGAATCATCTTCATGGTGAGATGAAACATAGTGCAAAGCATGTTTCTCTGTGGATTAGATGCTTTATAGATCAGACCTATTCCTTGGCATTATGATTGAGTTGATCTTAAGTAGATCATATTCAAATAGGTCTCCTATGTATATATATTTCTCTTGAACATGTTCACATACTTTATATTTCTTCCCACTCTTCATTTTATGGTCAATTTATATCTCCTTGGAAGGCATGGCTTCAAGAGGAGTTGTTTCATGTTCCTTAGAAGGTTGAAGCCAATAGGATCTTGTTCCATCCCTCAAGAGCTATTATATTTCTCCCAACTGGTTGAGAGTATGATATCCCATCTTTATTAATTCAAACATGTCATCATCAAATTTATATGCTTCTTGAAAGGATATATTTGAAAGGTTGTTGTTCCTTTGCATACTTACTTGAGTGCCAAGGTTGCCTCCTCCATTTGTGATTATCTCATAGCCTCCTTGAAGAGGAGTATATCTTACTCCAATTAATTCAAAAATTTCATCCAAATTCTTCTTAATAACTTGTTATTTATCATTTATGACATATTGGACAATGTCATCTTGCTCATCATCATTTATAATTAGCTATAAAGAAGTAGTAGACCCCTTGAGAGACTCAAACTCATTATAAATGTTTTCAAAATTCTACCAAAAGTCCTCATCTTCCTCTTGATAAGAATCATGAATGGGAACAACAATATTTGGAACAACAAGATAAACTCCTTCATCTTCTTCCTTATAATCTAAAAATAATTCATCTAAGACTTCTTCAACACAAAGAAGGCATTCTTCATCATCACCCAAACAAGAAGACTCAAAACAAAGACTCGCCTCTTCTTCAAAACTTAAAACCTCTTTTGGGATCTCAATTTTTATACCATCTATCATAATTTGATCTTTATTTTCAAGGGCTTCAATATCTTCCATCTCTTTCTCCTTTTTGGTGATGTCAAGACTAGGCATCTTGAAATCCATTGATCTAGTCCAATGAGGCTGCCAAGGAGTTAGGCTTTCTTCAAGCAAGAGTTCTAAGTTTTTGTAGACCAAATAATCCTCCTTATGTTCCCATAAAATATGTACATCAAAGCAAAGGGTGATGGGGTGAGGAAAATATGAACTAGTTGGTGGAGGTGTCACATAGAAATCAAAATTAGATTGAGAGTGAAATGTAGGGGATTATTTTGGAAGATCTAAAGGAAGGGGAGGTAGACCTTGGGATAAAATAACTTGATTTTGTTCCTTCCACTTTATAAAAACTTCATTAACATATATTTATCTTAATTAATATCTTGAGGAAGGGTGGATGGGGTGCTTTTATGCATAGGATCTTCTTTTGGGTCTAAACCTTCCATCACACCTTGACTTAGTAATTTCATCTTTGCCTCTAACTCTTCAATTTTCTTGGTTAGGTTCTCTTGGGAAATTATTTATTTAATTTCATAGGATTATTCATGATAAGGAGGAGTATATTAGGTTTTAAATGTAACACTAAAAACTTTTTAAGGAATGGTGGGAGGGGTTTGTATAGGATCAAGTTCCTTCTTAACTTCACACTCTTTATCAAGATTTTTTTCCTCTTTCTTTCCCCATGATTCCACTATCTTATTCCAGCTTAGGATGTTAGTGTTATAAGTCTCTTTTTGAGATGATATGGATTAAATGTGAGAGGTAAATGAGGGATTTAATTCCACTTCCTTTATTGCTAACATAGACTACTAGATATGCATGTTAGCCAACTCAATTTAACTATCAAGATTAGCTTCAAAAACAAGGTTTCTCTTCTCAACTCTCTCTTCCAATAGATTGGTAAAAGGATGTGTTTGATATCAAATATTAGACTCATGATTAGGAATAAAATATGGTTGATAGGAAGCTTGGGGAAGTGGATATGAAGGTTGATAGGTTTGGTAAGGTTTCCTTTCATGAACTCTTAGTTTATCCTCTAAGGAAGAAACTAGGCCACTCACATCAAGCATCTCACTTGTAATAATTTTCTAATTGGCTTTCTAAATAGTTACCCACTCTCTTTTGAATAACTCTAATTCATATCTCACATTATGAATAAGATGGATAAGACCTCTTGACCACATCCCCTTAGAGCATCAGGCTCTAACATGTACCTTTCATAGCCCAAAAGTGTTTGTTTGAAGGTAGATATGGATTGACTTGAGAAGTGACTAGGTTGACTAAAAATATCATGACATTGAGAAGCATGTCTATAAGAATTATACACTTAATGATAAGGTTGGTACACTTCATGAAAAGGCTAGTTAAGAACTTGTTAATATTGATAGGGAATGATATAATCTTGAAAAGTCTCGCCAACTTTTATAAAATAGTGATCAACACTAAAATTAGCCATGAAAATTCATTAAAATAAATAAAACAAAGTAAAATGTTACCAAAAATATTTAAAGGATAACCTAGGTTACTTGACCAGCTGATATATCTTTGGAGACACCATTGATGCTTTGATAGATGCCTCTTGATTTAACAATTTTTGGAATATTGGTGTATTATTTTTAATTTAGTTAAAGGGTTTGAGTAGTAAAATAAATAAATAAATAAATATAAAATAATTAATATAATTATTTGTGTAAATTAAATTACAATTTTTATCTTTCTAAAAATAGTAATAAGAGATGAAAAATAAGACTTAGCTAGAAACTAACTGATACAACTAATAAAAGGTATGATATTCACTATACAAGATTGGGAGCCTATCACAAATTGAGATATAACCTTTGTTTTATGATTGGATAAGATAATTAGAAGTGGATAGGAGTGAGACTATTACTATATTCCATCTCTACCACTATTGTCCTAAATATCTAAGCTTTTTGGGTTTTGTTCACTATGTTTGTGTGACCCTGTCTATGAAGTTTTGATAGATAAAAGTCTATAGAGTTCCCTACAGAGAAGATTTTATCTTCAAACCCTAAATTATATTTTTATTTGACCAATTTTTAGAAAGAGGGGGGGGTTAGTTTGTGTAAGATTCACTGAATTTGTATCCATAGCCCTTGTGTGGGCACACTGCCTACATACCAATACTCCAAAGAGGGATCAAGCCATATGTAGTTATCCCACTTGATGTGCTTTATGAAATAGTGTGTATGAAGATTAAAAATGGTAAAATAGATATGATTTATGTGGCTAATAACTAGTGTAAATATTTGAATAATCTTGTAAGTATATTGGTTGGCTATATGCAGAGAATAAAGAAGATTGCTTGAGTAGTCTTGCTTGTATTCTTGATTACTTAGTGATATTTGCCAACCTTTTCTAAATGATCTTTGAATGGAATTTTATATGGATATATTGGTCATGGGTTGAATGTGCTCACATTAGGCTAACAAGGATAGGGATGGGGAACTGGAAGGAATTGACTATTGGGGCCAAAATTGCACTTGGATAAGAGCATTGAAAGTGAACAGGAGTGGCACCAAAACTATAATCCAAGTGTGGTAGTATTGTCCTGAGTAGATGAGACCTAGGGGATTGATTTTTCATAGAAAGAGTAGTCTAAGTGAGTTGGGATGAAGTCTGAAAGGTTGTATATGATTGATAATCAGTGAAAAGATGGCTATGAGGGTCATGGAAGTAATCAAGAGGGATATATGGGTTGGGTGTCATTATCCACACTTAAGTCACCAATTTTCATATTTTATATGACTAAATTTGACCCCCCTTTATTATAGTGATGCAAAAAAGTGAAATACTAGGTTAAAGGAAAAATAGAAAACATACTTGAACTTACCTATAAGGGTGAAGATCATGAAGATATGTGATGTTGGGTGTGCATAGGGAGCACATTGTGAAGTGTGAATCTATAAGAGAAAACAAAGAGTATATCATTTCTTACTTAATAAACTATATCTAAAATAATAATTTACAAATCTATGTAAGAGAGAGAGGAAGAGAAAGTAATTAATACACATCATTGGGTACATGGACCAATACAAACCTATTGTGATGTTGAGTAATGCTGAGTGATGTTGGATGATACTAAATGATGTTATATCAAGAGTAATATCATAAATGGAGCTAAGTGCTTAATTCCTCAAGAAATGGCTCAAGAATTCAAAAGTTATCCCTTTAGATCCATCATAACCCATTAAGTGAATCTTTGTGATCATACATGTACTAATTAATGTCTATACTATGTTTCTAATTTTTGTGAGTAGGTGGCTCAGGAATATAAAGGCTAGCTAGTCCTTTAGCTCCATTATTTCCCCATAAAGTGAATCTATGAAATGATACCAATATGGATGTGTGTCATATGAGATGGCTCCTAAAACCCATTAATATACTATGATATAATAATATTAGCATGGATATTCAAATATATGATGAAAACTAGGCCATTATTGGCCACTCCAAAAGATGGAGATTAGGCTTGTATGAATCCACTCTAAAACTGGTGCCCTAAGCTTATATGAAATCCACTCCAAAATGTGGAAGTTAGGATTATATGAAATCCACTTCAAAATGATGCCAACCACCTATAGATGGAATAAGGCATGCAACTACTAAGAATTTTTGGGTAATACTAAACATGAAAAGAAAAGAAAAGAAATGTGGTGTGCACATTACCCCCAATCACTAGTGTTTGGAACATGGATTTTGATCTAAAAGGTATACCATCTATCATATCTAAAACTTGAAGTGAGAGACATCATGTCATGGATAATTCCCCCTATATATATTCTCTAAGAAAAAGTGTACTAAAAACTAATGATTATAAACTAGTCTAACTATGCAAAACTATAGTTGAAGCTACATTTCTACCTAATTTTAGAAAGTTTGGATTTTTTTTATTTGGATAAGAGTAAAAAAATTGGATAGTAGTGGCACTAAAATTATTTTCCAATATTGGCATTGTTGTCTTGGGCCAAATATGGTAATTTTTCTGACATTTTCACTATCTACTTGGTCTATTCTAACTGGTTTGATGTCTGGTTACTATTTTGAGTGTTCTAAAACTAATTTTTTTGACTAGTATAAGCTTTAATCTCTGTGAGAAAACCCCTATTTGTCACCCCCTCTTTTGAGGGTGGAAATTAAGACCTTGTAATTTCTACCCTTAAAATAAATATTCTAACAAGTGTGTTATGCTATAAATATACATGATATAGTAATTATAATTGACAAAATATTTGTAGATATAATAGTCTTTGTAATGGAGATTGATAGATCAACATTTGTATGACAAGATAAATATAATAATGTAATAACATGTGAAATGTATTGTATTGAAATTGTAAGTTTGGTTAGTTTTTAGATGTTAGTTGTCGAGGGATGGAGCATGATGTCCATCATGGCATCCAAAAATTCAAGAATAATGCATAATATGGAGCATGGCATTACAAAAATTAAAAATAAATCAACCAAAAAGCACACAAGGAAATAAGCAAGAAGCATACAAGGGTGGCTAAGGGGCCAAGAAAACAAGGGACATAGGAACATGTCACTCAAACTAGAAGGCAAACATACAAGACATGTTTAAATGCCACATACACATACAATTGAAATAAGGTTGGCATGAAAGCCACAATCACATAGAAGGGTATAAGCAAAGGACATTGGAAAATATCCTAAAGCACACACATGAATAAAGAAAAGGACATTGGTAAATGTCCTAAGGTACACACAATACATATCAACAAAGGACATTAGCAAATGTCCTAAGGCACATACAAGAGATAAATAGGAACTAAGAAATGCAATCACATCTAGCTACATAGAGTAAGAAAGGGAAACATGTAAAAGTTATAAATACAATAATATCTAACTAATAAAATAAATAAGTATAATTATTCAAGATATGTTAGTACAAGACTAGGAATATGCTAAGAAATATAAAAGTGTTATATACTAGTGACTGTCAATAGATTAATCTATGTAAGCTATTAAGTAATGTGCATCAACATGATAACTAGAGTGTGTGGTGTAGTAATTACATAACATGGATGGTGTAGTGTTGTTAAACATGCCCCCAGTGGATATGTATATTAATGTATGTCTTGATGTATAAGTAGGATTCCCCCTTAATGGGTAGAGTGACACAATCAAGGATCTAAATGTCACTGCACACACTCAAAGAATATCAAGTGAAGCATGATAATGTAGTTAAAATGATAAACAATAGCATAAAATAGAAAATATAAGTCTAGAATTATAGTATAAATGTAAAGCATGGATAATGCATACAATCAAAATCATTTTGCATTTTTGAATTATTTGCATGTTTTTATATTTTGAAATATTTGAATGTTTTTTGTATTTTTGATATTTTAATATATGTAAAATCAATAACAAGAAGAATATGTACAATAAATTTAAGAGGAAATATTTTAAATTAATCAAAAATAAATTATGTATAAGTAATGTTGAGAAGAGATGATACTAATCGATGAGTCTCATGGGAGACTCCCTATCATGATGTCATATATCAAATAAAGGAATCGTGTGTGATTGAAAAGTATGAGGGAATGTTTTGAATATGACTTTGAATATTCACATTCATTTTTGGTATCTTGGAAATCATAATAAATTATATTATTTCACTCATCATTATCATCTTGAGTGTGAACCACTAGAATGCTAGTGTTGACTTTTGTTGTATCTGGATATTTTCCTTTGATAAATTATGTCTATGAATGATTTTCCTTAGGATGTTAAATTAATCCCAAACATTTGTGACAAACATTATAAATTATTTGAATAAGAGTAGTGATGCCTTGAGTATGTTTGCCTAACCCTTGACCTTGATAATCAAACTATTGTAGATATTTTTGACTGAACCTAAACTACTTTAAAAGTTGAGCCTCATTTTGGAGATGTCCATTTGCATATTTTTTGTACTTTACCTATTCCTATGGTAATATTCATTGCTCTAATTTTATTTTTTTATCCTTTTGGTGTTCTAAGTTATGCTTTGGTAATCACTTTTCTACTATTTTTGAATTTGACACTTTGTAAATGTGTTCCTATGTCACTATGGATTTCTTGATTGATTTACCTTTTATAGGGTCCTCATGAGTAATTATATATTATATATGTTTTTTCAATGCCAAACATGAACATGTGTGATGCCCATGCATTTTATGATATGCACAATAATATCTAGATTTTTTCACTAGATGTAGAGGAGGTGGTTTGATCAACTTAGATTTAATCACTTCCTTTAGTACCTCACTTGCACTTTTATTTTATCTTTGAAATATTTTTGAATCGCTATTTTTAGAGTTACTTTGTTGTGATTTCTTGTTTTGATATGTAACATTTCTTGCAACCAATTGACTAGGTGAAGGTGCATACACATGATTGACACTAGGGTGCCATTGAGGGTTTTGTATTATAATCTAATTTTCCAATGTTGTGATCTTGTCATGTAATATCTGATTCTACATTTGTAAATCTGAAATTAACTTTCTCGTAATGGTGATATGATCCCTTAGATTCTCACAAGTGTAAACCCTAGTTGTTTTTTATTGAACATGTAAGCACATATGTTGAAGATGGTTTGAATAAGATATAGGCTAAATGTATGAATTATTAATAATATCATAGGTTTCCTCACCTTTTGGAGGGGTGATATCATGGACTTGGTTAGATGGAAAGTATCTATCACCCTCTTGGGGGAGAGGAGGAGAAGGAAGATACTCAAAAGTAGCTAGAGATTTAGATACATTTAGGTAGAAACTATGTATATGAGATGAAATGCACGTAATTTGTATAGAAATAGTATTATAAAGATCAATACACATGAGAAATATTAATAAATGGATAGAGAGCATGTAATTGTGCATTAATGCATAAGGAACTTTGGCATGTGCTATGACATTTCTAATGTGTTTAGCATGATAAACTAAAAAAAATCCATATGAGAGATAAAAAGAAAGGGATAGAAAGCATGAATTTGTGCATGAATGCATAAGAAAATTTGGTATGTTATATTACATTTCTAATGATTTTATCATGATAAACTTTAATTTTTTTCCATATGAGAGATAGAAAGCAAGAGATGAAACCTTGTATTAAAGACAAGTAAACTTTTCTTTGAAGGAGAGGTATCTTACTATGTTTAACAATGAATTTCTTAATAACATCCCATATTATGAAAATTAGGCATGAAAATAAAAGAATGAAGCTTTGTATTAACATATGGTAAACTTCATCATTCATGTACATGATAGGACCAAGTATGGTCTCCTTATTATTTGCTAAAAATGTAAGAAATATTTGAAAATAAGTGAGATCTATTTTTTGAAATCTAATTTTAGATGTAAGGTGGTACCTCAAGAAGAAAATAAGACCTAGTATATGTAGCTAGGGTTTTAAAGATCATTAATTTGAAAATTACTATGAAATTTTGAAATTTAAAGTGAATTTCTGAGTTAGGTATGCAAGTAAAAAATTAGAAATGTATTTTAAAATGTGTGATTTAATAGGGCCTAGGATGTACCACTAGGGTTTTAAAAAGTAATTATTTTTTAAAATTACTATTTAAATTTGAAATTTAATGTGAATTTATGATTTTAATAATCTATTAAAAAATTAGAAAATTATTGAAAAATTACTAAGAAAATATCGAGACCTAGTATGGGCAACTAGGGTTTTGAAATAAATTTATTTTAAAATTACTATGAAATTTTAAAATTTAATGATGATTTATAATTTTATTATGCACATAAAAAATTAGAAAAATATAAGAAAAATTAGTATGACATTTATGCTAAGGTTTCGAGGGTTTTTATGTGTAAACAAAGTAAGTCAGGTTCACCAAATGATTTAAAATTTTTGGGAATATTGGTGTATTATTCCTAATTTATTTAAAGGGTCCAAGTAGTAAAATTAGTAAATAAATATATAATAATTAATCTACTTATTTTTTAAATTAAATTACAATTTTGTTCGTTCTAAAAATAGTAATAAGAGATGGAAAAGAAAACTTAGTTAGAAACTGACTGATATGACTAAGACATGGTCTTATATTCATTATGTAAGATTGGGACACTATCATAAAATAAGATCTAACCTTAATTTTATGATTAGATATGAGTTTTGGAAGTAGATAGGATTGGCACTATCAATTTATTCCACCTCTTCCATTGTTGTCCTGAGGATCTGAGATTTTTGGGTTTTGTTCACTATGTTTGTGTGACCATATCTATGAAGTTTTAGGAACCAAAAGTCTGGAAAGCTCCATATAGATTATATTTTCTCTTTAAACCCTATACTCCATTTTGATTTCACCAATTTAAATAAATAGGGTGGGTTAGGGTGTGTAAGATTCACTAAACATGTATCCACACCCCTTGTGTCGACACACTGCCTACATACCAATGCTATGAAGAGGGATTAAGCCATATGTAGTTCTCCCACTTGATATGCTTTGTGAAATAGTGTATGTGAAGATAAAAAATGATAAATTGGATGTGTTTTACATGTCTATAGACTGGTGTAATTATTTGAGTAAACTTTTAAGTATATTGACTGGTTGTATACAAAGAATAGGGAAGATTGCTTGAGTAGTCTTGCTTATATTCTTGATTACTTAGTGATATTTTCCAACCCTTTCTAAATGATATTTGAATGGGCTTTCATACGAATCTATTAGTCATGGGTTGAATATTCTCATATTAGGCTAAGAAGGATAAGGATGGGGAACTAAAAAGAATTAATCATTAAGGCAAAAATTACACTTGAATAGAATCACTAAAAGCAAAAAAGAGTGGCACCAATGTTATAGTCCAAGTTTGGCACTACTATCTTGAGTAGACAGGACCTAGGGGACTGATTTGTTCTAGAAAGAGTAGTCTAGGTGAGTTGGGATGAAGTTTGGAAGGATATGGATGATTGGGAATTAGTGAAAAGATTCATATGAGGGTCATGAAAGAAATCAGGAAGGACCAATGGGATGGGTGTCATTAACCACACTCAAGTCACCAATTTTCACATTTTATATGACTACAACTCTAAAGACTGATTGTTGAGAGACAACACCAAAAATCTCTCAACTTCTTGGACCAAGAGTCCCACCAAGCATGCCAAAAATTGTAGTCACTAGAATTTTCACCCTTTGAGGATATGCCTAAGTTCTCCTCATCCAAGTGGCACAATGGAAAACACATCTATGCTTGTGGGTAGACTAAGGATGAGGTATCTAGATAGGGATAACTCCCTTGATGTACCACTTTGGATTTTAACTAAACTTAAAATTCAAGGGTGAAATGGGAGAGAGATAATTAAAATTAAACTATTTTATGGGAGGTGATGCACTAAATAACATGATGACTTCCAACCAGCTGCATGTTACACATGAAATCAAGGGACAAACTAAACATACACTTCTCCAATCTACATCTTTTCACATCAGTGTTACTTTATGAGGTTATGGATGAATGTGAAAATCTAGGAAGACTAGATAATAGGCCTTTAATTTCACTAATTCAAATAATAACTCTCTCAAACCTTAACATTTCCTAGAATACTTCACATGCCTTTCAAGAAGAAGCTTTCTAACTACAAATAGGATGAAAGAATGAGACCACATGTTAAGGAATCCATATTCTTCACTAATAAATATTCATCATCCAAGTAAAACACACTTATGAATAGTCATTAATATTTAAAAATAATTAGTCTTATTCATCAAATGTTATGCAAATTAGTAGAGATTTTCAGTGGAACATGAGTTATAATGGCCAAAATGGCTAGTTTTTATAAAACTTGAGAGAGAGAGAGAGAGAGAGAGAGAGAGAGAGAGAGAGAGAGAGAGAGAGAGAGAGAGAGAGAGAGAGGAGAGAGAGAGAGAGAGAGAGAGAGAGAGAGAGAGAGAGAGAGAGAGAGAGAGAGAGAGAGAGAGAGAGAGAGAAGAAGAAGAAGAAGAAGAAGAAGAAGAAGAAGAAGAAGAAGAAGAAGAAGAAGAAATAAGTACAAGGGTCACAAGGACACTTTTAAAGCTAGTAAAATCAGTTAATTATGAACTATAATATGATATTATATGAAACATGCAAGGTCAGGAAGTCCAAGTGTCCATCCAAATCATCAAACTCTTGTAAAGTGCCATGAAACTCTCTTAACTAGCTCAAAAAAACTACCTTCATGATTAAACACCTCATAAATAAATAAAAATAGGTATATTAATTTGAAATAATTATTATTTTATCAGGCATGCCTTTCTATGCATTATTTTTAGTCTTGTTCATCTAAAATTATTTGGAAGTGAGCCATCATCATTTGCTATCTAGAAATCTCTTCCTTCATGTACCCTTCACACTTGGCTTCCAAAAAGATATTATTTTCTGATGAAAATTAATGTGAGGGAGTTTATTACACATTTAAATACCATAAAAGGCATTATATACATCAATAATGCTTTAAAATCAGCTCACATTAAGTTTTCCACCCTTCTCACTAGCTTGTTCACTAGGCTAGTTTTGACTACCTAAGATGAAGCACCTAGTTTGGACACTAAAGAGTTTTTCATATAATTAAATGACCATAATTATTTATTAAAACTCATAATATTCCCTCAAAAAAATCATCTTTAGACTCCTCTTATAGCCTACACAATGCACAAAACTATCAATAAAATCTTGTTTTATACCCTATCTATACAACTTTTTATAGCTAAAAATCATGAGGATTATCTTGATTGAGTCATTTTTAATTTTAAATATGTTTCATGTTCAAAACTATTCCATTATATCATCTAACCAACTCCATTTCTCCAAACTAGTTATGGCTGAGGGTTTGCAAGGGTTTTAGGCCTATTTTGACTCTTAATCTTTGTTCATAAAGCTCTGGCATCCAACATGAAAAAAAATATAAGAAAAAAATTCCTTCAATACCCCTATTAACCTCCCATAACTCCTTTTTCATCCATGTAATTCCTCATTAAATATATGAGCATTAAAACTTGACCTATCAAGCTTGTTTTCCTCTTTTCCTACATGCCTGAGTTGTCTTTGAGTCAAAATTGGTTTCCTTGATGATTTTATTACTTTAAAAAATATTATTAAAATTTTTTTCCACCCTAAAAACATTTTTTAAATCCATGTTGATACTCATATTATGCTATAAATGTGAATAAACCCCCCTTTTGATCTTGGCCTAGACCTTGTTTAATAGGCCTGAGTTGGCTTTTAGCTCAAAACATGAATTTTGATGGTTTCCCTTCATACCAATGGCTTATACACTTCTATAATTATCCCATTATTAATCTCAAATATATTATAAATTATTTATAGGAATATAAGTGAAAATAACCTCCTCATTTGGCACTAGGCCTAAACCTTGCCTTTAGGCCTACCTGCAACTTCAAGATTTTAGGAAAATCTATTTAGTTTTATATTTATATGGATGTTTTATAAAATTTTATTAGGTTTACCTCATCTTTCCACACATTTTTTAAAGGTCTCTTTATCTTCTAGTTACTCCTTTTACCCATCTTCCAAATATTGTAGGTTTCAAGCACAAAGGGAGTGCCCTTTATTTGAGACAAAATAAAGGGCACTCCCCTATTTACATAGATAAAAATGGATATCTAATTAGATTATTCAAGTTATATATGTGATTTTTACAAAATTATAACTTATTATTAGGTCAAAATACCACTCAACTCATCCAAAAATTGAAACAAACCCCTTTAGAAATGGATTGTGTGTACTATTTTCAAAGTGTACTATGTTTAGCTTATTTGAACCACTTATTTTATATATATATATATATATATATATATATATATATATATATATATATATATATACATTTTTAAATTACTATGTTTATTTTAATAGTAATTATATAGTATCTCCAATATCCATTTAACACATTGACCTCTAATGCATTCTCCATACTCTTGAATTCTCAATACTATGTTATCTATGATTGTGTTTACTATTTGGAAAGACCCCTGCCTATAGGCAAAACTAAAACCTTTGAATATACTTGAATTGATATGGGTTCCTATTTATAACTTAAAATATATTATATCAAGTAATTTTATATTATCATTAATTTTTGGTAAACTACCAATCACTTAGAAACATCACCCTTTATTCATTGCTTTTCTCGATCATCAGTAGACTGTGCTTTTTGACTTTCTGGGTTCTATAGGTGCATCCCTCTCTACAGGACCCTAATTATGATTTGTATAGGTTTTATTTAAAATTAAATAAACTTAGTATTTATTTTACCTTTATTTAATTTTAATGTATAAAATAGTCTCAAAACCCCAACTTGGGTCATTGTCTCTATTAGCCACTCAAAGTTAGTTGTAGGTGTGCATACTGGGCTTTTGGAGGTTTGTATAAGGTGTTTTACATTTTTTATAGATTATGTGGATCCTAATATTCACAATTAAGGTGATAAAAAAATATATTAATCATTATAACCTCTCTATACCCTTTATACACACTTTTGGTTCACAAACTAAAAACCCTTTATTGACTATAAGTGCTTACAAGCCTATGTACAAATTATAGGTGCCATAAGAAGAAAAACACAATGAGTTATCTTCATTATGATTATATTTTGAGTATTATATGTTAATTTAACCAATTTAAACCAATAATATATGATTTAATTATTTATAACTACAAATTTTTATCCAGGCAACAATTTAGGTGACAATTCGGGTGACAGTTCGACCCCAATTGATGATAGAACTCCTGGGAACCATAACTTTTGCACCGTAGCTCCAATTGACTCACCGTTTGAACTGTTGGAAAAATAATAATGAGGAGAAAGTTAAGTGATGTAATTTATCTCTTATTTATGAATTTTGACCCCTGAAAACCCAATGTAAGTGCCCCAAATTTCAATTTTAGTAGTGCATTCTAAAAATAGTAAGTTTCTAAAAATAGTAATTCCTTGAATTCTATATTGTTTTAAATCTTGGAATTCAAAAAACTTAATATCCCTTGAGATTTTTTGCCTTTCACATCCTCCCCATGCTTTCAAAATGTGTATAAATGAAGAGGTAACCTGAAATGTGAAGATAAACATCTCTTTCCAGAGATAAGCATATATTTGTATTGCGATCTTGAGTAATACTACATCTCTTCTTAGAGAATTCATTGTTACTATGTTATTTATATTCTATTGAAATATTTAACAACTATAATTTCTAATTTTTGGATCAAATTTGGACGAAGAGGTCACTTTTTGGGCCAAACCTATAGGTTTCAGTATTTGTAGTTAGTGTATAAAAATGCAAGTTTAGGTCCTTCAAAAACTTATTTCCATTTCTCATTTTCCCCTAAAAATTGGTATGGATATTTTCATATATATATATATATATATATATATATATATATATATATATATATATATATATGTACATAATAGGATGCATAAATATCACTACAACCTTGTTGAATGGTCTCAACTAAAATTTCCTAGGTCTCCATTTTGCTAATTTGGGGAAAAAGGCCCTGAATTCAATCACCTCGTGTTTTGAAGGTTTATATTTTCAAGTTGCCAATTTGACACCTCAAAAAGGTTTTATATAATTTTATAAATTCATTATAACTCTAAGGAATGTCTCACTTCATGTCACAACACTCCAAAATGACACTAAAACTCTCTACCAAGTCACCTATAGATGTTGATTTTTAGTATATATAGGCAATAGGTAGAATGTGGAAAATATACATTGATTTAGACCTCTCATAAATTTTATATCCACATAAAAAATAAAAAAAATTGTTCACACCTCTTAGATCTTAAAAACACCAGTAAAAATCATGTTCTAACATGAAATCATCTCAGGAATCTTCTAAAGGTGCACATTAATAGTTGCATGACTATAAATGTTTTACATGATTTCTATACTCATGGAGATAGCTTGAAGAATTAATGTCGAAAGGATTAAGGGAAAAATATAATGTTTTAAAATGAAAATATACCTATCAAAACCCTCTAAAGACATTTATAAAGCATGAAGATCTGAAAATGGTGAAAACAAGCCTTTCATCCCACATAAGACTAGTTTGTAAACCTAAAATTATTTGCCCATCAAAACACCTTGGAACATGAACCCAAGCAAGGAAAACATTATATAGGAGAGTCAACATCCTCTATCATAAATATCAGTAGTTGAGTTGTATAGACTTTCCCAAATAAGAGCAAAACTTGTAGGGTACATAGATTAACAAGTCAAAAAGTATAGTCAAATTCATGATAATGGTTCATGAAGAACAAGACACCATTATTAAAAATGTTTATATTTAAATTAAGTTATCTAAGTTTAATAAAACCTCCCCATATATTTTGACCTGAAACCTCCTCTATTGGCCATACCAAGTACAAACCTAAATACTGATTTTACTTGCCAAGAAGGGTGAAAAGGGAGTATAATGGTTTTGGGCTAAAATGTCACTTATATATCTTGTTAATAACTAATCTGGATCTAAGTAATCTTAAGAATCATATTAAAACCTTATCCCATATGGCACACTTCCCAATGAGCTATACAAGTGCCAAACTCTCCTTTTTCCTTAAGAAAACTACCTTTTATTTTGAAGAACCTTCCACTTTTAGTTACCAATAAATGATTAAGACTTCTTAGAACACATCACATGAAATCACCTTTTTACACCTTCACACTTACCAATAAATTTATACAAGTCATTAAATGCACCTTTTTGACCTCAAAATGACCTAAAATGACTAAAAGGACTAAAATAACTAATGACCAAGGCTAGTATAATATCAAATGACATTAATTAACCTATAAAACACCTTGTGACTTTTATATTATACCCCTATAACATCTAAAAGTCATGTTTCTACCTAGGGGTGCCCCAATTTGACCTAAAAGTCAAATTTGGTCAACACACACTATGAACAATCATCAAAGAGGTAAAAATAAGTTGTTTTTATTGATCCATAGTATAAAAATTAGAAGGAATTCACCATACTCAGGTGGAGCATAGTTTACAAAGGCCAAAATGACAAGTTTTTATGGAAATTGAAAGAGATGAGAAGAAATAAGTCCAAAGGTCATAAGGAAACTTGTCAAGCATAGAAAATGAGTTATTTATGCATGAGAAGGGAATTTAAAACTAATTATGCAAGGTTATAAGAGTTTTTGTTGTTGGCTCAAAAAACTATCTTCATGATTTAGCCCTATTTGAACATCTCAAAACTGATTAGGGATAGATATAAAAATTGGATTAAGGGGAATGGGTTGCATACATTCCTCTCCATGAATTGGTTGTAATCTTGATCATCTGCATTCCCTTAAAAGTTAGTTATCACAATCTATAGTCAAAGAAAACTCCTCTTTCACACACATTGAACACTTATCTTCCAAAATGGCTTTCATTTTCCATAAAATTTTATACAATGGAGTTTATGACATTTGAAAAGACCCTCCATGGACCTAGATGCATTAGTCACACCTTAAAAATACTTCCACCTAAAGTTTTCATCCTTCTCACCATTATGTTTAGTATGTTAATTCACACTAGCTGAGATTAGAGATTTGGTAGGAATACATATATGTTTTTCCAAGGAATTAAATGGACATGGGGATTTAGTTGAATTCTAAATCTTCCTTCCAAAGTTTATTTCATCTCTTGAAACCTCTTAGAATGTACACAATGCACAAAATAATCACAACAACTAATTTTTTACCATGCCCATATAGGTATGAAACACCTAAAGTGGATGTAAATAGTCTATGTATATTTATCTTTATTATAATATCATTTATTAATATATTTTGATCTATTTGGATGTATTTATAGCCTTGTTTCCCCAATTGGGTCCTTCCAAGGGTTTAGCAAGGGTTTTGGGTCATTTATATTCTTAAGGTTTGTTCATATAGATGGAACATTGGAAATGAAAAAAAATCTCACAATAATTATTTTCAAGGACCCTATTAACCTCCCTAAACACCCTATATCCCCATCCAAAGTATTCAAGTAGATATGAACTTATAAAGTTGCCTTATTGAGCTCCTTTCTCCTTTTCTTGCAGGCTTGAGTAGATTATAAGACAAAAGTGGTTATCCTTGGGGTTTATCTGCACTCCAAAAGATTCAAAACATTTTTTATGACCCCATAAACATTTATTGGTCCATCATAATTGACATATAATTTTAGAACTTGAAGTGGTTCTCTATTTGGCTTTTAAGCCTAAACCCTACCTACTAGGCCTAACTGTAACTCTAAGGTTTTGGAATACCCAATTTAGTTTCTCCCTTATGTACAAGGTTTATCATGTTTTTTTTTTCTTTTTTTTTTTTTAATTTTTTTTATGTTACCTAGATCCACACACCTATTTACCATATCCAAATAACCTCTGGTTCACCCTTTCATCCTCATTTCCTAAGACTGCAAGGTTTATGCACAAAGGGAGTGCCCTTTGTCTGAGATAAAATAGAGGGAACTCCCTTGTTTTCTTAGATAATGGTGAATTTTGGAAAGTTTTTTCCAAGTTTTTAAAATTATATACACAATATTTGATATTATAATAACATAATTTAACCTTTTAATTTTTGAAAGACCTATGAAAGACTTGTGTGGAGATAAATTGTGTATGCATGGTTCTCATATGGACTGTGTGTTATATCATGAGGTATTCTCTCTATTTTTTTATATATGATAGGATAATATTAAGTTATGAACATCATGATAAATATTTTTTAATTATATCCATCAATTTATCCTCCCACATACTTCTCATAGTCCTTGCTTAGTCAAACTAAGTGCCATTCCTTAATTGTATTCTGCTCTAGGGTACTATACCTATAGGTTACCTTGCATAGTTTAGTTTGAATTAAATGATTAGAGGAACATTTAAAATATCTTGATATCATTTGAAATTGTTTTTAACCTTTTTTCTCATCATTATTCACTTCCAACACTCACAATCCCCAAATTTCCTCATTATATGTCATAATTATAATTGACTATGTTGTTTGCTTTGGAGGGGGGACACCTATAAGTTACTTTACATGGAATGGACTTTGAAAACATTTAATGATCTTATTTGAAACCTTATAAGATCATATATAAGTTATTTGAACTTATACTCACCTTAATTATGCTATACCACCGCCTAGACAATGTGTTTTAGCTTATTGTATGCCTACTTAGCTGTAGGTAAGTATTTTCTTGTGAAGGGACACCTGTAGGTGTGAATAGGATTGAAAATTAGTACATAATACTATTTAAGTGATCATTTAGACCATAAGTGTTTTTTACAAATATTTATAACCATTTAGATATGGTGTCATGATTTATTTTATAACCTCGGGTGGTAGGTCACTCAAAAGTGAAATCTTGTAGATGTGAATGTATGGTTTTAGTGCTTAAAAAGGCATCTTTGAGGCTTCAAAAAATCAAGCTGAATCAATCTTATTGACCTCATATTTTGTATAACTCCTATCTTATGTGGGGAACACAAATCATGGTCATTTATATGTCTCAATACTCTTTTTAACCCTACTATATGGCTTTGTCAAAATGACCCAAACCTCTATTTTCACTTTTAAGGGGGAAAGTCCCTAAGTTTAGTCATTGCTTCTACTAAATTGGTTTATACCTCCAATTTCCCATTTTAAACCTCAAAAAAATCTATCATGGTCAACATACATGCTATGATTTGAAATATTTACCAATCTCCAATCCTCCATACAAGTGCCTTCATGGCTCTATGATGTCACCTATAGGTGAACATTTTGAGTTGCATATAAATAAGTAATGAGTATGAGGTTGGATAGTGTGCATTGTCTTGACCATAAAGTGAGTTTTATGTATATATTAACACCTAAAAATTCATATTCACACTATCAAGGGTCTGAAACAAGTATCAATATCTCCTTTTCAACATGAATTCTTCCATGAAAGCACTTATAGTTGTATTTTTCTATTATATGACTCTGTAGGTGACTGTGTTGACTATCGCAGTCACTCTTATAACAATTGAAAGTATTTATTGATTGATCCTACCATGAAAATTTGATAAAAAAATTATTATCTCCATAAAAACTCCATGTACATGCCTTAGAGCCTTGCACACTTCATCTAACTGACTGTATATGGTAGTCAAATAGTAAACTAACTGTATGATAGTTATGATTGCAAACTCATGAAATTTTTATTTGGAGATGAGATTTAAATAATAAAAGAACCAAGAGTACATTTATAACATTGAAATGAATCTATCACAACCCTTTATAACCATGATCAAAGCATGAATATCTTATAGATAGTAGAAACCTACCTATAACATAGAATGGTACCTTTTCTTAAAACATGAGATCATTTGCATACCAAAACACCTTGAAACACTAAATCAAGAATGTATATCATGGTGTGAATATTTAATTATCACTTGGATTCAATTTTAATAGCTGGATTATATGGATTCATCCAAATAAGAGCAAAACCTATAGGGTTTACATATTTGTAAGTAAATTATATAGTATAACTTCTTAAGAATAGCTCATAAAGCATAGACCATCATTCCTCTACAATTAAACATAGAATGTAACATGAATAAGTGTATAAGGCACCCTTAGGATCATTTTTCTTGAAACCACTCTTGATAATTGTACCAAGTACAAACTTGAAAGCTATTCTTGCTTGTCAAGCCTAGTCAAAGAAGAGAGAAGCAATTTTATTCATTTCTTGAAGCTTCTGATCAAAAGGATCATTGGAGTAAATGTATGTAATACCATGGGATACTCTTAAAATTTCCTCAACTATAAGATTCCATAAAATTCTATACACCTCATTAAATTCTCATTTTTTCTAAGAAAACTACCCTTTTGTCTAAATAGCCTACCTCTTTTTAGTTATAAATAGTTACTTAAGACTTATTAGGACACATAAAGTGTGAAATCATCTTTTTAAACCTTCAAATTTCCCTTGTATTTTGTATAACTCATTTAATGCTCTATTTTGACCCCCAAAATGACTGAAAAAGACTTACATATTGAAAATGACCAAGACCAAGGCTAATGTGACATGAAATAACAACATATGACATAGAATACACCTTATGACATAATACTAGACTCCTAAAACACCTAAAGATCAAGTCTTTACCTATAGGGGTCCTAATTTGACCTACAAGGTCAAATTTGGTCAATAGTATCTAAATAGATTCAATTTGTCCAAGAAGATTCTAATAGGAGACTTTATGATGACTCGAGAAAAATGAATAAAATGCTAATAAAGAGAAATAAAGAACTAGATCAACAAATAGAGAAAGCAAAAAAAGGTACATAGTTGATTAATTTAACCTAATATAGAAAATAGGGTCTAAAAGTTATACAGGGTCGATCGAGTCAACCTAGTATAGAATATAGGTTCTAAAATTTGTACAAAGTTGATAGGGTCAACCTAATATAGAAAATAAGGGCTAGAAATTGTATATAATTAATAGGATGTAATCAAGGAAAAATATATATAGTTCGTAAGAGATTTTTTTGATAGGAATGACTATGTACTGAAATAAGAAAAAAAATTCAAGTACTTTTGAAAGCAAGAAATGAAAGGAAACACACAATCAATTGTGTCAATGAGGTTGATCCAATTGAATCACACAACACAAAACCTTATACCAACACTAAGTAATGCAAGTTTTAGTAATACAACATAAAATTGAGTAAAGAATAAGTAGTCAACATGGAAATTAAAATTTGACTAAGTGGTCAACTTGAATTTTTTAAGCTTATTAGAATATATTTTTAGATGTGATAGGAAGTTAGTTGTAAATAAGCAACTAGAAATCAATCTAAGGATGGTTTTAGGATGTTTGGGTTGAAAGGGATATATATTGATAATGGTACTGGCTTAGTATTAGAGCCTACCCCCTCACTTCACACACCATAATGATAAGGGTGTTAGGTGCTCAACCAAAATATACCATTAACCACATGTTTATACTTGGTCATAAAACCAAGTCAGCTTCCCCCTTGATGATGAAATCCAAGTAGTTATGCCTTGTGTAGACAATTGTTAAAATGTTTTTTAAGATTTTGTGATTTGGCAGTGTGTGCATAAAAAATAAAATAGTGAAACTAAATGGTATATTTAAAACCATCTAATTAGACTATGTGATCTATTCTAAGCATGCAAGTAACAATAAATGAAAGTGTGAGCTAATTACTAGCATATAATTGTTAATTCTGACTTTACAACATAGCATAGTGTTGATTTATTTGATAGTGTATAGAAAGAATACATAATAGGGTCGATAGTGTCACCTCTATACTATGGAAGCAAGGGTCTAAAAATGAACTAAGTTGATAGAGTTGACCTAGATTTCTAGACAAAACATAGAATACTGAACTACATCAATAGGGTCAACCTAGTTAACTATACAAGGGAAGTTTTAAGGACTAAAATATGAAAAATAAGATTCTAAGGAAAGAGAGAGAAGGATAGAAATGAACCTTGGTAGGTTTTAGGATGCAAAGAACTAAGATTTTTATTGAAAAACCTTGATTAATACTTGTAAATTTTACTATGTCGACTGGGTCAACCCATCTTTGTAGAAATCTATTGCTAATAAACTAAAAAAGTATAAGGTCAATTGGGTTGACCTAGTATGCTAAACTATATGTCTAAAAATGTACATGGTTGACTAAGTTGACATAGTATCCTAAACATGATAAAAATCTTACACAAATAGATCAAAATTGTATTGATGTGACTGTGTATTAAACTTGTGCACATTAGTTAGTATTGTGTCAATACAATTGACCCAACATCATAAATATATGAAAAATAAAATGATAAAATAATGAAATAAGTGAATCAAAATTTGTAAGGGTTAGATTCACATCAGGTTTACCATAATGTATACAATCAAAAATTCATCATGTCTATAAATCAATACTAAATTAGAGAAGATAGATCATACCATACACTTTCAATTTGAGACACATTTGTTAAGCGAGAACATGACCAATATGGGGATCCACTAGACCTGATTAGAAGATCTCTTATCATAATACACCATAGTAGGGAGGGTGCTAAAGCCTCTAGTCAATCACAATCATGCAATAACCCTAAGGGAGTCCCATGTTTTTATATCTCACTAAACTAATAAAAGGTAAATTAAATCTAATCTAGTACTCACCAAATCTTGTGGCACAATATCAGGGGTTAGTAAAGAATCAAAACATGTATAAGAGAATTTTAATTAAGTTATGTATGAGTAAGATCATAATACATGGAATAAATAGAGTAATATTATTCAAAGTCAATACTTATTCTACTTATATCTACTAAAGAGAGGAACAAAGTTAGAGAATACTTACCCGAATGATGAAATTATCAAGACTCAATCTCTCCCTTAGACAAAGGGCTTTTGCAAGATATTTTTGTGGTTTGTACGGATCATTAAGAAAGGATAAATCATCTAAGACTTATCCACAAGACTAGATGCTCCAATTAGAAACCCTAAGCTAAGACTCCTTAAGTAGAATGGTAGAAGATTAGATTATAAATAAGCTCAAGTGAATAATAACTCTTGATTACATATGAAATCATGATGAAATTATATTGTATACATAGGTGGATTTGACCTTAAACTCTTTTAAAAATATTGGTCTATAGGGTTGACCCAATTGACTTAGCATAATTTTGGATAATTATTCACTAGGTCATGAGCTAGGTTGGCCAATATCTAAACTAGTTCCTAAGTGAAAATCACTCAAAATTGTATGGGTTGACCTAGTCAACCTAGTACAGTCGACTAACAAAAGGGGATTAAAGTGAGGAAAAGAAGGATAGGAAGTGGGGAAATACTAGAGGAGTGTGTATAGAGGAGTAATAGCTTAGGGAATGGTTTTTAAGATCTAGTTAGATTCGTAATAATGTGGCAATAAGGTATAATAATCTTATGAAGCACCAATGGTCTACCCACCCTTTATTGATGCACCTTTTAAGGCATGCACTTAGAGAGATTGAGTATTGATGGGTTCCTACAAGAAATAAAGCATTAGTATTTTATAAAATTTGAAAATATTTGAAGGCATAAACTTCTTCCAAGTTAATCTCAAGCTCATTATCACTCTTAAAATGAAACTCATAGGTCTCCAAAACCATGGAAATGCTTAGGTTATCTCCACTTGGGCCTAGTTTAATATTGTCTATAAGAGGGACTATTTCACATTTATACATCTCCTTTTGAAATAAGTTTGAGGCTAACATTAATTGAGCACAATCTATTTCAGTATGGTTAGTTGTGTTTTGTAGTCTAGACCAAGTGGGTAAGGCTAGGTCTGCCATGTTGAATGAGTTAGAGGAACTATTACTCCTTTGATTAGTGTTTTCAAGGGTAATATAAACATTTCCATTATTGGGCTTGATGTTCCACTTATTATTGTTCCTATGGTATTTTTATTTGATTATGTCTTCCTAATTGACCACTACTTAATTGTAGCTTGAGTATCCATCTATGAATGACATATTTTGGGAGCCATTTACTACTTTCAAGACCTCATCCAATGAAGGTAAAAGATAATTATCCTTCTTTGAATCCTTGTTGAGGTTTGTTAAGTCTACACATAGTCATATCTTTCCACTCTTCTTTCAAACTAGAACCAAATTGGCTACCCATGTGGAGTTTTTGATAGGATAAATGATGTTTTCCAAAAGTATCTTATAAACTTTTTAAAATATTAAAGGTTTCATCAATGAATTGACTAGTCTTTGATTTTTGTGAAATGGTTTGAAATCAAGTTTCAGATGGATAGTATGTGTAAGGATGGAGGTGTTGAGCATATTTAGATCCTCATAGATCCATGCAATAGTATCTTCAAATTTTATCAAGGCCTACATAATTTATTGCTTCTCTTTATTAGTAAAGGTAGTGCCTAAAAGTATAGGTTTTAATTCACCTACATTGTCAAAATTTTAAGGTTTATGGGGAATCCACTTAGTAGGTGTTGCATTGTCTTTCTCACCATGATAGTCTATGTTAAATAGCCTTTCCATTGAGACCATACCTTTTGTATGATTTTAGTTTCTAAGTTGAAAATTCCTTCTTCAAATAACATAAACTCCTTTCTATCATCCTAATTGATAATCAAGGTTTCAAATATGTCAATATTGGTGATTAAATTGATAATGTGTTGGTAATAATTAAAGACCTAAAATTTATTAATGATATCTAGAATAGAAGGGGTAGATAATGACTCTACTAAAAACTCCTAAATATGGAATTAAAAATGGGTTATAGGGTACTCATAATTATTTCCAATGTATATACCATGTAATTATTTCCTCACAACAATTTTTTGATGTTAAATACATTAAATTATTCTATTAGGTTCCACACTCTTCTGTCGTATCTAGGAATATACTTGTCATTACATGCATAGTGTTTTAAACTTATTTTACAACAAGTTTTGAATCTCCCAATAATATCAAGCTCTTGATTTTCTTACTTAGTACAAATTAGAGGCCATGCACCAATGCTTCATATTTAGCAACATTATTGGTTCATGAAAACTATAACTAAAAATCATATATATATGACCTCAATTTTAGGTTGATAATATATATATAAGAACCACACTCACTCTTAGACTTATATCCATCAAACTTCAAGATCCATATGTGATCCTCAACTTTGCCCAATTGGCTTTAGATGGTGGATGTTAAAGCTACATTGATCTCTTGATTAGTTTTTTGAATGTATAGTATGGGGGTGCTTTGATATTATACTAAAATTGATATTTTATTATGATATTTAGTCATAGGGGTAGGCATTTATCTATTATAAATGGTAATATTTTCTTCCTCTAGGCATTTAGACATTTGGTTCTCACATGGATAGTCATGCTTGGTATTCTCATATGGTGAGGTAAGTAATCAATTCAAGTGTATATAGGATATATTACTCATATAATTTATTAATTAATTTGAATTTAGGTCTCTCTTACATAGTCATCATGTTAATGTATAACTTACCATAGGCTTGTGCTTCTTTCTCAAGTACATACAATTTGAGTTCAGACCCTTTGAACAACATCTCATTCATATTATTGTACTTTATGGCCATGTGAACCATATTCAAATCACTCTCATTCCTAATATTATTAGACCTACCTTTCCATGGAATTCACATTTGGGATAAATTAATTACCAAGTACCCAATGAGTGTCCTTTACAAATATTGTTGAGAAGCATCCCATATGCATCAAGAATATCGACCACCTAAATGTTGATGAGCTATTGAACCTTATGATCAGAGGCTAGATACATATGAATGTGGTTGAAATATCTAACCACATTGACCCATGACTTGTCCATTTAAATAAAACTTTTTTTTATTTGGCTAGTGTCAATCCTAATTATTGGCAAATGGCATAAGGCATTACACTAATTAAAGTACTTGAATTCACCAAATAATTATATAAGTTTTTTCCAAAAATTCCAATTTTTAGAAGAAAAAAAAGGATTTTTAGTTTTCTCCTTATATACAGAAACATGAGCATCATCTATGTCATCATCCTCTTTCTTCTCAAGGGTAGACAACTCTTTCAATAATAACTCCCTTTGACAAGATATTTGGAGTAATTCAAACATTATTATGTTTCCCTTAGGTTTTTAATGTCCTCAACAATGTTGTACCTAGTTTCTTATTTTCTAATGAATTAACAACTTGGGGGTGTGTAGCATTATTCATGGGTTGATAGGAGGCATAATGTCCTTTAGGTGGGGAAGGGTTATAATTTTACTTTTCATCAAGTGGAATATGAATGTTGTCTAGAGTAGAGGTTGTCAAAGGATTCAACAATTTACTCTTTAATTGATAGTTATTCCCATTTTAGAACTATTTAAAGTAATGAACTTCTTCCAAGTTATACTTAAGTTCATTGTCACTCTTAAAAAGAAACTCATAAGTCTCCAAAACCATAGTAGTGTTTAGTTTATCTCCACTTGGGGATAGTTTAATATTTTTTATTCAATGGACTTTTTCAAGGTTGTCCATATACTTTTTGAAGATGTTTGAGGCCAATGTAAATGGAGCACAATTTATATTAACATAGTTAATTATGTTGTGCAATATATATAATGTGGGTTGGGCTAGGTCTTCCATGGTTATTTATTTAAAGGCACTATTTATACTTTGATTAGTGTAATTGCTCTAACTTTTTATGGTTATGGAGTTTAAGCCCTAAGTTGTTAAATATTTTGAGTATAGTAAATCAAGGTATAAAATATGCAATATATATAGCCTCTAATTTATGCAAGAACTAATCTAATATAATATTTCTAATAATAGAAATGAGTGACATAAATAAGTAATAAGCTATAAACTACCTAAAATGAAGGCTCTAAAAGCTAAAAAACTAGTATATGAGCTAGTTTGAGTGTCACAAACATGATTCAAGTGTCACAAACCCTCCTAGACAATAGATCCATACTTTGGATATTAGTAATGTGGCACTAGTGTCTAATTTTGGCACTAATTTCCTATGTGAAATAATTAATCTATGCTTCTAGGAGCAGTTATGTCTGAGTTTGCTAAACATATTCTTGCATGGACAAATCCTACTTCATTATTTGTGACCAATTTTGACTATTTTTTAATGAAACCCTAGACCTCCATATTTTTAGGGTATTTTATTGGCACAAGTATCATAATTTTTATGTTATTTGAGTAGGTTGTATATCCTAACACCCCATTTTGATGAGAATTGCATCCATACTAATACTCTAAGGAGGGATCAAGCATGATGTAGTTCTCTCCACCTAAGTGCTGGTGCAAGTAAAAGTGAATTTATTATGAATGTCAATTTGAGTGCTTTGAGTTAGTATTGAGACTAAAAATCTATGTATTTTGAGCTTATGATGGTTGTAGATGACTGCATACTAAATTAGGGAAGAATAAGGATCAATAACCTTGATTGTGCATAGCTTATTTTATGTTTGTTTATGTGTATTTGTATCTAATTTCCATCTAGTGAATAAAGGGATAAAAGTCATGTATATATACTAATCTATGTGAGGTTTTAAATAGGTCTAGGTAAACCCTAGGTGTCTTTGGAATTAAAAAGATATCCATTGGTATTAAAAAGAGGGAGAAGGATAAAAGAATTGAACTAGGACACTAGTGTGGGACAGTAGTGTCCAAAGTATGGAGCTAAAGTTCAAATGATATAACTTAAGGAACTAAGGGCTTGAATGACTAAGGGATGGTATGAGACTAATATTGAGAGTTATAAGGATGTTTAAGGCTAGTAGAAAATCTAGATAGGTGTTTATATAGATCTTGTGATATGTATAAGGATAAGCTAAGTATAGGTGGTCTCAAATAACACTCATGGAACTCAAGTGACATTTTATATGACTACATTTCCCCCCTCTTTATTCTATAAATTTAGAAAATTGGAATCACTAGAATAAATAAAAATAAATGTACCTAGACTTACTTATTAGGTGAAGCCTATGAATCTAAATTTGAGTAAGTGAAGTTTGCTCCATTGTGTATCTTAAAAATGAAACATCTATAGATCAGTCCTTACTTAAGAGATACCAAAATAAAATAAAAAATGATTAAAGAGATAAGATAAATGAAATTAAGGAATACACCTCACCAAGTATGTGAACCAATGCATAAACTTGGTGGCATCCTATGTGTGTGTCTAGTGATCAATTAGTGGAAAGCTTGGATTGAGCTAAATGGATTACTCAATCCCCATGTGTGGGTGGCTCAATAACTTAATATAGCCTTGAATTCATAATTACTTACCCCTAATTGGTACATCATGACCTATGAATTTATTAGATTAGGTTGATGGCTTATCCAACCCTCTTATAGGTGGCTCAATAACTCAAGTAGAATATGACACCATCATCACCTACCTATGTGTAGTAGATGCATCTATAATTGAATTGTGAAATGTAAATGAATTTGTGGGACTGTATTGAAATTTTATATGATAGATTTGAGGCAACTTAGAAACATGGAATGGAAAATGGCTTAGGGGCATCTAGGTCACTTGGGTATGTATCTTAGGGACTATGTGGTAATGCTAATGAATTTAGACAAAGTAAGGCATAAAATATAATACAAACTAGTGAAAATGCATCTAGATTAATAATGTAAATAATGGAATGGATTTTTTTCATTCCATCTGATCAACTGGTGAAAAAATGAGCATAAAAAATGTGCAATGCACATGCCCCATAATTTGATATCTGAGCACAAGGATTCTAGAGTGAGTTTTAATAATCTATATCTAAGTATCTAAAATTGAAATGGGAGTGATCATTTTGCACATGATGTGCCCAATCTAAGGAAATTGGTATGATTTTGTGTACAAATGAACAAAAATTGATAATCTATAATTTAGTATTTGTAAACCTAGATAATACCTATAATATTTTTTTATTAAATCTATATTTTCCTATTTTTAGGCTACTAGATAGTAGTGACATACCTTGGATAGTAGTGATATCGTGCTAGTGTTCACTTTTAGTGCTAGTATCCAAATATGTTATTTTTCTACCAAACTAACTATGATCTTTGTCTGACTATTTTCCATGGTGTTTTCCTAATCCTAAGCTCTATATTATGTACCTACATGTGTATTTTTATGTCATAAACTCTATGACAAACCTCTATGAATGCCCCCTCTTTTTAGGGGAGTTGTTAAACATATGAAATAATTTTCCTCAAAATAAAAATATTATCATGATATGTGTTAGCTTGAACATTTATGATATTTAAGTAATAAACCAATATAGTGTGTACATGGCATCATAATGTAAAATAATCTAAGCATTATTTGGTGATGTATGATGTATATTAGATATAGTATTTGAAAGGCTATCAAAATAGATATTATAGTGTAAACATGTGTATAAACATTAAATCTAATTAATAAATTGAGTAAATACCTAGGGGGATGGGGCATGATGTCCATCAAGGCACCCAAGGAGTAAGGAGATTCATGAGTTCCCTGATAGCATCTAAAATTAGAGTGTGTAATAATCAAGAAACAAGTATCATGGTCATGATGCATACTTTAAATCATACATATAACACACATGAGGCACACAAAGTAGGCCAAGGGGCCACAATACAAGGGACATGGGCACAGATCACTAAATATTAGAAATAAATACATACAAGACATGTTCAAATATCCACATACACAAAAAACAAGCAAATTTTCATGGATCCACTTAGAATTACATGTTTAAATGTATGCATACACAATCAAAAAGGTACACACAAGGACATGGGCATATGTCCAAATCGTACATATAATTAATGGGAGTGGCATAGATCCATAAAATAATTCCATGTTCAAATTACCTCTAATAGATGTATAAGCCTAGAGACATAATCAAGTCTAAACTAATAAAGCTAAAAATGAAAGTATGCATGAACATGTGGTATAAATCTATATAAAATCAAAGGTGTGCATAAATTGAGTCTATAGTAGTAGTAGTAGTTAGAAAAAAATATGTGTAGTGTAGGATGATCAGTATCAAGATATAAAAAATGCTAAATCTATGATATAGAGTATATAAATATGCAACCTAGCAATCAAAATTATGTATAAGATGCCCTAAAATAACTGAATGTGTTAAATGAGGAACCTATGTATATGCCTCCAGTGGGTAAATAGTATAAAACTAGATCTTTGTGGTGGACCTTGTGATCAATAGGAATACAAGAGGGGAGATTAGTATCATTTTAGTATGAAATAAATCAAAAAAAACACACTAATTAAAACTTACACCTATAGCCTAGACACTCAAAGAGATAGTAAACAATACAAGTAATTATCACATGAAAGCAAAACAAAAGTATTTACCTTCCATGAGATCAAGTGTTATATGTTGAAAATGAATTTATGTGCTCGATTGTGTGATCAATAAATAGTTTTCAATGGAGCTTCTTTCACCACCTCTCCTTGTCACCTTGGTAATGTTGGGCTTGGATTTAGATTTGGATTGGATTGGTAATTTAGCTTAATAACATTACACAAACGAATATTTATCTCTCAACAAATGAACATTATAACTTTGGCTTGAGATTTGTCTAAACAATGGGTGAGGCCTTATATTTATAGCCTTATAAAATAACTCTAACACAAGTTTAGTTATGTTAGAGATAACTATAATTGAGTTAACATTAACCATAGTTGAGTTAAGGAGGGGACATGCATTTAATATTTGTGATAGAGATCCCATTTTTTAAGCATGGCTCTCCATTTCTAAATTCAAGGTATTTAGGGAGATATTTTTAATTCCTTGACTATGAGGATTATAACATCATCATGACCTAATTTTTATTAAAATTTCTTTTTTACAAAATTCATTTTCACTAATTACACATGGAAATTTCACTTAAGAATTTAATTTAATTTTCTTAGTTAATTTATTATTATTATTATCATTTTTACACTTTAATAATTGCTTAAGTGCCCTACTTAATGGTCCCAAAGGCTAATTTATCAAATTATTAGGTCACAAGTTGACTGAAGATGAATCCATTAGAGTTTATTATTACATACAAGATAATACCCCAAATAGGGATTCCTAAACATGATTCTAAGCACAAATTTCTAATGCATGGACAAAATTGGGATATTTAGTGGTTGTTAGGCTTAATTTTCACTATTTGGTATAAATTAATCTAAATTCTAGTTAGAAGCCAGTTATGGCCAGAATGGGGTGTCCATAGTTTTCCCCTAATTGGGAATACATTAAGGACATAGGTATAATAACATCTTCTCAAATATTGAAAAATGTATTTAATGCTTAATGACCTAGAAGGTGATGAATGAGCCCTAGACACCCCCTCAAGGGAATACATAACCAATAAGTTATGTGAACATTCCCTCAAAAATAAGAAAATGAAGGGACCTAAAGCTAAAGGAGTTGGAAAAGACTAATTTACGCAAAGGAGGTTATAATCAGTGACACAGTGAGATGCCCCAATAGGGAAAATAAAAAGGATGATTTGCCTAAATGTAGTTATAATCATTAGCTTAATGAAAACATGCGTTAGTAGGATGGATAGAGATAATGATTTTCCCAAAGGAAGTTATAATCATTAACATAATAGAACAAACCTTGAGAGGGGAGCAAAATGATAATGATTTGCCTTGAGGTGGTTACAATCATTAACATATAGATATATTAAAATAGAATGATTTTCCCAAAGGTGGTTATAATCATTGGGATTTGGATTCTAAGATAATATGGTAAATTTAAAAAGAGGGCTTACGTACTAAATCCATACTCATAGAGTAAGAGTAAGCCAACATAGAGGATAAACATGAATTTGGGATACCTTTTAGTAGGGAGATACAAGTCCTAACAAATAGGGATTAAAATCCATTTATGATTTAATTACTCTATATTTGGGTAATATTTGGATAGATTGGGAAGCTATCAATTAAGAACAAGGGTAAGTAATATGACACCAATGCCTATGATCTCCACTAAACTGGGCTTGGGATATGATATATCATAGCTATATACAACTATAATAATGTGTATCCAAACCATGTAAAACTTAGTTTAAATTCAAATACAAATCACTTAGGTGTAATATATGAAAAAATAAATCCCAAGTGAATATACATCAATAAACTAAGTAGAGGAACATATAGTAATTCAAAACTTAAGTACAAGATATGGGTCATCAAGACTCAAGGTAATAAAGTGTAAGAATCCTATGATAGATGAGAAAGAAAAAGGCAAAGGGGAAAAGAGGGAAACAAAAAAACAAAAAAATATCAATAAACAAAAATAATGACAAAACAAAACACCAATATAAATAAACAAAACAAAACACCAATAAATAAAAAGTGAACAAAATAATCAAAACAAAATCAAATAAACACAAATAATGGTTAATCACAATGTTAGTGCAAATAGAAAACAAATTGTTTATGCATGTGTAATAGAGGTATTACTCTTGAAAAAAGGATAACCCATAATTTAGATAAAAATTATATAGGTATAAAAACATAAGAATAAAAGACTAACAATGTTTCCTCTAGTTAATAGGGAATAATGACACACAAACAAGATGACAAACATTTTCCCTAGGTTATAGGAGATAAATAAACAAAACAAACAAAATAGGGTTGAATAGAAAAAAGGGAGGTAGTCAAGCAAACTCTAGATGCATTAGGTTAGTGGATGTTACCTACATATCTCCATGGATGTAAGATCCAACAAGAAATTTAGGCCAAATGTAGTTTTCCCAAGATATGTGATAAAATAAAATGATGATCAAGAAAATATGGTGGTCATGTATAAGAATAGGTGAATGATCTCACAAAATAATGAGTGTGTGAGAAAGGAAGGAATGACATTAAAATTCATGAAAGAATTTACACAAATAAATTGCATGAGTGTGAGACTATGGTTTAGGTTTAAACCATACTAAATGGCAAGAGATGAGTAGTCACAAATGAATTAAATTGGTAATTCATAATATCTACTACATCTAAGGCTTGGAATGAGAATGGGCTTGAAAAATGGTGAGAGAATAAAAATATAAAGTACTCATAAAATATAAACAACATAAGATGAAGCCAAGTGGTCATTAGTGTATCAAAGTCAAATACACAATTCTCAAAACATGAACTCATAAAATTATGATAGCATTTGGCTAAGGCTAAAAAGGATGGGGAAACTAAAGGACAAGTGGTTACTTGTGAAATGTTTAGGAGTCTAAAAATTTTTAAGGTAATGAAGTGGTCAAAAAATAAATGAAAGTGTGGCTGAGATAACCTAATTTCACCATGTATCCAAGTGTTACCTACATAGTCTGTGTGGATCTCAATCTGATGTAGTTCTCCCATAAATGAAGAGGAAAAATACCAAGATGGTTTAGAAATTAAATTGAATAGATAAGGTGGCCCATCCTAGAATTTTTTTAAAGATTTATATCTCATGTTAAAATTCTAATCCAATTTACATGATTTTGTGCTTTTTAAGATTTTTAAAGATATTTTACAAATGTTTTGGGGTTTTAAAACTATTCAAATGTTTTTGGAAATTTCTAAGCATCTCAAATAGATTGAGTATTTTGAGACACAAAATAGTTTAACTCACAAAATAATGAGAGAATAGATTAGGTTTATCTCAAAATGGTGAGAACATTCAAAATTAAATTTCTCATAATGGGGGGATTGTGGCTTAAACATACTCTCAAAATGGTAGGAGCATGGGAAAGGGTAACTAAGCTAACCTCAACATAAATTGAGCACTACCTACATAGTCTCATTAGGACCTCAAGTCACTCTAGTCCTACCTTACATCGAAGGAATTTGATTAGGTAGTAGCAAGATCATGAATTAGGAAAATGTCACAGTATAGCATAGTTATACAACAAGATGATACGACAATACAGGGTAAATGTGTTGCTCTTAATTTTCCCATAGGTAGTTATAATTAGTAAATAATGGTATAGGTAAATGATACTAATTTTCCCAAAGGTTATTATAGTTAATAGCACCAAGAATGAAATAGAATGTAAAAAAATGAATAATGAAAATGCCAAACCACCATCATACTAATCCATTATACTATCTCTTTTTTAAATACTAAATCAACTACTAAAAATTCATCTGAATCCCCTCACTATAGGTGCTTAAAGAACTAATGGATTCAAACCAAGGTCAAAAAGGTGCTACACCCCTAACCTATCACATGTATGAGGATAGTATTAGCCAACTTGTGGCTTAATTATCCCTCTTTGATGTTATATTACATTTATCTATGTTTTATTTTGATTATTAGGTCATCCTATGGAGTAACCGTGGCCTAGATAGACTATATATAGGAGGTAGTGGGTAATTATTTATCATCATATTGTGAATTATGTTCTTGTTGAAGCTTGTGGAGGTTGCCCCCTCAAAGTGGCTTGTCTATTATCATATATTTAGATATATTATAGTCATATTTGGATCTATTTTTTCTATTCTACTTTATTGTTGAAGTAATTTCATTACAAGTGGTATCAGAGCTGTGATTTGGGCAATCTTGTGGGTGAAACACTAAATTTTTAAAATTTGAGATATATAAAAAATGGTTGTGAATTTATCTACAAAAGTTTTAATAGAGATGAGAAATAATCAAATTAAGCATCCATTAAAATTTCAGCCCATTTGGATCTATTTTACAAAAGTTATCGCTATTTTATGGTTTTTCATAAAATTGATCTATAGTGCGCAATTCAAAGAATTTTTCTAAGTTATTTACATTTTTGGAAAACTTAGAAAAATTTGGCTATGGTGTGTTGTTTTTATATTTTTATTTGAGGCCAAAATAATTCCAAAATGTCTTGGTCAAAGTTGGCTCAAAAGTGCCAATAAGGGTCGACATCGTAAAACCCTTTTATGGTAGGTCCACAAACTTAGGGCCAAGAAAAGGGTGCTAAAACTCTAGGTAAAAATCCTAAAAAGGAAGAGATGGAGTCAGAAGGGGGATGTACTAGACCCTTTGTACTAGGGTTTTCTAACATAGATCACAAAGTGAGCTAGCTTGATTATAGTGTGTAAGCCATTCAGAGTGAGGTGCAAGGCATACAATCTAATATGCAATCCCTATAAGATAGTTTGGGAGATATCATGATGGATTTGAAAATTAATCAGTCAAATCATCAAGCTAACTCTATTGCATAACCCTAGCAGGGTGGTTCTCCTAACCAGTCTACTTCAAATCTAACTCCATGGCCACAAAGGAATCTATTACCAAAGGTGGATATGTGCAAATTTGATGGAAAATATCCACTCACTTGGATCAACCAAATGGAGAATTTTTTTGACATACATCATATTCTAGGTGGACAAAAGGTTACCATGGCATCCTTGTATATTGAACATGATAAATTCATTTGGTATCGATGGTTGTGTGCTCAAAATAAAAAGATGACTCTCAATGTCACTTGGTCAATTTTTACAGAGGAGCTATAATTACACTATGGCAATAGTGTGGCAGAGAATTATTTTAGCCAACTAGAAAAATTATGATAAACTAGCTCTATCAAGGATTATATTCATCATTTTCAGAACCTGTCCTTATGTGTGGAGACAATTTCTGAAGCAAACTTGAATGACCTATTTTTGGGTGGACTCAAGGACCACATTCAACATGAGGTACACATGTTTAATCCACTTAAGATTTTTGATTCTATTATCATGGCACGTAGAGCTAAGGAAAAAATCATATCCAATAAGAAGCAACCATTCATTCAATTCAAAGATCGTAGCATATCATCACCAACATATCCTCCACCTACTAGATTGAACCCTTAACAAATTGAAGAGAAGCATGCAAAATAATTATGTTTCAGTTGTGATAGTAAGTGGACTAAAGGACATAGATGTGTTGAGAAGAAGTTATTCTACATTGAGGGACCAAATGAAGATGAAGAAGTAGATAATGCGTCCAATGATGACGAAGAAGATATAGACGAGGTACTTAAATATTCCCAACATACAATCTCTTGTCATGCACTTGCAGGTATTAGCACTCCATAAACACTTAAGGTGGTGGGTTTCCTCAAGAAATATAAGGTGATAGTGTTGATTGATTTAAGGAGGACATAACTTTATAAACCATAAGTTGGCCACTTGATTGAACTATTTCATCTACCCATCACCGAAATTTTAGGTCATGATTACAGATGGTGGCATAATTAATTGTTCAGGCAAATGCCATAGTATTAAGCTTACTATGGGTGGGTACAATCTTGACTCTCCTATGTTTTCTATTCCCATGGGTAACATACACATGGTTTTGGGAGTCCAATGGCTCACAACCTTAGGTACCATTGAGATGAAATTCTAAGAACTATTCATGCACTTTCATTCTGAAGGTAAGAAAATTGAACAACATGGATTACATGCAAAATCTCTACAATTGATTAGTTCAAGATGCTAAAAAAGGGGCCAGAGGGAATTATATCATGATTATGCTCCATAGAAGTTCAACCCACATAGGCATCTACACATCCTGATCTACAAATAATTCTTGAGGACCACTCATCTATTTTTGGGGCCATGCCAAAAGGACTACCACCAAAAAGAGAACATGATCATGCCATTCAACTAATTTTAGGTAGTCAACCACCAAATATCAAACCATATAGATATCCATATGCACAAAAGAGTGAAATTGAAAAGATGGTCCATGAGATGCTGGAGGTAGGGATCATCAAGCATAGCCAAAGTGCATATTCATCACCAGTGGTCATGGTGCAGAAGAAGGATGACACATGGAGGATGTGCCCAAATTATTGGGAATTCAACAAGTACACCATCAAATATAAGTTTCCAATTCTAGTAATTGATGATTTACTTGATGAGTTGCATGGTGATAATTATTTCACAAAATTGGATCTTCACTTGGGGTACCATCACATTAGAATCAAGGATGAAGATGTTCATAAAACTACTTTTAGAACACATGAGGGCCATTATGAGTTTTTGGCAATGCCCTTTGGTCTTACAAATGCATCATCTACTTTTCAGAGCTTGATGAACACTAATTTTATGCCTTTTTTAAAGAAGTTTGTGCTATTTTTCTTTGATGACATATTAATTTATAGTCAAACATGGGAAGCACACCTGCAACATGTGAAACAGGTGTTGATAGTTTTGGAGAAGCACCAAAATTATGTGAATCCATCTAAATGAGCTTTTAGAGTATAGGAGGTAGAGTACCTTGGTCACATTATTTCTCATGAAGGTGTTAAAGTTGATCCCCAGAAGATCAAAGTGATAATGGAATGGCCCATGCCAAAAAAACTCAAAAACCTTCAAGGGTTCCTTAGACTAATAGATTACTATAGAAGATTTGTGAAAGGTTATGGTAGCATAGCAGCTCCACTCACTACATTGATAAAGAATGATGCTTTCCATTGGAATTTTGATGCCACCAAATAATTTTAGAAACTAAAAGTAACTATATGCACCACTCCAGTTTTGGCTACTCTAGACTTCTCACAGACATTCACTATTGAATGTGATGCTTCTGGGTCTGGATTGGGAGTAGTACTAATGTAGGAAAGAAGACCCATTACATTTTAAAGTCATCAATTCAAAGGTAATAATCTAAAAAAACATGTCTATGAGAAAGAAATGATGGCTATTCTTCATGTAGTTAAAAAATGGAGGCCTTATCTGGTGGGTAGACACTTTAAGGTGAAAACAGATCATGATAGTCTCAAATACTTTTTGGAGCAAAGATTATCATTTGAGGAACAACAAAAATGGGTAACCAAAATGTTGGGTTATGATTTTGAAATCATCTAAAATAAGGGTAAATATAATGTAGTAGTAGATGCACTATCCAAATGGGATGCATCCATAGAAGCATTACTTTATGCAATGTCCATGTTGCAAGCAGATTGGGTGGATGAAGCTAGGTTAGAATGAAAGTAAGACAAAGATACACAGGTTCTTATTTAGAATCTCTAGTAAGGTAATTTAGCCTCTGATAAATTTAAATGGAAAGGTAATGTCCTATGGTATAAGGTTAGGTTATACTTGTGAAAAAATTCAGAGCTTAAGCATAAGATTCTTGCAGAGTTGCATGCATCTCCAATTGGGGGACACTCAGGGTTCTTGAAAACTTATCATAGAATTAATAAATAATTATTTTGGGAAGGACTCAAGGGAGATGTACAAAATTTTATGGAAGAATGCTTGATATGCCAATAGAATAAAGGTGAAACAGTTAAGACCCTAGGTCTGTTACAACCGTTAGCAATTCATAGTCAAAGGTGGGAGGAGGTTTCCATGGATTTCATCACTGGTTTGCCTTATTCATAAGGCAAGAATGTTATTTTGGTCATTGTGGATAGGCTAAAAAAATATGCCCATTTTTGTGCTCTCTCACACCCATTTTTAACAATTACAATAGTAGTTATTTTTATGGAAGCAATTCTCAAATTACATGGAACCCCAAAAATAATTGTAAGTGATTGTGATCCTATTTTCACTAGTAATTTTTGGACTGAACTATTTTCTTTTTTGGGTACTCAGTTAGCTCATAGCTCATCTTATCACCCCCAATCTGATGGATAAACTGAAGTGGTTAACAAATGTTTAGAGGGGTATCTCTGTTGTTTTGTATTAGATAAACAAGAACATTGGGTTAAATGGCTACCACTTGCAGAATGGTGGTATAACACATCTTTCCATACCTCTTCTAAAATGTCTCTATTTATAGCACTATATGGTTACCATCCACCTTCCATTACTTCATTAAAAGTGCACACCAAGGTTCGAGATGTGGAAGAGCACATTCAACATCAACAAGAGGTTTTGGCTAGTTTGAGAGAGAATTTGGCCTTAGCACAAAATAAGATGAATAAACAAGCATATCAACATCGTAGTGAGTGAAATTTTGAAGTGGGTGATTGGGTATTTTTTCATTTGTAGCCTTACAAGAAGATGTCCTTAAAGCAACATAAAAAGGAAAAAAAACTTGCTCCTAAGTATTATGGCCCTTATCAGGTTCTACAAAAAATTGGAAGTGTGGCTTACAAGCTCGAGTTACCTCATTCACCTCACATATACCCAATATTTCATGTTTCTTATTTGAAGAAGGTCATTGGATTAAAAATTTCAGCCTAGATAGAGCTCCTAGAACTAGATGAAGAAGGATGAGTCATTTTGGAACTAGAGAAGATCCTCCAAACATGTACTAAGAGGTTGAGAATTAGAGATATTAGGGAATATTTGATTAAGTGGAAAAATCAGAGCAGTGAAGATGCAACTTGGGAAGGTGAAGATTTTCTGCAACAACATCTAGAGTTGTTCAACATTGAGGACAACATTGGTTTGAAGGGAAAGGGCATGCTACGCCCCTAACCTATCACATGTATGAAGATAGTATTATCCAACTTTTGGCTTACTTATCCCTCTTTGATGTTATATTACATTTATCTATGCTTTATTTTGATTATTAGGTTGGCCTATGGAGTAACCATTGCCTAGATAGACTATATATAGGAGGTAATGGGTAGTTATTTATCATCATATTGTGAATTCTATTCTTGTTGAAGCTTGTGGAGGTTACCCCCTCAAAGTGTCTTGTCTATTATCATATATTCAGATATATTACAGTCATATTTGGATCTATTTCTATTATTCTACTTTATTGTTGAAGTAATTTCATTACAAAAGGTGGGGGTGGGAGGGTAAAATAATTTTGGTCAATATGGAAGGTATGGAAAGAATGATATATAATATGTTAAAAATAAGGTAATGTTATGATAATTGGCTATAATGGTAATAGGGTTTCTCTCAAGTGATAAGGCAAGGTAAATGGTAGGGTATGAAATAACGACAAGGCAAATGGAAAATGGAAAAGGCAAAGTAAATATCAAGGCAAGATAAATGGCTCTATTATTCTTACAAATGTTGAGATGCACATCTTGATCATCACAAGACACAACTATAATAGTTAATTATGTAAAAGAATATCCTACACCCCTTCTGAATAATTGCTTTATCAAGAACATGTTGATTTGGACTCCAATAATGCTATTGTGATCTTATTTGTTCATTTATTTTATTTCCTCCAAAATATGAGATAATATGTCTCCATAGCCTCTATAAAGGAAAGTACATCCAGGGATGATAAATATGAATAAATAATGGATAAAAGGTCTGATTTGGTGATGCATAAATGGATCATAATGAAATGTATAATGGTTGGAAAATAAATGAAGATCAATATTTTTAGGCACACATAATGTTTTTAATTCTAGATTTCACATAAGTTTGGTTATGGTAGGACCAAAGTCTTTTGAATATGCTCTAGATAATACCACCAAATATATTTTTTTGTTTGGGAATGAAAGATGGTTCCATCTAATTATGCTATAAAATGGAAGTTGTATTAATGTTACCTTTGATAATATATTTTTAAAGTAGTGAATAATTATTGTTCTTAGCTATTGGTGCCTCGAAAAGGTTTTCACCAATAAAATTGTCTTAATTATCCCATAGTACCTCTAAGAAGGTTTCATTAAGGAACATTGACTTTTGATGTTGATTTTCTTATAGCACCTCAAACAAGGTTTCACTAAAAGATGTTGGGTTTGGACATTGATTTCCCCCTAACACCTCTAAAAAGGTTTCACTAGGATATTTTTTTTCTTTTACATGAATATGGCCTTATTCCCCCTAATATTTTTCAAATGATATGTCACCATGGATGTAGCTTGATAAAGTGTGATTATATCAGTTCTAATCAACACTTATGGGAGGTGGAATGTCAATATAATTCTTATGTTGGATGGTGTTACTGTTATGTGGAATGGTAATAGATTGGGAAGAGGAAGCATAATACTCATAGAAGATACTAGTAGAACTTGTGCTGATGCTAAAGTAATCATCCTCAAAAACTATGGAAGGACCACAGATGTATTTAAATTGACCTATAGAGCATGTGTAACCAATATCATAACAACCATGAATGTATTATGATTCTAAAGTTGAGTCTAACTCAAGGGACTCTAAATTTTATGTTTAGACTAATGTTGATTATGCTTCTAATTCTAAATCTAATATTAGTTCAAGAATAGAACCTAACTTCAATGTTGATTCTACATCTAATGTGGTGACAAATATGTTATGTTTAATACCAATTATTGAAAGAGTAATGGCTTAGAATTGAATAATTGGTTTTTAATAAATAGGTTCAACTAATAAGGACTCCACAAAGACTAGTTTTTCAAAGTGAGGCTTCTCAACAAAAGTAAAATGGTCAATAAGAAAATCCATAGAGACTGGATCATAAAAGTTAGGATCCTTAAAAGTAGTGTGATGTTCAAGATATTGAATTTCCCGAAAGAAGTTATAATAATTATGGGGTGACTCAAAAAATATTGGCTTGTCAAATTGAGAATCCTCAACCAAAGGGAAAGCATCAAAGGGTGATTCAACACTAGTTAACTCATCATAAATATATGTTTCAATAAAAACATCATAGATTGGTTGGTTTTCTTGGCCTTGGATTACAATTGGTTGCAAAATATTAGATATGGACACATGTTGGTCTTTAAAACATGGCTCTTGGGGAGGTAATGATTGGCTATGGTGTGGTTAGAAGACTAGCTCAAATTTTATAAAATGGTGGAAGGATAGAAATGGATCAAGAATGATATGTGGTTTAATAATGAGATCTTTGTAAATAAGGTCATCAAATATGGGCTTAATAAAGGTTGGCTATTGGTTTGGGATGGTAACTATGATCCATCTAGTCTCAATTATGCAACATTATTGTAATAATGAGCTACCATATTTGGAAGGGCCTAGAATGGTAATGAATGGGTGTTAAAGAGCTTGGTTTCTAATGAAATATAAAATAAGAGGTCCAAAAATGGTAATAAATAGGGCTACAAATCTTGGTTTCTAATGCAGGCTAAATGATGAGGGCCTAAAATGGTAATGAAGGGGTATTATGAAGCTTGGTTGCTAATGAAATCCAAAGGAAGAGGCCCTAAAATAGTGATACTTAAGATATTCAGCGTGTGTTTTCTACCACAATCCAAAGGAACATGGCCTAGAATGGTAATTCTTAGGTGTTAAAGAGCTTGGTTGCTAACATAGGTTATATAAGGATAACTAGCATAAGTAAGGGATTGGTTACTATTATCATTAAAAGGGTGAATAACATAATGATGTTATCTCACTCAAAAGGTATAAAAATGTTTCTATTTCAAATCTCTAAGGTAAAAAATTTGGACAAAATGGGAATCATAATGATGCCCCTTTCAAACAAGTGACACACACATAAAAGTTTTGAAAAATCTTTAAGGCAAAGTGTGGTATCAAACAAACATAATAACACCTCTTTAGTCTAAAAGGGGTGTAAAAATGTGTGATTTGTTATTGACTCATTTTGATATTTTTTTGATAAAAAAGTAGTTTTGGACTCAAAATAATGCAAGTAAAAATGAATAGACATAAAATTACCTAAGTGTATCATCATATCACCAAAAAATGACAAGGTTGCTTTGTATTATCAAATTTTGTTGATATATTCCTTGTTGAGAGGAAATAATTTTTTAATCTAATAAGTTTAGATGCACATGAAAAAGTAGAGTTTTTTAGGACCCTCTTCTCTAAATAAATCATTTAGTGACATGTAACTTTGGGGTACTCTCCCTAGATTAATAATATTTCCACAGTAAATGGGGTTTGTCTAAAAATTATAAGTTTTCCACATTATAGATGGTCCCAAATTTGGTTAACAGTAGAGATGTAGTCATTTGAATTGATTTAATACTAGATAACTTACTATGTAAGTGTATATTCCTTTCTATAGTGACTCCATCCATGTAATTCTTAGTGGAATCTGATGTTTAGCATACCTAACTCAGGTTTTCATTATGATCAAAGAGAGTAATATCTCAACCCCCTGACAATCCTAATATCAAATGCCTTAATTTATATACCTTATTATGATGTAGGGTTGAAACAATGATAGGAGATGAAATATCATGTCAACTCTTCCCTAAGGAAATTATGGGGAGGTGATGCAATCTCAACCATAATCCAAATGCATTAAAGAAAACTAATAGGACTTTAAAGGTCAATTTTTAGGCCACCCACGTTATTAGAACTTGGGGAGAGCATAAAAAATGTTCCTTCTAGGCTTATAGACTAAGCAACAAAGTAATGAATGAAGAATTTCTGGTTACCCAAGTTTCATAAAGTGAACAAGGGGAGAGAATATGCAAAAAAATTGATTTACAAGAAAACAAAACAAATAAAAACAATAAAAAAATAGAAGATCTTAAGAGAACTTAGTCTAAGTTTTATGTTCTTTATAAAGCACTAAGCAAAATGTGAAATAAAATTTGGCCCCTTGGATTTGTCATTAATAATTTCAAATTTTGAAAAATAAAAACAAACTTGTTAAATGATTTTTAGGCACCAAATATAACTATGAATGAAAATTTTAAGTGTTTAAAACCTCCTTTCTTGGCCTTAGGTCTTGCAAAAAATGTCAAGGGGGTTTCTTATTTCTAGACCAAATATCTAATCATCAAGCAAACTTGCATTTTGAGCTCTCAGTTTTTATTTTTTTACATAGTGAAATACCACCTATTATAGTGTAATACCTAATATCTACAAAACTACATCTACCAGTTTAAAATTACACTTTACCAGTGCAAAACCACGTTTACCAATTTCAAAATTAACTTTACCAAGAAAAATATACTTTTTTAATGTGAAACTGCACTTTACCAAAGTCTTACTAACTTTTACGAGTGCAAAATTGACTATACCCTATAAAACTACATATATTAGTGTAAAAATGACTCTTGTAAGTGATAAATCAACTATGACATGCAAAAATAACTCTTACATGTAGGTGCAATACCAAATTTTATGAGTGCAAAATTACACCTACCAGTTGTAAAATCACATCTTGTAGGTAAAATAGAATTTAGTAATGCAAAATAATACTTTACTAGTGTAAAATTGAATATAGCAAGCAAAATTGACTCTACCAAAGCAATACCAACTATACCAAGTGTAAAATCAACTATTACATGCAAAACAAACTCTTGTAAAATCAATTCTTATAGTAAAATATCTCTTTTTGTAGTTTCAAAACTATATTTGCCTATGGAATGACCGAGAGCTCCATTTATTCAATTTTTTGGTCATGAAATCAAAAATTTGGCATGAAAAAATGTTATAAAAGGGTTATAAGAGTCCATATGAAGATATTTGTGAGGTGTGGGTCCCAAAAATCATTCCATTACATGATTAATATGAATCCAAGAGTGGATATTAGTATCATGTATGAAAAAAATCAATTAAAACACTTTAATTAAAACTTACATCTCTAGCCTAGACACTCAAATAACTAGTGAATAATACAAGTAACTATAAAATTAAATCAAAACAAAGGACTTTCCCTTCCATGATATCAAGTGTTTTATGTTGGTAATTAATTTATGTGTTTGGTTGTGTGATCAAGAAATATTTGGAAATTGATCTTCTTTCACCACCTCTCCTTGTCACCATGGTAATGTTAGGCTTGGCTTTCACTTTGACTTTGACTTGGATTGGTATTTTAGTATAATAAAATTACACAAAATAATCTTTATCTCTTAGCAAATGAACATTATAACTTTGTCTTGAGATCTTTTTTAAACAATGGGTGAGGCCTTTTATTTATAGCCTTATAAACTAACTCTAACCCAAGTGTAGTTAGGTTAGATTTAGCCATAGTTGAGTTAAAATTAACCCTACTTGAGTTAAAGAGGGGACATGCCTTTAATATTTGGGATAGATATCCCATTTATTAATCATGAATCTCCATTTTTTAATTAAGGCATTCAGGGAGATATATTCAATTCCTTGATTTTGAGGATGATGACATCATCATGACCTCATTTTTATTGAATTTTATTTTACAAAAATTATTTTCAATAATTGTACATGGAAATTTCACTTAAGAATTTAAATTTATTTTCTTATTTGATACATTATACTTAGAAATTTTGCACTTTAATAATTATTTAAGTGCCCCACTTAATGGGTTCAAAGGCTAATATATCAAATTGTTAGGTCATAAACTGATTGGAGATGAATCCATGAGAGGTTAATGTTACATATAGGATAATACCCCAAATAGGGATGCCTAAACATGAAAATTAAATTGGGACATTTAGTGATTCCTAGGCTTAATTTACACTATTTGGTAGAAATCAATGTAAAGTCTGATTAGAAGCCAGTTATGGCCAAAATAGAGTGTCTACAAACCTAAGTCCTATAGAAATATGCAAACACTCAAAAATAATAAGTGAAGTATGTATGTATGATAAAACTAACTACACTAACATAAATAGAATATGTAGTTTTAGATTAAGGTAAAAGCAAGTTTTGAAGGGACCCCAAAACCCAATAACAAAGAAGGAAAGATGAAGCGATAACACCCAATAGGAAGGACATTCCTAAAACTTACTAAAAAATAGCAACAAAATCAGATTTTATAAGGACCTAAAACCACAGACCAAAACCATAAAAAATAAAAAAGAACACAGGTTTTACAAAGACCTGGAAACTCAAAATAAGTCTTAAAACTAATAACCAAATTTCAGAACTAGTTATAACATCTAGCAGATAGGACCATAACAAAAACTATAGTAACAAAGAAGACCCTAGTCTTTTAATTCCAGGATCATCTTCACAGCCTCATTTCCAATCATTACAGTATTTTGTATGGATATTACAACTGAGGTAGTGACTTCTTGCATGGCTTTATTCCTCGAGCTCTACCTGGTCCTCTTACTTGGCCCCTCCAGAGATTTTATTTCCTCATTAGCTTGTTTTCCAAGGTTAGCTATAGCCGCACATATGTTAGAAGTAACCTCCTCCATTTTCATTCTACTTTCCTTGATGAGCCTTCTTAGATTATTCTCATAATCCTTGAGTTTAATTGGAATATCACTCATTTGCTTCTCCAAATTATTGATTTTGATCCTATTAGCTTCCTGGTTATGTTGTATTATTTCTACTTTCTTCTTCAGCTCCATCATTTCCTTGTACATCTACGAATCAACTTGGAGAATGTCATCAGCTTTGAATTTGGCCGAATTCATGAAGGAAATCATAGTGTCCCTCTGCCTAGCGTCACAATTGTCATCTACATTCTCCTAAGGAGAGGTCTCATCCTTTTTAGTTTGGTCCTCCCTTTCCATCAATTTCTCCTCTTTTGTCTCTGTAGGGTCTTCATGATGGTCATGATCATCCTTTTCTTTTTCCCTAATCTCCATAGGATGATTGGAAATCAGAAACCTATGTTTATTTTCTCTAATCAAAGTTGGATCTTCAAGTACAATATTTGTGTCTTTAACACTTCCTCCCAACACAGTCTATTTATCTTCATGATTAGAATTATTTTGTTCTGTATTACCCTTAGTTTTATCCCCTTCATTTTCTTTCTCACTTTTTTCTTCATTTTCCTGATAACCTTCCAGATTTGAACTAAAATCCACAGTTTCTATTCCTTCCTCTTCCTCCACAACATTCTCCTCAGAACTTTCTGTACTTTCCCACTCAGATTCCTCTTCAACATTTTGTTTTTTAAAACTAGAAGGTTTAGATTTTACTTTTTCTTTCCCCTTCACTTTTCCACTCCTTTTACACTGTGAATCCTTATTTTTGTCTGAATAAGGAGTCGAAACTAAGGCATTGTTTTTGCAAAAGCCCTCTATGATAAGAATCAGTCCTTCATGTAAAATAGGTCTAGATTCTTTCTTTTTATGGGCAAACAGACTTTGGAGCAGCAAAAAACATAAATAGAAAGGGAAGGAAATTCTATCTTTATGCCTAAAATGATTAAGAAAGACAAAATAAAATTTATGTACTCTTTTACTCCTACCATCTAGGATAAAATACTCATGAATGCAGCTTAAAACATCTCTCCATATTCCTTTTATCTACTCCAAATCAAAGAAATATCCACTCTTTTCCAATTACTTCTCCTCTGCCTCCATCTTCAAAAAAAATTTGTATGCTGCATTGGAGATACTGGTCTGCTTGGAGAATTTAATGCCACCCATGGGAAGCCCTATAACCTTTGTAATGAAATCCTTAGTAAGCATCACAGTAACACCATGGAGAGTTACCCTGTCATCAACCTAGTTTTTGAAGAATGCCATCGTAATATGGGGTTTGAATCCATGCAATCTCTCTAAATAACTTACCACTTTCCCTTTCTAAAGAATATTCCATACATCCTGTCTACCCTTCCAGTCTTCACAATTTTTTGGCTCTTTCTTCCATGATTCACCCTTCATTTTGCAAAGCAAACAATATTCCAACAACACCCAAACACTTAAGGGAGAAAAATGGACCCAAATGTTCTTCACGTGTAATGGAAATCGCCTATTTGTTGTCACATGTGAACTCCACATTACATTCTCATGAATGTACCTCTTCAGTGAAGGTAATCTTTCCACCGTAAGGCCATTCCATTGAATCATTAAATTACTAATCTAGGCAAATCTTTCCCTCTTTAGAATGAATGGTGTCATAATTAATAAGTGCTTTGAGATCAATGTGCTTATTTAATGCATCATGCCATCTCACCTTATGCCCCGTTTGAATAACATGATTAGCTATCCAGTCAGCAACCCCATTAGCTTCTCGAAATGTATGGGATATGGTCACTTTTTCAAACTTTAGAATTAAATCTTTAATTTCCATCACCATAGCCTCAATAGACCATGAAATTCGGTTTTTTTTTATTGAGGATGTTTACAATATTCAAAGAATCACCTTCTAACCATAATTTGGAAAATCCCAACTCAATAGCTAGTTTAATGGTGTAAAGGGCTATAGTAGCTTTAGAAATATGACTATTCAACTTACCAATTGGGGTAACAATAGCATCAACTACATTTCCCACATGATCTCTCAAAATTCATCCACATCCTACTTTTCCCGGATTCCCTTTAGTTGCTCCATCAAAATTGCCTTTCATCCATCTAGTAGGAGGGGCATTCCATTTTACAGTCAATCTTGGATTATCAATTTTCAAATTAGGCCTTTCAGATCGTAAGGGGTTATCAAATTGAAAGGTTTGATCAGGATCCCTCTATGATTTAAAATTCTCCTTAATAGCTCTAATAATATTCTGACCAAGCACCCATCCTGGAAGTTTTTTACTTTTGAATATTTTGTTATTTCTTTCTTTCCATATACCCCACCATATATGAGGAAGTGTTAATTTCTAGGAAAAATGAACATCAAGATTCTTTGAGGGGCAACACCAGCTTTTAAAAGCTAGATCCACATTTTTTTGATGTACCCATGTTATACCCTAGAATTTAAAGATCTCAGTCCAAACTTGTTGAGTGTAGGAACAGTTCAAAAACATATGGTCTCTATCTTCAAATCCATTTTTGCATAAAATACACCTATTAACCACATTGATTCCTCTTTTCTATAAATTGTCAAGGGTCAGGATTTTATTTTGAAGTAGAGTCCAAAAGAAGATATTAATTTTAAGAATAAGCCCCTTCATCAAGGCTTGAGACCACAAAGGTTGATTACCCTTTTCCTTTGAAGTAAAGATAGTAGAGACTTTAAATTGTCCACTTGCATCATCATGCCAAATAATCTTATCCTCCAGATAGGGATAAAGAGAGACAACATTGAGATATTATTAGATGTTGTTGAAACCTTGATTAACATCAATTAAATTCACCCATGAATCATTCTGCCAATACTAAATAACTAGTAAACCATATCTTTGCTTACATTGATCAACTAAATCCTTATCTTGAAAATCTTCCATCAAAGGATAATCCTTTAACCAGACATCATCCCAAGATTTCACCTTAAGTCCATTAAAAACTTTCTAGGAGCATCCTTTTTCTAAAGTTTTTTTGTCCCTTGAACAACCCCCCATATGGAAGAGGGATGAATTACATCAGGATAAGAAAAGAACTCAGAAAGGGATTTAGCATTGAAGAGGTACTTATGTTTCCATATAGTACTCCACTCTTTGTTTTCATGGTAAACTCTCCATCCCAGTTTGGCTAAAAGAGATTTATTCATACTTATAATTTTCCTAATTCCTAGTCCCCCTTCCCTGAAAGGTTTGAAAACATTGTCCCAAGTAATTAAAGGCATTCTACTTTTTTCCTCTGTACCAGTCCATAGGAAATTTCTTTGATTTTTTTCAATGGACTCTGCAAATTTAATAGGAATTCTAAATAGACTTAAAGCATAAGTAGGTATGCTTTGAAGACAAGTTTTGAGAAGAGTTAACTTTCCTGCTTGACTTAAAAGCTTTCCTTTCCATCCCGTAAGTTTCTTGCTAAACTTGTTAATAAGATCCTCCCAGAAGGCATCAGGGACTTTCAGACCAAGAGGAAGACCCAAGTAAGAAGAAGGGAGAGATCCTATAGAAAATTCAAGAATTTTAGCAATTTTATTTTACCTCTGGATAGGGGTGTTAATAAAGAACACTACACTTTTATTCTAGTTAATCAATTGCCCAGAGGCAGAAGAATATAAATTAATAGCTTGCTTCAAATTTCTTGCTTCCTTAACTTTAGCTTTCCCCATAAAGATAGTATCATCAACAAATTGTCCATGAGAACAAAGTAGAGGATGGGAGGAAGGTTTTAAACCCTTAAATAAACCTTTATGGACCAAATCCCCAATATATCTCCCCAAGCAATCATCCATAATTACAAAAAGGATGGGGGATAAAGGGTCACCTTGTCTCAATCCCCGAGAAGGATAAAAGAAATGGGATGAGCTTCCATTTACCATCAAGTATGTAGTTACTATCAAATAGAATATGTAGTTACTATCAAGTATAAAAGATGTAAACATGGAAATGCATACAATCTATAATTTATATTTTTTGAATAAATGTTGGAATTTTTTAGTGTTTCTGACATATTATATTATTTTTATATAGTAAGTATATATATATATATATTATGTACAAGAAACATGAAAATTAAACTATATGAAGCAATAAGTTAAGATAAACTATGTACAAGTAAACTATGAGTATAATGAGGTTATGTATAAGGAGAGTGTTATGGATAAGAATCTATGTGTTGGTAAGGGATGGTTCTATAATCCCAACATGTCATAAATGGGATGTATATGTGTAACATATGTGTAATATTCATTTTTTAATGGTATATATCATAATAATTTTTGTTGTTCCAATCATATTCTTCATTTTAATTAGTAATGTCTAGATTACTGATTTGAATCTTGCCATCTAAAACTGTATCTATTATAGAAATAGCTTGATTTTTTATCTCTTATTAGGAATAAATTATATCCTCTAAGTAATTTTTAATCATTTCACTCACATGTGAAAAGGATATACAACCTTTATTTTTGTCAAATGTTTCTCTTATTGTTATTAACCATGAACTTCCAAAGATAACATTATAAGAAATTGACCTTGAAATAATGAGGAAAGTGAGAAAAAAATCATTTGAGGCATATGAAACTTTTAATTTAAGTGACCCTAATAATTTGATATAAGTGTGTGTGTGTGTGTGTGTGTGTGTGTGTGTGTGTGTGTGTGTGTGTGTGTGTGTGTGTGTGTGTGTGTGTGTGTGTGTGTGTGTGTGTGTGTGTGTGTGTGCGTGCGTGTGTGTGTGTGTGTGTGTAGAGTCATTTTCATGAGAGAGAAGAAATGATAGTGAAAAAAATTTGATGGGTTGATTATCTATGATCTTAAAATTTGTGCATTATTTTACATCTTTATAGGTTGTCATAGTGAAAGTATTATAATATGAGGGAGGGATTGTAGTTTCCCCTTTTACATTGAAATTTTAAGATGTTTATTTTGTATATATTTCTTTATTTTAAGACTTTTTTGTTAGAAACCCTCTTTTTAGAATGGTTGTTTGCTTAGCCTAATTATGAATGTGCAACTTAAGTTCTTAGTTTTTTTTGTAACATTACCTATGTACATAGATATTTTGCCTTGATAAATTATATCTATGAGTGATTTTCCTTATTGTGTTACATAAATCCCAATCCTTGTTGACCAACACTATTAACTACTATAATAGGATTATTAATGCCTTGGGCATGTTTTCCCAGCCCTTGATCTTGATAATCAAATTGTTATAGAAATTTTTTACCAATCTCATGTTATTTTGAAAATGGGACCTCATTTTGGAGAGGTATATTTGTATCCTTAACTTTATTTACTTGTGATTGTTGTATTGTTTCTTGATATAATTTTACTTAGTGAACTTTTTTATTATTGTGAGTTATGCTTTGGTAACAACTTTTTTATTGTTTCTGAATTTGACCCTTTTCTAATGTGTTCCTATATAACTATGGATTGTTTAACTAATTTATCTTGTATATGGTCCTCATTAGAAATTATCTATTGTATGTACTTTTTGAATGCTAAACATGAATCTATGTGATGACCATGCATTCTATGGTGTACATAATAATATTTGAATCTCCTCATTGGATGTAAAGGAGGTAGGTTGATCAACTTAGATTTAAATATTTGTCTTAAAATATTACATGGAATTATATTTAAAATTTGAATACTTTTAAAATCACTAGCTTTAAATGCACTTTTTGTGATTTATTATTTTTATATTGATTTAAATTTTAATGGATTGTAGATTTTAAGCCATAGGTTGTTAAAGGGTTTGAGTATAGTAAAATAGGATATAAAATATGTAATAAATACTTGTAACGAACCGCTACACCAAAATGTCAAGGCGTTAGTGAAGTCTGTCCACCAAGACCATAACATCCCACCATGCTTCTAAAGCCCAGACTCTAGGTTGGATTTACACCCGTACAACCAGGGTTCCCTATGTATACAAGTCCCAGATGAAGACTGCCATGCTGACGTAGCCACCCAGTCTATAAATTGAACCTAGGTAGAGGCTCTGATACCACATGTAATGAACTGCTACACCAAAACCTTGAGGTGTTAGTGAAGTCTACCCATCAGGACCATAACAATACTACCACTAATTTTTGAATGAACTGATCTAATTTTATATTTTTAAAAATATAAATTAATAACATAAATAATTACTTAGCTAGAAAATAACTAAGATGAAGGATCTAGGAGCTAAAATTTGATATAAGAACTAATCTCAATGTCACAAAGAGATCCAAGTGTCAAAAACCCTCTTTAATAATAGCATTATACCTTAGATAGTAGCATTTTTGTGCTAGTGTCCAATTTTGGTGTTAATGTGCTCTATGTAATAACTAATTTGTACTCCTATGAGTACTTGTGTCTGAGTCTACTAAGCTTTTTCCTGTATGGATGAACCTTGTTTCACTATCTGTGACTTGTTTCACTTGATTTTGTCTATAAACCCTAGACCTCAATGTTGTTAGGGTATTATACTGGCATAAGAATAAAAAGTGTGATGTTATCTAGGTAGTATATACATCTTTAACACCACACTATGATGATATTTTATTCCATTCTAATACTCCAAGGAGGGATCAAGCTCGATGTAGTTCTCCCCACCTAAGTTTTGGTGCAACTGCAAGTGAAAGTGAAGTTAGTATGAATACATATTTGAGTTCTTTAAGTGAGTATTGAGACTATAAATATATGTATTTTGAGCTTAGGAGGGTTATGGATGACTATATGTAGAAATAGGTTTGAATAGGGATCAATAACCTTTATTGTGCACAACTTATTATAAGTTTTTTTATGTGTTTACATTTGATTTCCATCTAGTCAATAAAGGGATAAAATTCATGTATATATAATAATCTTGTGATTAGTTTAGGGTTTGAAATAGTTAGAAGCTGAACCTAGGTGTATTTTTAATTGAAAATATATTTTCTAGGCTGAAATGATGGAAAAGGACAATAACATAAAACTTAGACACTAGCGCAAGGTAATAGTGTCCAAAATATGGTGCTAATCACCAAGTGGTAGAGCATGAGGCACTAGGGGCCTAGATTCCTAAGGGAGGGTTTGATATTTATTTTTAGATGCTTATGGATGTGTAGGTCCCATATAAAATATAGATAAATGTTTAAATAGGACCTAAGATAGGTCTAGGGATAAACTAGGGATTGGTGGTCTTAAGTGACACACATTGCACTCAGTGAAATTTGAGATGAATATATTCCCCCCTTTTATTATATAAATGTATAAAAGTGAAATGACTATAATAAAGGAAAATTAATGTACCTAAACTTACCTAAGAGTTAAAAGTCTATGAATCTAGATTTGAGTGTGTGAAGCATGCTCCATTATGTGTCTTGAAAATGAAGCATGCATAGATTATTCCTTACTTAAGAGATATAAAAAAAAAATACTAATTAAATAGTAATAGAGAGAAAAATAATGAATATACCTCATTGGGTACACAAGCCAATATATAAACTTGGTGACATCCTATGTGTGTACTAGTGATTAATTGATGGAAAATTTGGACTAAGATGAATGGTTTGCTTAGTCCCCATTTGTGGGTGGATCAAAAACTCAATATAACCTTGAATACATCATTTCCCACCCTTATTTGGTGTATCTAACCTATGAATAACTTGGATTTAATTGATGGCTTATTCAACAGTCTTAAGTAGATGGATCAAGAACTCAAGTAAACTATGACTCTATCATTACCTAACCATGTGTAGTATATGTAATTATGACTAAATTTACATAATGAAACTAAAATAATATGACTATAAATAAAAATGTATATAATGGCTCTGTTGCCACTCAAGAACTCTATAATGATTTTCAACCCAGGGACCTATCAGGTGCTCAAGTATGTAGCTCAAGGACTATTCAGTAATGTCAACTATTACAGATGGAGCAAGTCATAAAATATGGTACAAAGTGGTTCAAATGGTTCCTAAAATAAAAATGTATATAATTAAAAGGATTTTGTCATTCCATTTAGTTAATTGATGCAAAAATGGGCATATAAAAATAATGTGTCATGCCTATGCCCCTAAATATGATATTTAAGCATATGGATTCTGGATTGTGTTGCAATAATCTATATCTAATTATATAAAATTGAAACAAGAGTGATCATGTCATGCATGATGCCCCCAATCTAAGCAAACTAGTACAATTTTTTACAACACTAAGCAAAAATTGATAATTTGTAACTAAATCTTTACAAACTTGGAATATACCTATTGTACTTCTCTAAAAAAAATAGATTTTTTTATTTCTAGGGAAATTGGATAGTAGCACCATATCTTGGATAGTAGTTCTATAGTGATAATGTCTACTTTAGGTGATAGTGTCTAACTATGTTATTTTTCTACCAAACTGACTTTAATAGTTATTTAATTGTTTCACACTATATTTTCCTAATTCTGAGCTTATATTATGTGCCTATATGTTGAAAATTATACTATGAGTAGATTTGGATGACCTAATATTTGTGACAAACCTCTTTGAATTCCCCTTCTTTTAAGGGTAGTTTTTGAGAATGTGTAATAAATTTCCTCAAAATAAAAATATCCCCATCATGTGTTATCCTGAGCATTTATGATATCTGCATAATAAACCAATATAATGTGTATATGTGACATCATAATGTAAGATGATATGGACATAAGCTGGTAATTTATGATGTATGTTAGATAAAAAATTCACAAGGTTATCAAAAAAGATCTAATAATGTAATCATGTGTATAGAAAGCAAATTTGAGTAATAAACTAAGTACCTACCTAAGGGGATGGGGCATGATGTCCATCAAGGCACCCAAGGAGGAAGGGGAGATGCATGAGGTCCCTCATGGCATCTAAAACTAGAGTGTGTAATAATAAAGAGATAAGTGTCATGGTCATGACACATACATAAAACACACATGAGGAATGTAAAGTAGGCAAAAGGGCCAAAAAACAAGGGACATGGGCACATGTCACTCAATTTGAGAAAGAAATACATATAAAGACCTATTCAAATGTCCATATATGTGTACAACAAAAAATTTGGCATAGATCCACATGGAAGGATGTGTTCAAATATCTTCATACACAATAAATAAGGCACATAGAAGGACATTGGCACATTTCCAGAGCATAGATATAATGAAAGGAAGTGGTGTAAATCCATAGAATAATATCATAATCAAATGCCCTTGAATAGATGTAGAAGCATAAAGACATAATCAAGTCTAAACTAGTAAATCTAGAAATAATATTATGTATGAACATGTGGTATAAATCTATCTAAGATCAAATATGTACATAAACTAAGTCTAGAGTAGTAATAGTCAGCAAAAAATTTGGGTAATGTAGGATGATCAATATCAAAATATAGACAATGTTAAATATATGATATAGAGTATATAAAGATGTAATATAGAAATTGGAAATGTGTATAGTGTCCCCCCAAATAGGTTAATGTGATAAATGAGTAACCAATGTATGTAACCCTAGTGCATAGATAGTATCAAATCTAAATCTTATGTGGTGGACCTAGGTCCTATAAGCAACTGTGAACACTCAAAAAGAATAAGTGAAGCATGTATGTATGATAAAACTAACTACATTGACATAGATATAATATGTAGTACCTAGAAATTATAATAAATGTAAACATGAAAATGGATACAATCTAAGATTTGTGTTTTCTGAGAAAATACTTCAATGTTTTTGTGTTTTTGACATATTGTATTGTTTTTCTATTTTCTAGATATAATATATGTATAACCAACATGAAAATGAAACTATATACAAGGATCAATATTAAAGGAAACTATGTGCAAGTCAAGAGGAACATACTAACCGATGAATCTCATAAGAGACTCACTATCAAGGTGTCTTATATAAAATAGAGGAAGAGTAATCATGTTTGTTATTAAAAAATGTATATGAGGTATAGGACCTAGCTATAATAAGTGATATATAGATGACAATACCTATGGATTGGGGCTAGGAATCTATGAATCTAATTTAATTTTCCTTTGAACTATAGGGATGTTAGGGAACCATCTAGTATAAGATGTTGTATCTGAATTGGATGCTCTATGTTGAGAACTCTAGGAACTTAATAATACTAATATCAGAATGAAAGGGGTAAAGAGAGGTTACATAGAATCTATAACATGTATCTAACATAGGGGTCTTTCTAATAAGGTTTTCCATGGAAGATTATACATATGTGGTAACATTATGGAATTAAACCTCACCTACATTTGTGGATGAATTAAAATATGTGGTGTGTTAATGGAAAGTGTACTTGAAACTATAACTAGTGGTTATTATGTAACTACCTATGGGATAGGTTAAGGATACTTATATATAAGTCCCTCAACAATAACCACCTAATTAGCATGTATATACTTAATACATACATACATACATACATACATATATATATATATATATATGTATGTATGTATGTATGTATGTAGTTCTAGTGGCCATGGTCAGAGCTCCATTAGGTAAATTATACTACCATTATAGGTTAGGCCAACACATATGGCCACTAGGTTCTTAGCCATACCTAGGCAGACACATTTGACATGTTATTGGGTAGGCCATGGATACAATAGATTTGAGCCATTCCATCCATTATATATATATAATGGATGGAATGGCTCAAATCTATTGTATCCATGGCCTACCCAATAACATGTCAAATGTGTCTGCCTAGGTATGGCTAAGAACCTAGTGGCCATATGTGTTGGCCTAACCTATAATGGTAGTATAATTTACCTAATGGAGCTCTGACCATGGCCACTAGAACTACGAATAATTATATTGGTTGAATAAATTTCATTTTCTAAATAACATAAAGTGTGTATAAGTGTAATGGTACACATATTAATACTCAACCCATTATCAACCATGACACTCTGAATAGGATGATGATCAATGTAGGCTCATATAGAGAGTGCATATAAATCTGAATAATCACCTAAAATATCTTACTTTAATAAAGTGATGGAGGTTTATCTAGAATTTTATTATTATATACACTAATTATATTATGTAAGGGGTTTGTCCTCTATAGTAGTATGATAGGATGTTGGTGGTGGATGTGCCTAATATGTATAGTGAACACCTAAATTACATCCTACCTCATTAGTTATATGTTTTGAAAATAAATCTAAAAATATTTTCATTGCCTTAGAATCCATTGGTTAAACTTTAGATGTCTCTATGGTGTTCCCACATTAATGGTATTGGCCTCTATTAAATCTTGTATCTTATTTCTCAACCTAATGCATCTTTTTTTAGTATGTCTTGGTGCCTTGTGATAGTCACTAAATGCAATTGAATCATAGCTCTTTGGAAGATATCTAATCATATCAACCTATTTGAAAAAATATATATATATATATATGGCATTATATTCTAATATTTGTTTTAAAACATGTGTTGGTGATTCTGGAAGATTTGTGAAAAATATCCTTAGAGGAGTAGATAAAACCATATGAGGAGGTGGCTATGAAGTTATGTTAATTATGGCCTTTTGATCATTCTTATTTTTAGTGGGACTTACTATAACTCTTATTAGTATGTTTGATCTAGTTGTGTACTTTAATTTGTGCATAAATATAAGCTTGAATTCCCTTTATTTCATTGTATGACATAAATCTATGAATGTTTGAAACTTATTGAATAATATAAATTCATGTAATGTTGATAGTAAACTTTTTAAAAATATGTCTTAGAGTTATCTGTCTGGATAATTGATCTAGTGTTTTATGAAAAGTTTGAAATGGGTCTAGGCTAACCCTATATGTCATTGAAATTGAAAATATACTACATGGGGCTAAAAGGAGGGAAAATGACAATAATACCAAACTAAGACACCAACATAGGGCATGAGTATCTAATATATGGCACTATTGTATAGTTTTCAAAACCTAAGTCACTAGGGGGATAGATGCCTAAGGGTGGGTATAATTCTAATTTTGAGATGTTTAGGGATATGTAAAGCCCACATGAAAGATGGATAATTATCTAAATAGGCCCTATGATAGGTTTAGGGTTAAACTAGGAATGGGTGGTCTTAAGTAACACTCATTGCACTCAAGTGACATTTTAGATGACTATATATGTATATATGTATATGTACACACACACACACACACACACACACACACACACACACACACACACACACACACACACATATATGTGTATATAAATATATATATATATATATATATCTATGTGTGTGTGTATATATATATATACATATATATATATACATATATACATATATATACATATATATATATATACATATATATACATATATATATATATATACATATATATACATATATATATATATATACAAAATCATAATTAGCTATTACATGAAAATTTTACAACATTGGAAAATCAGATTACAAGATAAAAGCCTCTAGGGCACACTAGTGTCAATCATGTATATGAATCTTCACCTAGTCAATTTATGGAAAGAAATGTTTTATATATATATATATATATATATATATATATATATATATATATATAAAACATTTCTTTCCATAAATTGACTAGGTGAAGATTCATATACATGATTGACACTAGTGTGCCCTAGAGGCTTTTATCTTGTAATCTGATTTTCCAATGTTGTAAAATTTTCATGTAATAGCTAATTATGATTTTGTATTTCTAAAATTAGCTTTCTCCTAATAATAGTTTCATCCTTTAGAGTTTAACAAGTTCAAACTCTAGTTTCTTTAATTGAACATGCAAACACACATCTTGAATGGGAGATATGGTAAGGGAAGTGTTTGAAGGATGGATAAGATGAGTATATACCTTTGAAATAGTAGTATAGGATACCTCACCTCTTAGAGGAGTGATAACATGGACCTGGTTAGAGGGAAAGTAATTATCACCTTCTTGGAGATGAGGAGGAAAAAAAATCTTCTTCATCCATGAAATTTGGCAATGTAACTTGGAAGAGGGTTGCTATGGTAGAATATATCAGGTCTAAAAAAACTAACATAAACACTAAAAATATGAGATAAAAAAATATAAACCGTAATAACATCTAGGGATAAGGTTTTCACACTATTTGAAGTAAGTCAATTCACCAAATGATTTAAACTTTTAGAATTATCAATTTTAAGCCCCAAGTTATTAAAGGCTCAGAGTATAATAAATCAGGGTATAAAATATGCAATAAATAAATCCAATAATTTTTGTAATAATTGACCTAATCTAATATTTCTAATAATAGTAATTAATGACACAAATAAGTACTTAGTTAGACATTACCTCAGACAAAGGATTTAGAAGCTAAAAATTGGTACAAGATTTGGTTTGAGTGTCGTAAATAAGATTAAGGTGTCAAAAACCCTCTTAGACAATAGCACCATACCTTGGATAGTATAATTGTGGTTCTAGTGTCCACATTTGGTTATAATATCCTCTATTGAATAATTGATCTATACTTTTAGGAATAATTGTATCTAATCATGCTAAATCTATTCCTAAGTAGACAAACCCTACTTCATTGTTTATGACCTATTTTGAATAATTTTTTATATAAACCCTAGACCTCCATGTTGCTAAGGTAATTGATTGGCACAAGTATAAAATGTGTGGTGTTAGCTAGGTAGGCCTGACATCCTCAACACCCTACTATGATGAGATTTGCCTACATACCAATACTCCAAGGAAAGATCAATCCTAATGTATTTTTCCCCACCTAAATGTTGGTGCAAGTATAATTGAAGATAGTATTAATTATTGTTTGATTAATTTGAGAAATGTTTGAGACTATAAATATGTATATTTTGAGCTAAGATGGTTGTAAATTATTTTGTGTTTAATTAGGGGAGAATAGGGATCAATAACCTTGACTGTGCATAACTTGTTCTAAGTTTGTTTGTGTGTGTTTACATATAATTTCTATCTAGTGAATAAAGGGATAAACATCATGTATATATACTAATATAGTGATTATGTCAATTTTTAAATAGGTCGATGTCAATCCTAGGTGTCTTTGGAATTGAAAATATATCTGTTAGGTCTAAAAAGAGAGAAAAGGACAATAGCAGTGAATTGAGAAACTAGTGTGTGGTGTTAGTTTCCAAAGTATGGCACTAATGTCTAGGTGGTAGAAACTAAGGCACTAGGGGCCTATATGCCTAAGGGAGGGTCTGAGACTAATTTCAAGAGTTTTATATATGTATAAGGCCTACACAAAAGTTAGATAAGTGTCTATATAGGTCTTAAGATAGATATAGGGCTAAGTTATGGATGGGTGATCTCAAGTAACATTCAATACACACAAGTGACATTTTAGATGACTACAGTTGTCAAGGGGACTAGGCACATTTTAATTATTAGTCTTGGTGTCCACTACCTAATAGTCCTTTAGAAGATATATTTCTTATTTTGATGTGGGTTATCTACATTCTAGTTATTATTTGGATGTAGCTTCCTTCATAATTTGACCATATAATTGGTCAATATTTGGACCAATTACTATAAATTAACAACCTTAGGATTCATAGTGACACTTTGGTTAATTTTTGATTGGGGTGGTGGGTTATCCACTATTTCACTAACATTTAGAAATGTATGGATAGATTGATGATGATTATTATGAGAAACATAATTACTCAAACTAGGCATCATAGTAGTATTATATGCAATAGGAATAAGTTAGTTATTTTTAGGTTAAGACAACACATGATTAAGAAGAACATAGGGATTATTATTTTTCATGTGACTCAAGGGTGATGGATTGTAAACTAGGTTTGGGATTGATTACATGGCTCCTGAGATAGGGTCCACTAGAGGAATGTTCTACATAAGAGCATGTTTAATCATATGGATTTGATTATAGGAACCTAGTTTTCTTAATGAAGGCAAGGGATAAGCACCATACCCATGAGGTACCATTCTATGCTCAATGCATATAGCTTCATTATAAGTGTAGACACTATTTATGATTTATATATCACCTCAATATTGTACACTTGGAAAACATAGACCTTAGTTGGTATTCTTAGTTATAGACCTTTCCCACTTTTTATAATCTTGAATAAGATTTATATTATGCCCCTTAGGATATTTCTTAGTCTAACTAGTCTTATGTTTTTGATAAATTTAATAGGAAAAAAGGGTGTTAAACCCTATACAAAGTAGCTCCCAGGGAAAGAAGGCCTCAAATGAGCCATAAATAGTATATTAATAGCACATAAATAATAGATAAAAATGAAGTAACACAAAATCATAAAAATAGATCCATTATGGACTATCAACATTCCCATATTTAGATAAAAACTTAACCATATCCTTGTAATTATAGAGAATTTCCACCCCCACATCCCTGACCTCATCATCAAAGTCTTTGATAATAAAAAACATCAAATCCATGTGGTGAAGAGCCTTGGCATAAAATTCTACAATCACCCACCATTTATTTTGTATCTTTTCCATATTAGATTTGAACTCCACAAGTTCATTAGCAGTCATAACACATAACTATAAGTTTCCTTTCTTATTCTTGCCATGAGCTTCATCAGAAGCCTCTTCCAACTCCTCTGATCTAGACTTATTTATTTTAGTAAAGATATTTGATCCTTACTCCTCATGAACAAATTTAGTAGGTGTTTCATCTTCTTCCTCCCTGATGGTATCCTAAACAAACTTAGAGTTAAAAAAAATTTCAATGCCCTTGGGGTGAGTGTATGGGATTATAACAATACAATTGGATCTATGAATTGATGTACCATTAAGAATATTAGCACCACCCCCATGATCACTCCCATCCTATTTGGGACTTAGGCCCAAATATTTGATGGGATCCAAAACCCTATCAGAATCCTCCTTCTTGGTTCTAGCCTTCTTAGACATGTTTCCCTCTTCCTCCCCAACCTTCAATTCCCTTTTAGTCAGCACCACCATAGCTACCTTAGTCTCCCAGTTAGGGGTCACAAGTTTTCCACTAGCTTTCTTCAAATATTTAAGATTAGAATCAAAGGTTGGGGTCCTAATAGAAGTACTACATTATTTAATTCTAAGTCCCCCCTTTAGGTTTTTAAAGGATCTTTTGGAAGCTTTTATGGATATCTTATCTTTACCTTTGATATTAGGAGTCAGAGTTGATGGGTTGTCTATAAGAAAACAAACGTTAATAGATTTTGGTGGGTACAAGGCCAAATGGAAGTGGTATAACCTTAGAATTAGGCTTTGGTGAATGGGAATGAGAGGGGAGTTACGATTTTTATCACAATATTCCTTAGCCAATTTAATAGATTTCTCTAGGGAAGACAATAAAAAGAAGGGAAAATTGATCTCCATTCTATTCCTAAAATAATTGAGCAAGGAAAAGTGGTAATTATAAAATACCTTAAATATACCATTGAGCATGAATTATTTCATAATCATGAGGTAGATTTTCCCCCACATCTCTAGTATCTTTTCCCTTTCAAAATCCCCATGAAGTTTCACAATAAATTCTCCTTTTCTAAAGAAAATTGCCATATTTTCTAGGTCTAACACCTTACTACATCTACAATAATTTTTTCCTTTAATGGGGAGCCCTATGGCTTGCCCAATCATTTCCTTTGAGACTTTGAAACCAATTCCCCCCAAATAGACCTATCTAGAATCTTCCTCCTAAGGCTCCATAAATTGGTAAGATAAATTCTCATCATGGCCACTCATCATCAAGGAATAGAGCCATATCTCCCTCCTATATAATTTTCTAGACCATAAGGTCCTGGTAGAATTATTTAGGGGAGGTTGGATCAATCTTAACAATGTCACCACCCATTTCAAATCCTAAAAATTGTGTAACTATAGAAAAAGATTAAAGGGAATGAAAGACTATTTAGCAATATACCTTATAATATTAATAGGCCCCTATATGTACTTCCAATGGCTCCAAGGATATGAAAATCTATAAATGATAGCATAATAATTTTGGAGATTGACATTATATTTACCACCCTAATTATCATCCTCAAAGAAGACCCACACTCCTCAAAAATGATAATCACTTGAGATAGGGATTGTGGGGAATTGATTATTCCCATGCCATCCTATCTTTTGATCATCATGCCCAACCATCACGTGTTATCTCATCATCCTCTTTGGTCAAATTTCCTCTTTTTTAACCTATTTAGTATTATTTTGCCTCTTTAGTATCCTTTCAAGCTAGTTTGTCATTTGATATGTCTGTCTACCAATGTCTTACCAACTCAACTTTCTAATAATCCATTTATTTATTCAAGCCTTTCTCACATCTCTTCCATACCCCATTGGCATATTTATGGGTCTCCTATTCAACTCCAATATTTTCCTATCCTTAGTGATACTCTAATAAAATTGAAAAATTAAAACCCTATTCCCACCATTCTGAGTTTGAAATCCAAAAATTCTAGACTCCTCTAAAAACTTATTACCTTGCCATAATAAATAAGCACCTCCACTAAGCTAGAGTGTGCCAATGACAAGGAGCCCATAACATATAATTTGTACATGTGCTTTCATCCCTATTAATTAGATTTTGAATCTCAAGATGTAGCCTAGACATAAGCCTCCAACACTAACAACCATTACTATTACTCCCCATATTCACCATAACATCTATGATAACATTACCCTCCCTATATATATGATAAATATTATATTCCTTTATAGCATTGAGAAACAACCAGATATCACCAATAATATCCATCAAATTCTAACCTATACATGTTTATCCTAAGGTGGAATTCACTATAATCTACAAATCCCCTTCCACATGAAGGTGTTAAATGTTTAGGGAGATAACAAGTTTAATACCCCACAACATGGCTAAAGCTTCAACGTCATTATTACTTTTAATGCCAATTCCCCTAGTATAATTTGCCATAAACATTTCCAAATTTGATCTAAATATGTTAGTCTTATGTTGATGACCTAAACCTTATATCTTTCCTAAAATGCTAAAAATTGACCTATCTTTCACTTATTTGAGTTCTATTTTTGTCCCTTCTTTCCTACTCCTTAGAAACTAAAGTCTAAGATAGACACCTATGTCGACACTAGTGTCATATTCTAACACAAGTGTCCAATGCCCTAAATTCATCTAATTTGAAAATTAAATGTATATTTATGATCATTCTAAGTGTTTTGATGAATTTTACCTCACCAAAGGGATTGATATAAATACAATATCAACCCTCATTTATTCACCACCTAGTATAACCTAAAATCTTCTTACCTACTCACCAAGTAACTTATAAAAGGAATTCAATCAAGCAATCAAGTGAGTAAAGTTTCCCTATTTTCTCCTATTTATATATGATTCATAGGGATAATACATCCATAGGTTTAAATTACTAAAGGATTAGACTAGTAGATATATTTTCCAAGTTATAAGTTAAGTCATTATTATAATTGTTTATCACATATTACATGATTCACAAATAAGATAACACATAAGGGAGAACTACATCAGCCTAAGGCCCTCTTTAGATTATTATATATATAGGTAGCACTCATTGATAGAGGGGTCTTTGAGATCATATCAACACTATGTGTCTACTAACCCATTTTCCACAAGGTCACTATGAAAATTAAGAACTAGTGTTTTATAAATTCATGAGGAGCAGTAGTCCATGACCAAGATCTGAATACACCAAAATGAAGGTGAAGACAAACCTATAATCGTATAAGTGGTTGTATCCTTTTATAGTAGGTATTTTATATAAGAAACCTATACTAAACCATGAAAATAATGTTAAATATAACTATCCAAGACTAACGTTAATGTCCATAGCTCCAGAAGCATCCAAATTAGAATTTGATGATTGTTCCATAATCATCTTCTATTTTGGTCCCTTCTTGTTCTAAATCCAAAAATACATTATCATAAAAATAAGATAATTAAATTACTTCTTTGTCATTTCCATATCTATAATAGTTTTACTTACTATTTTTAACACAATTTAGCATAATAAATTCAACATATGCTATATCTAAGTTTAACACCCAATTGGCCTAATGTGTATCTAATTATCACCCTTTTGCTTATTCATTTATATATCCTCCTTTAGTGTATAAATAACCCCAATCTAGAACCATTATATGGTTAAACATTTTGTGACCCTGGTCTTTGAACATCAAACCCTAGGAAAATTAGGGTTTTCTCATTATTTTTCTTTCTTATCCCTTATTGATATATAATATCAAAAACATGGATACAATTTTCAACCATTTTGGGTTATAATATGTCATATTTGATATGGTTTGATACATTATCTACCTTGTTAAATCTATTAATAAAATTCATGCTAATAATGAGAGGATTTTAAAATTAAAAACAACACTTGATCTCTCTTCAAAATTCCTTTTTCAATGTTATAGAGCTAGCATCGATATGCCATCATGAATGTTATCAACCATTTGTTCTACTAAATATTATCTAAATTATATATACCATATCACACCCATTATTCACCCATAGCTTATATTGGAATTTATGGTCCATGTTATTACTACTTGAAGAGATAAGGTTTATCAACCCATCTTTCCAACTGTTAATATACAATAAGTACCTCCTAAACCTAGAATTGTAATAAAAGTTAAGGAATATGACATTATTAACCAATTGAGTAATACACATGCAAAAATTTCAATCCTTGAGCTCCTAAAGTAATCTGATGTTTGTAAGGATATCCTATATGAGGCATTTCATGAGACATAATTTTTAAGTGATATTGAGTTTGCTTATTTTGAAGATATCATTAAATATTTCAAGAATAATACTAAACTCATTACCTTTGATCCAACAAATTTACCATCCAAAGATACTATTTACCAAAATCTGCCTTTACTCATATAAATGACCATAAAAAATAAAGGCATCAAAAGGGTACTCATTGAAAATAGATTAAGCATAGATATTTGTAGCATAAACTTCCTAACCGTCATAGATATTATCACCAATCTTCTTCAAAAAATGGTTATGCATATAAAAGCATTTGATAATTTATGTATCGCTATGGTTGTTAAAATCACATTGGATGTGACATTATGACAAAAAATATTTTCAACCACTTTTCATGTCATGTTTCAATCATTACATTATAATTTAATTTTGGGTAAACCTTTGATACATTCAATGGAAGTTATCCCATCTAAACTTCACTAATTTTTAAATTTCATAAATGATGGGACCTTATTATCTATAACTATTGATGATGAGCATTTTAAATTTTGAAAAATGATACATTATGAAACTAAAGGAATTCCTATAGTGGTACCACTTAAACAATGCATTTTTATTGAGCACATGCACATGTATGAAATAGGTGAGTCAAGTATAATGGCTCCTTTGTCTCTAGATTTCAATAATGCATTAAATATTAAGGTACACATCAATATCAAAAAAAATTACTAAAGGATCCAATAAAACCATAAGATCACCCACCATTTGAGATTTTGTTATTGATCAATACTGAGAAAAAAAATGGCCATGTTTTAAATTAATATGATAGTGATAATGATACCACTTATGATATGATAGATGAAAAATGTGAAAACTGAAATTTGATCCACTTGATCACCTTTCGCACAACCTATTCAAACCTATGGGTCCCAACACATATAAACTAAATCCACTTGCATGAAATACAAAACTAAATCTAGATAAGGGTAAAAAATAGAAGATGCACATGTAAAAGCTTATTACTCCACACATACCTCTTGGTTAAAAACATTGAGTCAGTTGTACAAGAGTCAAATACAAGTACATCATGTGAATTATGTGGAGTCTTCTCAAAAGTTTTCACACTAGATGTTACATATCAAAACATAGAAACATACTCTAGATACCATATTATCTATGTTATTTTAATATAGAATGATTTTTTTACCTTAGACTAGACATAGATCATGTAGTTTACATATACCCATAGAATACAAAGTACCATATTATAAATACCATTGGATCATCCACCATAATACCAATCAATGTCAGGCATTAAAGGAACTAATTTATAAACATAAGAATGAAGGATACATACACATTGTGTCTGACATGTAAATAAGGAAAAATATTTCCTATCTTTAAAAAAATAACTATATCTCAGAATGATCAAAATATGAATATTTAACTATTACTACCAATATTGATGGTGTATATTTCCACCATCTCCAATTTGATATTATAAAGTAGGATACAACTTGTGGAACCACATTTCTCACACAATTGGGACATACTATAGATGAACTAATGTACTCTTCATTAATGCCATAATATTGAGGATACATTCAATTACCTATAGCCTATGTAACATGTGTGTAACCTTATACCATATGGATATTAGACAACAACAAAAATTTGAAACTAAAGTTTGGATGAAATTGGATAATCAAGTAGAATGATAAGTTAGATACTACAAACATGTGTGTTACTTTACTTGATATGGATACAGACATTTACATATAACATGATGGCCATGATTATTTACATGCACCATTGGCTTGAGTTAAGCCATTAAATAGAAACATTTAAGTGGTTTCAATGCAGTGATATAAACAAAGATTGATAAATTGTGTTTGTAGTCCTACACATTTTGGCAATTAGGACTTCCTTGATTAGACTCTTCAAATATTCTAAAAATACAAAAAAAATTAAAATTTTAAAAAAATACAAAAAACACTTATGGAAACTACATATTGTATTGGTTCATTGTCATCTATGTGTTAGTGCCATACTGATGGATAGCATACTAGTTACTCCTACATACACATTTGTGTCACACTTTTACTTGAGTGTGATACAATCATACACAAATACATGATCTATCCCTATTTTAGATGTTGGCCCTTCCCTCTACTCATGTCATATGAACATTAGAGGAATATACCTCTATGATCATGATACTTATAGTTTATTTCATTTTATGGTCACTCTACATCATCATATTTTCAAATCATATGTGTATTTACATGTGCCTTTATCCATGACTATATCTTACACAAGGTACATTATATTTTATGCAGTTGACATTTTTTGCTAACACATTTGATCCATGGGATATTGTGGTATGTTTATGCCAATTGATTATTCTTTCCTTTATGCACTTCCTTGAGTGTCTTTCTATAATATTGTCTTTCTTTTTTAAGCATTTGAATATGTTCCTTTATTTGTGGCCCATATGCCTATGTGTGCTTTCTTTGAAATTTGATTATGTTAATTTTTAAATGTACATTTTATTGTTTCATTAATTTCTAAATGGACATTTAAGTATGTCATCATTACTTTCATGGAAATTTGACTAAGTCATGTCCCATAGATTGTGTAGCATTTAAACATGCACCTCGTTTATGGTCTCCTTAGACCATTATATGTTGACTTGATTTTGAGTTCTCTTATGTGTGATATTTATTTGTTTAATGATCTTGTACTGATACTATATATATGTTTCCATGATTCTTATCATGCATCTTAGGCCTTCATGTGATCACATTGTTTTATGCACCTTAATGATACATTTACCTAGACATGTCCCTTTTATATGTTACAAGGTTACATTCATGGATTATATAGTTGTCTTATCCTTTTGGAGTGAGGTAAATACTATTTTATATTATTCCCTAACATCAAATGGGGGTAATATTAGTGGGGTCATGTTATAGAGGCATGCTCTTCATATTTTGAATAGTTTCATATTTAGTGGGGGCATGTCATATAGGCATGGCTTCCATACATTCATAAATTTTAGATTCAATGGTGGCATGTTTTGGATGCATGTTATCCAAACTTATTTAGTATGTGATACTTATATTAGTTTTAAAATTCAATGAGGTAATGTCATATAGGCATGGCTTCCACACATTTATAGTTTCAGATTCAGTGGGGGCATGCTTTGGAAGCATGTTTTCCACACTTATTAGGTATTCAACATCTCCAAATTATAGTGGGGGAATGTTTTAGAAACATGTCCTACACATTATCACTTATTTTATTTTTATATATTTATCCATAAATACTAGGGGCATACTTTGGAGGCATGATCTCCACACTTACATAGTTTTCAAATTGGCCAAAATCACATAGGTATATAATTTAGATTCATAATTATGGTAGAATTTTATACATTGGTACCATTTTTAAACATAGTTTAAGAATGATACTATATAAGGTTTATATTATATTCAATATGAATCTAATATTTAAAAATCCAAATTATTTTCATATTTCAAAAATCTTCTAAGGACTATTACAATATCATGGATTTTTATGCATTGATACCTAGGATAGATTGTTACAGACTATATTGATCCAATATACTATAGTAGTTGGTTCATTTTTTGGTATGGTTGAGGTAATTAAATCACTCAATATTAAAAAAAATTAGGTTTTAATTTATTATATCATATAGCCTTAGCAAGTTATAAGTGTACACACTTAGTTTTGGCCACTTTTGTGCCTAAATCAAGATTTAATATATTTTCTAGCAAACAACACATTATAAGCCTAGAAATAACCTAAATTTCCCAAATTAATTAATGTAAAGGATTTAATTTCCCATAAACATTGCAAGTATATTTTATTTGGTATACTATGTTATATGCACCAAAAACCTAGTTCAGTTTTAACTCTAGTCAAATTATGACCTAGTAATTTGACACTTTTGGCCTATCAATCTATTAATTCATAACATTAAAAATTTCTCAAAGAAAAAAATAAATAATAAATATTAATTACATTTAAAATATTAATTAACTTTCTTAAAAAAATTCAAAATCAAATTAGTGATTTTTATTTACCAAAAAAAAGAAATTTTATCCAAATATGAAGTCAAAGGTTAAAAGAGCTAATAAAGTGATTTATTATTTCCTAAATATTAAAAAAATATGATTCATAACCTCAAAAATACCTAAAGTGGGTTTTCATACCTCAAAAATATTTGAAATTAAGGTGTCAATATTTCATGAGTGCTTTGACCCAACCTAGGGTTAGACTGACTCAACCTAGGTTATTTTAAACTCAACCAAAGTTAAAATTTAACATAACCTCCCTAGGGTTAGAGTTAGTTATTTGAGATATAAATACAAGTTCCCACACCATATTCCAATAATATATTTTTTTTAAGGTTATTATATTAGAATACCTTCTTGAATACTCTGAGAGTAATGCTATAGTGCCAATTTCTACCAAGCTTCACACCAAGATAAAAGTGACCATTGGAGAGATGATACCACCATGGAAGAGCATTGATAGAAGACTCTAATTATCATAGACCAATCATTAACATATTTATGCCAACAATTAAGAATAAAATTTGAAAAAGGAGGTAGGAAACTTGTGTTATCTTTATCTCTATTTTTTGATCTTGCTTATTATGTTATGCTCTCCCTAGTTCTTAGGTAAGAGTATTTAGTCCTAGTGTATTGTTATGATTATTTTTTTGTCATTTGGGATAGAAAGGGAATAATATACATATTTTTTACTCTTTTAACACCTAAGGTACATAATGGCATGCCCAGTGGGACCACACATCCTATATGGCCAAGGAGAATAATATGTTACCTTAGTTTCACTAACAAATGAGTTTAATTATTCAAGTTTAGAGTTTTAGTCTTGAAACATATATCATTATATTTTCTGAGTTATCTATGAATTTTCCATATGTAAAGATAGATTCTCCATTCTCATTATTATTTACGATCTTTTATTGTGCAAAAATAGTGTCTTTGTAATATTGATTTTGACTTGTTAAATGGTGGGTTAACTCTATAGAATTGGCAATTTTGACCCTTTAAAATGACAACTTCACTAGTTGTACTTTGTGTTTGTGTTTGCATAAATTCAATGGATTTTCCTTGTTAAATTATTGATTCATACTATGTTTTCCCAAAACCTGAGATCTCTAAATGGATTATTGTTTACTCACTTTTTTGGCTTCTAGATAAATAAACCCCCTATCATTTTTTAGGACATAAGGTGGAGAGAGAGAATCTTAATCATTGTTCAAATATCACATACACATTTTTCTATGCTTAAATTCCACTTAATTAAATTTGTCTTTTGGTTTTTAAAGTTCTTAAAAGTGAAAACAATGCCAAGGGGCCAAAATTTCAACCACGCTTCAATTTGATGTTATTAAAAGGAACATACATTTTAGTTAGAGATCTTAAGATATTTTTCACTTTATGTTTGTTTCTTGTTATTAGCTAAATTTCAATGTTCATAATTAGATTTATTTGTTTTTGGAAAATGAAGAAATATTAAATGTATGCTCTTCCCCATTCCCCTTTAAGGAACTTAGGTAACAAAAAATGCTTAGTTTATTGCCTTGTTTACTTGGTATTATCAAAAAAAATGTCACATATGATTTCCCTAAGAACTGAGTGACTTGGGCGACTCAAAATGACCTCTAAATTCTTTCCATTTTATTTCCTTAAATTTTACTTATGAATGGGATCATGTTTCTCCCTCACAATTCCTCTATGGGTGTGTTGACCTGGGGTTTCATCTCCCATCATGGTACCAACCCCACTCCATGGTGGGGTATATAGATTAGACACATTATACTAGGATTATTAGGGGGATGAGTAGCTAACCTATTTGATACTAATGAAAACCTAGGTTAGGTATTTTTAAACATTAAACTCTACTAATAAATGCATTTCCATAGTCACTATGCAAAGGAGTAGACCCTTTCATAGTAAGTTAGTAGGTATGAACCCAATTGATGTGATCAATCCCTTATGTTAAGCCACACTTGGGACCATTTATTGCATTTGAGATTTATATATTTAGGTCTACCCTACTTACAATTAAATTTATTTCTAAATGTTGAGTGTTTATCACTCTAAGTTCATATCATGTACCAATTCTTAAGAGATATATGGGGCATAAAAACTCTACCTACACCTATTCTTTAATTTTAAGATTAACACTTAATTCCTCACAAGTATTGGTAAATTAGTGGAAACATTTGTAGAAGATACACACACTCATGTCATTTTTTAGATATAGGATGATCCATTTGTTATACTTCTATTGTATTTTTATTTACATGTGTGTTTTTAGACTAAAACTATTTGTTTGTATTATCTCATTAAAAAAATTCCAAAACTATCATGTTGTTTTCACACCCATTTAACATAAGAGATGTAGAGATGTTACTCTATCCATTTTGTGTCACACTTTTTTCTCTAGGTTTTGTTCCAAAACCATTTGTGTGTTACTTATTTAAATAGGGTGTCCTTTCACTAGTCATTTCATCTTAAACATTTGCCTTAAATTTTTTAATCCAAAACCATTATCATGAAAATTATTTGAAGGAGTGTTGTTACGCTACCTAAATCATTCAAATCTTTAATCTCTTTTGAAACTAAGTTCCAAATCATTGGTACACCTCTCTTATTTCAAACACATGGTTATTTTGCCTATCGTGGTGTATCCTTTTTGCCTTAGAACATTCAATTATTTTCAAAATAAATATAAAACTCAACCTTGTGAACTAAAAATCCTAAACTAATCAGGTTCACACCAAAGCCTCATCTAATTTGGGTGTAAGTTTTTTACCATTTGTGTTTGGATTGTGTTACCTATGTTTATTTCCTATTTGATCTAAAATACCCCTTGCCTAGAGCCTAATGTTTGTTGTCTATTTTTTACCTTGTTTGAGTGTACTTTTAAGCCAATTTATTACCACATGCCTTATTTGGATTTTATTTTGCCAAATTTTGAATGTCCTAGTTCCATTGTTCCAAAATTCTCTTGTGAACCAAATATCGAGTCTTAGTGATCTAGTTACCAAGTGTCACCTGAGCTAATTGCCTTAGTTTATTTTATTTTTGAGTTTTTTTTTTTTTTTTTTGAGTCTATCCTTCTTTATTATGATAATAATTATAACCACCTTTGGGAAAATCTTTATTATCCTTTGATCCTAGTTCACAATTATTCTACTTTGTCTATACACCTTCAACACTGATTATAACTACCTTTGGGAAAATCAGTACCTTATCCATGGATGATTTTTTATCTTTTGTGTGACTTTTGATACTAATCATAACTACATTTGGGAAAATCAATATTGTTTGTTAGACTAGTTTTGAGTTTGTTTTATTCTATGTTTACCTAGTTTAGTTGTTTTACCCTTTGTACCTTTTTTATAGAATCAAAGGTTTTTGTTTTTAGACCTCAATTAATTTTTACCTTTATACCCTCTATTTTTCATGACACCTATCTATAGATATAAACATGCTTTGTTACACATGTATTAGGACCATGTATATTCTATAATATGAGAACTTTGTGACTAATGACCATTTTGTTCAAGAGTCATATTACGACCTAGATTATTAGATGAATCCTTATCCATATTATAACATTACATACATTGAACAAAGGCATGGCCCATCAGCATAGTATTTGGTGATTATACCTCCTTATCTAGGCTAAGATCTATAGAAAATGGCATAGTGCCTTACTCAAACAATACCTAACATTGAAAAAAATCAACCATAAATTTGCTACTATGTTACGATGCCAAGACAAATAAGAGACAATCTGTACTTGTTTGAAAATCACTTTTTATAGGATAAATATGAATTTCTCAAAAGAGTTGTCAAAGTAGGAGCCAAATTTATGCCTGAATTCCCACAAATTTTTTTGAGTAGCTTGAATATAAGTCCTAGTAATGCACCTCATATTCAACCATTTAAATAATTATCAACTAGTTATAGCAATCTTTAGTCAAAATTCCATAGTAGGGCCAGAATATACTTATAAAATGGAAAGGCCCTATGGATGAACAAATGGAATAGGTATATCAAGTGTACCAAAACTATCTCAACCTATCTCATAATATTAATATAAGGGCTATTTATAACATGTCACTTATTAAGATAGCTCCATTAATAAGGAAACAAATGGATGCTTTAGGTTATGTAAACCAAAACATAGACCCATTTAGCTAAGATACATGGTTGGTAACATGTATAATGTCCATATTTTTATAGAAGATATTATTTCTCAATTGGAAGACCTCACTCAAAATGGTGTGGATAACACACAAGTTCATTTCAATTTAAACCAAAGTGGGTCTAGTTTACTATTGAATTGTATATAGTATATTCCTTCAAATAATACTAATTGGATTATAAAAGAAAGGAATAGGTACACCTATTTCCAAAAATCCATAAGCAACCTCCACTCCTCAACCAACTACTTATTACCAAACTAACAAGTGTAGAACATTATGCCACCTCAATAGGTGATAAAAATGTTATAAAAAAATAAGTATAGACCAATATACCTTATCAATTACAAATTTTTTCTAACCAAAAACATTTTTATATTGGTCTTAAAGTTCTATTTTTCCAAAAAAAACAAATACCAAATTCCCAAAAGTTACCTATCTAATAAAAAGTGCACATTCAATAGCAAGTGTTGATCTAACAATAGGTGTTTAACTAAAAATAGGGTCTTTATGTACAATAGGTACCAAGTGCTTGGAAAAAATTGAATTTAACTCAATAGGTATCAAATTTGAAACAATGATCCAAATATCAACACCTACAATAATATATATCTAGTCAATAACATGTTTCATATATACAATATGGTATGATAAGTAGGCAACAAGTTCCCTCCCAAACCCAGTAATACCAACACATTTTTCATAGCCAAATGACATTACCATAATCATAACTCACTCTAAAGGGTTATGTAGCCAATATAAACTAGTATGTGTTTTAAAAATAGCATATTTTGTATCTATAGTATAATATAAATTCACAAATACACATACCTAGTTATCTGGCCAATTCTACTAACATTCCATAATATGCCTACTTCATTCAAGGTAATCCATATTTGAATATGTAACCTTAATATAAAAAATCCACTCCTAATTTACTTGACCAATATTTTTAATAGATGAAGGATGCAATTCAAGCTATACATATTAGAAAACAAATACAACAACTCAAATTGAATGAAATATGTTCTTATCCATTTAACATAAAGTATCTGCAAATACCATTTACATCAGGTTATGAGCTACCTAAATTTGACAAATAAAAAGGCAAAGGTGACCCTAAAAATAACCTAAATTAATTATTTGTTACATTCCAACCAATGGCATATAACAACATATACTTGATTTTAATCTTTCCAATGAGTTTAGATGGACAAGCCTTGGAATGGCTATTAAAATTATCAAAAAATATTGTGCCTAATTTCAATGATCTTTCATATAAGTTTGTACATCCTTTTTCATATAATATCAAGCACAAAATTAATGTTTTATATCTAGGCCAAGATAAATAGAAGAGTGGTAAAATATTTTTTTCATACTTCAACATTAGAGGGAACTAGCAAGATGGTTTACTCATAATTTTCTAGATAAACAATTAACTATGATATTTACCAGGAGGCTACATAGTGATATTTTTGATACCATATCAAGCTAAAATATGCTCATATGTTTAAATAGGTTATATATAAAGGAATAAATATTGATAAATCCCTTGTAAACAAAGAAATAATCAAGTTAGCATCTTCTAATTAGAGTCAGAATCAACATCAAAACTAGTAGAAATACAACCAGAACCAAGGATATAACCATAATCAAAACTCAATTCATATACCATATTTAGTGACATCTCAAGACAACAACAATGAGAGACCTAAACCTTACAACCTCAATAATAATTTTTATTAGTAATGTGGATACTAGATCACACCAATTTTAGATGGTGCAAACACCATCTATCCATTTACCTCTTATCCACTCAGCAACCACCTCCTCCATACATTCAACCAAGACCTCCACAAACTAACTTTCATAAAATTAAAACCAATTGTAAGCCCACCGATTCCCCATATAATTTAGTGACCCTAGTGATCTAATTGAAATTATGTTCTGAGGATTGGTTCAATAAAATATGACCAATTCGTTGATACCAAAGCTATTTCTTAAAGGGATTCATTTTTCTAAATTGGTACAAGGAACATTAATTCTAAGTACCATCATGTTTTAGGACATTCCATAAGATGGTGTTTCCAACTTAGGTGTTTGATTGAGAATATGCTATAAAATAAAGAGATAGAAAGAGACACCCATGCTCCTACAACCAATCATAGCTTGGGTATCTACCAAAATCCATTTCCCCAACATAAAAATTATAATAATTAGTAGTTATTACTAATAATATAAATATTAGTGGCATAGAAATCCACCTCTAAATTAATAGAAAAAACATCAGCCATAACAACAATAGAAGAATGGTTAAAACCAAGGGTAAAATGATCAAATCAACCAAGGAAGCCATCATGCCTTTATGTATACCTATACTAATATTATAAGACACATTTTAGATAGCCATATTTTCTCTATCACTATAAATCCCTGACCAGCTACTAATAGACCTAGACCTTTGCCCAATAATGCCTATTTTCTAAGAAATGCTTACCAACCTTCTTATGTTAGTGATTCTTCTATGAGCCATGTTTATGATTAAGCACCTTACCATTCAAGAATAATAATTCTAAGCCTTGTTACATATCTAGACAACTACCAAAGCCAATTTTTAGATCTAGATTATGCAATCATAACTCAGTGAACTAGGGTAACTATCAAATCACTATAGTCAAATACTGAAGGGAAACTAATCAACCTTTCATTCCCATCAAAATTAGATTAACTAAAAATTTGAGGGGAAGACCTGTGATATTATGAAACAACTAAAGAAGACACTTGTTTACTTATCCATCATGTATTTTCTGCGTATGTCTACCATCCAAAAACACATGTTGAATGAGTAATTGAACCAATCCCTCATTCCAAATGACATCACTCTATAAAAATTCCAAGCCATGGTAGGACACTTAGCTCTTGGCCAATATCTTACCTTTGACCAAAATGACATGTCATTCTTGGGTACTCTACTTAATAACCAATTGTATATTAAGGTTGGTATAATGAACCATAGAATTAAAAGTGGCCTCATAGATAATGGTTTAGGTCTCAACATTGTGTCTCTGAATTTGATCAAGCATCTTGGATATACAATAGTTGATTTACAACCATATACCATCATTATCAAGGCATATGATAACAAATAATGGGGATATCAAGGTAATATTAACTTGCTAATGGTCATTGATCCATTGACCCATGATATTTTATGACATATTTTAAACCTAGAACTATCATATAATCTATTGTTTTACTAACCCTAGATCCATGAAATAAGGCTTATACCTTCTACATTGCATCAATGTATAAAATTTCCACATTTAGGAATGGAAGCGACTATACCAATTGATATTCAACCATATCAGTATTGTAAATGCCTTGAGGCCAAGAATAAAATCTATAACTATCAATTTGGCATGAATCCTATGCCTAAATCATATGGAGAAAGAGCCAAAAAAATAAAAATCCTTTGAATCAGGCCCAAAAGTTAATTACATTAACCCATATTTCTTAGCCTCTAACTCACCCATGCCCCCACCAAAAATTTCCAACCACTTCTATATAACTAACAAAGGTCTCAGATAATACATTACCCATAATGCATTCCATGTCACCAAATTTCCAAAATATATAAAGTATTATAGGATACGTAAGGCCAAAACTACTTTTATGGAGTGGGAAACCAAAGGAAAATCTTAGCTAAACAATCCCATTATTTTCAAGTTAGCCTCTGGCCTAGAATAGGACCCCTTAGTAGAAGATGATTCATGAATATACACTAATGAGTTAGCCAACTGTTACCAAAGTAGAAAGTATCCTATCCTTAACTAGAATATGGAGCACTTAGCTTATGAAAGTAAACATTTGGGGATACATAAAAAAGGCATGATATAACCAATCTTAATGACCAAGTATAAAGGAACCCATGGTATTCGATTTAAACCACCTAAGGGTGACCCTACATACCTTATTCATGTTCCAACACCAATGACTAGTGACGACAATGTTGTTGGTAATGTAGGGTCTAATTATATCATCTATAATGACCTTGCTACTAAAATTATTTTTAATACCCATGTCATTTACACCATTATCCCTATTTTTCAACCTTCACATTTAACCCTCTACCATCTATAATTGAGATACTGGGACCAACAAGATTCAATAATGCCATTAGATGAGTTTGAAAATGATCAGGCCATATATGACTTTTTTGGATTAAGGAGTCACATTCCTCTTGGAGACCAAAAGTAGGGCTTTACTATTATATTGGATCTTTCTACCTAATTTGGAGAGTGGGTGAACTTACCTATCTAAAAACAAAACTAAAATCAAACATTGAGGTCTAAAAGTGAAAACCTCTTCAAAGAATTTTTTAACCAGGGAAAAAGTAAAGAGAAAGGTAATTATTTTGGTGAAAACTAGTTTCTAGCACCATTAGATTGGGATGTTCACCCATCTTCCTATGAATCACAAGAGACCTATATCCCAAAATCCATTTATGGATCAAATATTATTACCAAGGAGTGATAAGGTTTTGGACAAATTATTCAAGAGTGCCATAAGGTATTTGTTTCATGGTAGATGCCAACATTATGAGATTCTAATTTGTCTTACTTAGGAGAATTAGATGATCTAGTATGTCTAGAGGACTTTTGCATTGCCAATCAATTTAACTCCTTGATGACTATTCTATATGAATATTATAACTTCTCATAGAGGACACTTTAGAGGTGAATATTAGGACCTAGAGGACCCAAAGTGGATTAAATTAGGTATGTCCCTTGATAAAGAGGAGTGTTAAGTTTTTATATCCCTTTTGAGGGAATTTATTGACATATTTGTTTGGGTCTATTCAAACATGCCAATTTTAGACCCCACCTTGGTTATACACCATCTTATTGTACATCTTGAGGCCAAGCTTATTAAAACATAAATTGCATAATATGCATCCTCATATTACTATGTTAGTCAATAAAGAGCTATAAAAATCTTAGACATGAAATACATCGGGCCAACCAATTTTTCAAAGTGTTTTTCAAACATTGTGCCATTAAGTAAGAAATTATAAGGTATCATAATCTACATTGATTTGATTGATATCAACAAATCATGTCTGAAAGATAACTTTCCTTTACCTAATATTGAGATGAAATTTGACTCAACACCTCCAATAATAGGGATACAATCAACAATGTGTTTCATATATATAATAGGGTTCAAAAATTACGTAGAGATTTCCCTCTAAAACCCATCAATACCAACACATTTCATAAAGCCAAATGTCATTATCTCAACCATAATTCAGCATCCAAGGTTATGTATTCAATTTGAACTAGAATGTGTTTCAATAACACCATATTATATATCCATTTTATAATATAAATTCACATATACACATACCTAGTTGTTCAGCCAATTCTACCAACATTCCACAATATGCCTACCCTAGTCAAGGTAATCCACCTTTGACTACACAACCTCAACACTAAAAAACCACTCCTAATTTCTTTGACAAAGAGTTGTAACATATGAAAGATACAATTTAAGATACACATATTTCAAAAAAAATAAAGAAATTCAAATTAGATGAAATATGTTCTTATCCATTTAACATGGATTATCTAAAAATACCATTTCCATTAGGTTACGAGCTACCTATATTTAACAAATAAAAAGGCAAAGGAGACCCTAAATAGCACCTAAAATAATTGTTTTTTACATGCCAACTAGTGGCATATAACAACATACACTTGATTTTACTCTTTCTAAGGATTCTAGTTGGATAAGCATCAAAATGGCTATTAGAATTATCAAAAAAATTGAACCTAATTTCAATGATATTTTAGGGAAGTTTGTACATCACTTTTTATATAATCTCAAGTATAAAATTATTGTTTTGTATCTAGGCCAATATAAATAGAATATTGATGAAATATTTATTGCATACTTGTAATTTTGGAGGGCACTAGCGAGTTGGTTTACTCATAATTTTATAGATAAATAGTTGACTATGATATTTACCAAGAGCCTACATAGTGATATATCATGCCATATCTAGCTATAATCTGTGCATATGTTTGAAGAGGTTATAAATAAAGGAATAAATATTTATAAATCCCTTGTAAACAAAGGTATAATCAAGTTATCCTCTTCTAATTAGAGTCAGAATCAACATCAAGGCTATCATAACTACAACTGTATCTAAGGCTACAACCAAAATCAAAATCCAATTCATATACCAGATTTAGTGCCACCTCAAGCTAATAAAAATGAGAGACCTAAAGATTAAAACCTTAATAATAATATTAGTGTCAATGTGGTTACTAAATCACACCATGTTTAGATGGTGAAAACATTAGCTATCCATTTATCTCTATCCACTCAGCAACCACGTCCTACATACTTCAACCAAGACCTCCACAAAACTAACTACCATAAAATCAAAACCAATTATAAGCCCACCCATTACTAGAGAATTTTTTGAATTGGTGAGCCAATTTAATTTTTATTTTGAATATTTTTTCAAGAAAATATGATCATTTGGTTGACACTAAATCTATTTACTGAAGGGATTCCTTTTTTGAATTGGTATAAAGAACATGAATTCTATGAGTACCATCATGTTTGAGGATAGTCCATAAGATGGTGTATCCAACTCAGGCATTTGATTGATAATATTTTGAAAAATAGATAGATGGAAAGAGAAACCCTTATTCTTATGACCAATCATAACTTGGGTATCTTCCAAAATACATTTCCCCAACATAGGAATAACAATAACCAACATCAATACCAATAATAGAAATAATAGTCGCAGAGAACTCCACATCTAAAACAATAATGTGAACCACAACAACAATAGTAGAATGGTCAGAACTAAGGGTAAAATATTTAAACCAACTAAATAATCCATCATGCCTTTTCATATACCTATAATAATGTTACAGGACATGTTTTAGGTAGTCATGTTTCACTATCACTATAAATCCCTGACCAAATACGAACAGACCTATACTTTTGCCCAATAATGCCTATTTTCTAAGAAATGCTTACCAAACTACTTATACCAATGATTCTTCTATGATCCATTTTGACAATTAAGCACCTTACCATTTAAGAATCATCAATTTAAGCCTCATTACCTACCCAACTAGCCACCAAAGCCAAATTCAGGATCGAGATTATTCAATTTCAACTCGATGAGCCAGGGTCAATATCAAAGGACTACAATGGAATACTAAAGTAAACCTAATCAACCTTTTCTACCTATTAGAATTAAACTAATTAAAAAAATTGAGGGGGCATGATATTATGGAACAACTAAAGAAGACACATGTGCACATATCCATCATGGATTTGTTACATATGTCTACCATCCACAAAAACATCTTGAATGAGTATTTAAACCAATTTCTCATGAAATATGACATCACTCTAAACAAATTCCAATCCCTTATGGCATACTTGGCCCTTGTCCAACATCTTACCTTTGACCAAAGTGACATGTTATCTCTCATCTCTCGGCCCTCTTCATAATAATCCATTATACATTGAAATTGGTATAATGAACCATAGATTTAAATGTGTCCTTATAGATAATGTTTTGGGTCTCAACATTATGTCTTTAAAGCTGGTCAATCATCTTGGATAGTCATCATCCAACTTGTAGATAGATACCATTATTATCAAAGCATATGATAATGAATAATGGGAATATCGAAGTAATATTAGCTTACCAGTGGTCATTGGGCCATTGAACCATGATACTCTATGACATGTTTTGGACCTAGAATTATCATACAATCTATTATTAGGATAACCCTATATCCATGAAATTAGGGTTATACCTTCTATATTACATCAGTGTATATAATTTCCACATTTATGAATAGAAGTGACTATATCAGTTGATCTTCAACCATATCAATATTCTAAATGCCTTGAGGATAACAATAAAAGCTAAAACTAACAATTTAGCATGAATCTTATGCCCAAATCATATGGAGAAAGAGATGAAAAAGGAATATCCATTGAATCAGGTCAAAAAAATAATTACATTAACGTAGATATCTTATTCTCTACCTCAACTATGCCTCCACCAAAAATTTCAAACCACTTCTATATAACTAACAAAGGTCTTAGACAATATAGTACCCATAATACATTTCATATCACCAAATTTTCAACAAATCTAAAAAGTTATGGGAGACCTAAGGCCAAAACTACTTGTATGGAGTGGGAAACCAAAGGAAAATCTTAGTTGAACAAGCCCATTATTTTCAAGTTAGCCTCTAGCCTAAAAGAGGACCCCTTAGTAAAAGATGATTCATATCTCTACATTAATTAGTTAGCCAACTGTTACCAAAGTGAAAATTATCCTATCTCTAACTATAATATGGATCACTTAGCTTATGAAGATAGAAACCTAGGGATACATCAACAAAGTATGATCGAATCAGTCTTAATGACCAAGTGTAAATTAACACATGGTACTGGATTTAAACCACCTAAGGGTAACCCAATATACCTTATTCATGTTCTAACACTAACAACTAGTGACAATAACGTCAATAGTGAGATAGGGTCTGATTCTAGAATCTGCAATGACCTTGCCACTAAAAAATTATTTAATTCCCATTCCATTTATGCCATTATCCCTATTTCTCAACCTTTACATTTAACCCTCTACTATCTGTAATTGATACACTGGTACCATCAAGAGACAACAATGTTATTAGATGAGTTTGAAAATGATGAGGCCATATATTAATTTATAAGATTGAGGAGTCACATTCCTCTTTGTAACCACAAGTAGGTATTTACTATTAGATTGGATCTTGTTGCCTAATTATAAAAGTGGGTGAACTTCCCTAGATAAAAATAAATAAAATTAAACATTGAGGTCTGTAACTAAAAAGCTCTTTGAGGCACTTTTTGACTAGGGAAAAAGTAAAGAGAAAGGCAAGTCTCTTGGTGAAAACTAGTTTCTAGAACCATTATATGTGGATGTTCAACTCTCTTCCTATGAAGCACAAGATACCTATAGCCCACAACCACTTTATGGATTAAATATTAGTATTGAGGAGTGGAAATATTTTGCATAAATTATTCAATAGTGCCTTGAGGTATTTGTTTCATGGTTGATGCCAACATTATGAGATTATGATTCATCCTACTTAAGAGAATCAGATGATCCAATACATCTAGAGGATTTTACCATTGTCAGTTAGTTCAAATCCTTGTCATCTATTTTATATGATGGTTTTACACTTCTCATGAAGTACACTTCATAGGTGAATATTAGGACTCTAGAGGACTCAAAATGAATTAAACTAGGTATGTTCCTCACTATATAGGAGTGTGAAGTTTTTATAGCCCTTTTGAGGGAATTTTTTGACATATTTGCATGGGCCTATTTGAACATGCCAAATTTAAACCCTAACTTGGTTGTACACTATCTTGTTGTACATCTTGAGGCCAATCTTTTTAAACATAAGTTGCATAATATGCATCCTTGTATTACTATGCTAGTCAAGAAAGAGTTGTAAAAAATCTTAGATGTGAAATGCATCAGGCCAATCAACTATTCAGAGTGGATTTCAAACATTTTTCTATTAAGTAAGAAACTAGAAGATATCATAATATACATGGATTTCATTAATATCAACAAATCTTGTTTGAAAGACAACTTTCATTTGCCTAATATTTACATGATATTTGTCTTAAGTCCTAGCTATGAAATTCTCTCTCTAATGGATAGTTGGATATGTTATAATCATATCAGGATAACAATAGAATACCATCACAAGATATCATTCACCACTCTATTTGAACATTTTATTATCAAGTGATGTCTTTTTAACTTAATAATGTTGAGGCCATATACCAAAGATCCATGATAAAGATTTTTCATGACATAATAGATGAAATTGTTGAGTACTATGTTGATGACATCTTAGGTAAATCAAACACCCATGTTGATCACCCAATCATTCTATGAAGAATCTTTGAGAGACTTCACAAGTATAATGTTAGGCTTAATGAGAAGAAATGTGTATTTATCATTACTTATGGTAAGCTATTAGGCTTCATTATCTCTCATAGGTTTATTGAATTCAACCCAATAAAACTTTGTGAAATTATATAAATGACACCACTATCTACTTTAAAGTAGATCTATAGTTTGTAGGTCAAAATTCAATCCAAAAGGTACTTCATCTCAAAATTAGCCAATAAATGCCATCCATTCATGCACTTTCAAAATAAAGGTGTTACATTCCCTTGGAATGAAGAGTGTCAAAAATCATTTGATCAACTTAACTAATATCTTGCCAATCCACCTACTCTATTACCACCAATGTCAAAAAAGCCATTATTTATTTACCTATCAACAACCAAAAATGACTTAGGGGCACTTTTGGCACAACACAATGAATAAGGAAAGTAGAATACTTTGTATTAACTCAGCCAAAGTTTGGTAATGTATGAACACAACTATATATCAATTGAAAAAGCATGTTTATCAATGGTATTCACATCCTAAAAGTTGCACCAATATATGTTTAACAACTAGACCATTAGTATTGCCAAAGTTGATCTACTCAAGTTTTTACTCTACAAATCAGCTCTATAGGGTTGCATGATAAAATGGATTATGTTATTGAGTGAGTTTGAAATTGAATATTCCAATTACAAGTGCATTAAGGGGTAAGTATTTATAGATCATCTTGTTGAAGATCCTCTTTAAGATACTCAACATCTTACATTTAAATTTCTATATGATTCCATTATGAATGTTGAAGAATTAAAATCACCTCTTAAGGTTGAACAATGGAACATGTAATTTTAATGATCATTCATGACTTGTGGATCAGGGGATATAATAGTGTTTATTACTCCACAAGGGGATCTCATTCTCATGTCCTTTCATATTAGACTTCATTATACCAATAACATGGTTGAATACAAAATGTTCATTATAAGGCTTCATCAAGTAGTACAGTGGAACATTCAACATATTGGTGTATGGTAATTCTAAATTAATCAAAAAAAAATTCATAGACCATTACAAGACTAATGAAGAGAATTCAATTCCCTATAAATATATGGTCAATATTCTCAACTATCAAATTTTCAACATCTACTTTGAAAGAATACCTCAAGCCAATAATAGAATATCTAATGCCATGGCCACTATTGGTTCCATGATATAAATCATAGAAAGAGCAAGGGATTATCAATCTCTTGTTGAACATCTATTAGTACTGACACATAAACCATCATTTTTTGAGATGGTTTGTGACATTATTGGTCCCACATCTCCTTGGTACTTAGACATATATGGTTATCTTCAATACCAAACCATGCCTCATGATTTATCACATAAAAAATAAAAAATCATCATCCACAAATCATCTTGCTATATAATATTGGACCAACCTTGTATCATAGAGACTATGATGGAACTCTACTTCATTATTTACTTCTGGAAGAATCTAGACTACCATTGAAGGAAGTCCATGAAGGAGTGTGTGGATCCCATACTAGAGGGGAAATATTAGCCAAAATGTAATTATGTATTAGCTATTACTAGTCAATGATGGAATTAGATGCATCTAAATATGTGAAGAGATGTGTCAAGTGTCAAAAACATGCCAATTTGATTCATGCTCTAGCTAAGAAACTCAAACCATTGACAATACCATGGTTTTTCTCAAATTGGGGATTTAACTTCATTGGGAAAATCAATCCCACATATTCAATTGGACATAAACACATCCTGACTACTAATGAATACTTTACTTAGTGGGTGTAATCCATTCCCCTCACTTGCATCATCAGTAAATAGATCTCTAAGTTCATATTCACCCATCTCATATGTCTCTATGTCATCCCCTCTGGCATTATGTCTAATAATGGTAGACCATTTAAGAATAAATATGTGAAATCACTTTTTTCTCAATACCACATCAAACAAAATTTCTATACCATATACTATCTATAAGGCAATGGCTAAGATAAGGCTTATAATAAAACCACTGTCAACATTCTAAATAAAATTATCAAAGACGTTGGTCATAATTTACACTTGTATATATTTAATTCCTTTAGGTATATCATACCACATTCTATACTCCAACAAGAGCTACACCCTATTCACTTGTTTAGGTAACTCAAGCCATCCTTCCCATCGAGGTCAAGTTTCCTTCACTCTGGATTTCATTGCAACACATCATCGACAATGAAGACTATAGAGTAGCTAACTTTCAAGAGCTAGACCTACTTGATGGTAAACACTTGGACACCTTAAATAATCTTAAGGAATATCATAATATACTAAAGGGCCAATATAATAGGTATGTTAATCATCATAAATTTGAGCTTGGTGACTTGGTATTTAAGAAGAATTAAAAAAACTAAATGCTAAAACCATGAAAAAAGGAAATTTCTAACCAAACTAGTTAGGACCCTATGTAGTTATTTCCAACTAGTGTTTTTGAGCATGAAATATTGCTACACCACATGAAGATGAACTTGAAAAACCATTGAACATATTACACCTCAAACATTTTTACACATGAAGGACTCATATTATTAGCTATAATGATCATCTAAGTTATGCCACATTATACTAATTTATTTTTACTATACACCTTATTGTTCTACCATACCCTTTACCATCCATTTATTTTTACCTAACCTTGCCTATCACATATGTCCTTGGTTTTAATTCATTTCTACTTTAGGCATGTTTAGTGGTTGATGACAGATTCAATTCCACCAATTATTTTAGAATTAATCATTTGAATGGTAATGTATGAAGTTGTATGACAATGGTCTTAGTAATTTCATCCTTCATTTATTGTTACATTACCATCTTGTGATACTAATTATAATATCCTTTGGGCAAATTAATACCATTGACCCTTTGTTATTATTTCCTAATTATAATTGCATATGGGAAAATTAGGAACAACACCTTTACCATGCATTGTTGCATCACCTTGACATTATTGTTACCATTTGCCTTTATCTAGAACTTGATGGTACTTAATTAGATGCCTTTTCTAAAGATAGAACTACAGTGACTTGTGGTCCTATGGGATTATGTAGGTAGTGCTCAATTCACATTGAAGTCAACCTAGTCACCCATTTTCCATGCTCTCACCATTTTGTGAGCATTATTTAAGACATGCTCTCACCATTTTTCAAGAAATATAAGTTTTAAGACTCTAGCCATTTTATGAGCAGCCTAAGCCATGTTATTTATATTTTGTGAGTTGGACCATTTCATATCTAATAATTATCAATCAATTTGAGATGCCTATAAAATTTAAAAAACATTTGTAACAATTTTAAAATCCCTAAACATTTGTAAAAGACCTTAAAAATTCTAAAAATACAAAATTATCAAAATTAGATTAGAATTTCCATGCGAGATATTAATTCATCAATTTTTTTTGAGATGGATCAACTTGTTTGTTAAGTTTCATTTTTATACCACTTTGGTCTTTTTCCTCCCATTTTTGGGGGAATTACATCAATTGAGTTCCACACGGACTATGTAGGTAGCACTTAGATACATAGGGTATCTTGGCTTAGCTCAGTTGCACTTTCCTTTATTTTTTGACCACTTCTTTACCTTAAGGACCTTGGGAATCTTAACTATTTAATGAGTAACCACTTATCATTTAGTTTAACCATACTTATTTTTCTTAGTCATACACTCTTTCCATTTTATAATTTAATGTTGTAAGCATTGTGTATTCAAATTTGATACACTAATGACCACTTAGCTTTTCTTACATTCTCACGATTTTTGTAAGCTCATTCTCATTTCAAACCTTAGATGTAGTAGACACTATGAATTACCAATTTAGTTCATTTGTGAATACTCATCTATTGACCTTTTTAGTGTGGTTTAGCCTAGATTTTAATCTTGTGCTTCTTTGATTTATTTGTGTTAACATTTTAGTGATATTGAAACATCATCCCTCTCTATTTATATGCACTCACCATTTTGTGAGATTGTTCCTATTTTCCTCTACAAATAAATCATGTTTTATTATCATTAATTTTCTTCTATCCCATATCATGGGAGAAATACATTTGGCCTAAAGTTCACATTGCATCTTGTGTCCATGTAACTATGTAGGCAACATTCACTTGCCTAGTACATCTAGAGTCAACTCGACTACCCCTTCTTTTTATTATATTCCCCCTATTTTGTTTGTACTATGTTTTTGTCTCATAATGCCTAGGGGAAATATTTATGTCATCTTGTTTGTTTCATTATCTCTTATAGCCTAGGGACAATGTTTGTCATCTTATTTGTGTCATTGTTTCCTTATAGACTAAGGGAAATTATTAGTCTTTTGTTCCTATGTTGTTTTATCAGTGTTGTTTCTACCTAACTTAGGGGTCACCCTATCACGAAAAATAACACCTCTATTACACATGCATGAATAATTTGTTTTTTTTATTTTCACAAATAATGTAATTAACTGATGTTTGTGTATTGATGTTTGTTTAACTTTGTTTATTTTTGTGTGTTTAGAGTAATTTATTTACTGCACTTTTATTTGCTTTAGATTTTTTTGTTGTTTTGATTATTTTTTTACTTTGTTTGTTTTTCTTTATTTTGTCTTGTTAAAAAAAAAAATTGTTCATCATTGTTTATTTTATTTAGTTACTATGTTTGTTTGTGTTATGTTTATTTGTTTATTTTTATTTTTTATTGGTGTATTGTTTGCATGTTTTGTTTATTTATTTTGTTTATTACTATTTTATTTTTATTTGCATTTATTTAGTTGTTTGTGCACATGTTGTTTTATTTGTTTGTCAATGTTTTGTTTATTAGTGTTTTGTTGTTTGTTTTTATTAGTTTTTTATTATTTTATTTATTGGTGTTTTGTTAGGTTTTGTTTGTTTTAATTTTTTATTATTTTGTGTTTTGTTTTTGTTTAATTTTTGCTTTGTTTTGGTTTATTGGTGTTTTGTTGTTTATTTGTACAGTTTGTTTATTTTATTCATTTTATTTGTTTATTAGTTTATTTGTTCATTTGTATAACTTGTTTGTATTATTTTTTATGTTGTTTATTCATTTCTATTTGTTTATATGGTGTTTAGCTTGTTTACATTTTATTTGTGTGTGCTTTGTTGTTTGTTTATTTTTATATGTTCATTTGTTTTGTTTGTTTTTATCTATTTGTTTGTTTTGTTATCTATTTTGTCTTTTTGTTTTCCTAGGTTATCATAATATTATTAAATTTTGTTTTCAATTTAATTCTTTATTATCCATATCATGTACTTAGGTTTCAATTTTTTTAATTTAGACTTACACTTGATTTGTTTGTTATATTTACACTTAGGATTTGATTATTCATAACTTATTCCTAGGTTGTTTATTTTTACATTTAAATTAAGTTTTCCATACCTAGGGTATATATTTCCATTTTAGTTATCTATAATTATCATGCATAATATCATAAGCTAAATCAAAATTGTGCTCACAAAGTCTATTCTAGTAATGCAATGGTAGTACTTCTCTAATATATCAAAAATTAGCTAAATAACCAAACACATGCATGAATCCATGAGTAATAAACAAGAGTAAAAAATGATTTATTATGTGTTTATATAGACATGCATCTCTGAATAAACATACATATGAGTAATACAACATAATCATATGATAACCAACAAAACATCTCATAAACATGGCATAAGCAATGAATAAATAGAGCATACATGAGCATAACATTAACAATGTTAAACATCCATAATGTTAATAAATGATAATCAATGTTAAACATGAGATAAACAAGATAATAATAATAATAATAATAATAATAATAATAATAATAATAATAATAACATCATATATATATCAAGAGTAACATATAAATGTACATTGATCTTGTGGGACCCAAAAGTAAATGTTAGTGTATCTCAAATATCATATACATAAAAGATATAAACATATCATGATGGTGTCTCAAAAATAAATAAGTATTTTGATACAATGGGTATAATGCCATATGTCAAACTATACCAAAATGACAACATGATAAGGTCCCTATGATTAACTCTAGCTTTATGTGTCTATGGGACCTATAGCTAGAGGATGCCCTAGTGACTCTGGTGTTCCTAGTGGTGGTGGTCATGGTTGATGAATAGACTAGCCTGAGACACGTATAACATGAGTCCTAGTCTGAGACTGACTAGAAATGCTCCCTACCCTATGTGCATCCCAGATATCAAAATTAGCAACCTTTTAATCCCTAGGCATGGTAGAATCATAGGATCACCTATAATAGGATTCCTTATCCTTAGCCTAAAGGCTCTATAGAATCATTTGTGAAAATTTAGCCCATGTACTAGCTCCCTAAGCCACATCTTACTCTCATCTTACCCTGTCCATAGTGGCCAATACCTAATCCAACTCACTAATGTCCTGGTCTATCTCATCAATAAGTTATCCCTAAACCTATACCACCCTATATATCTTAGCCTTCAATTGAGTGATCTCTATCTACAACTAAGTCATATCATCATCCCTCATGTCTAGGGTGCTTTATAAATCAAACAATTGGTGTTATAACCTTGTAACCTTTCATACATAAGAAAGGGTCTACTGCTCAAGCATACCAGTGCCTCTACCTATTTGGTCATACCAAAAGGCCCTACCTAGCCTAAATCTAAATGTGTGCTCAAAGGCCCTGCTTGGCCTAACCCAACCTATCTAACTACCATCACTACTAACCCTAAATCTAGTATCATTAGATCTATCCCCTCATCTTCATCCTTGTCATCTCCATCATAACCATCATCAACATCATCCTTGACACCATTATCCTATCATGTGCCATTGCTTCCACTTGAGGTCTTAGCCTCCATCTCCTTAATGTCCATAGGTACCAGACCATCTGCTAGTAATAGATATATCAGCCTTAAAGGGCATACCTTTACCCACTAGTGCATATAAGTTAGAGTGACCCATGCATCTATGGCTCCTCTTACATAGGCCTAAATAAATTTTTGTATGTTTTTAAAACTTCTTATGGTATTAATCCTCAAGATTTTAGGAGCATCTTAAATAATATCTCATGTCACATGGGAAAACCACTATGGCCCCTCAGGTACATTTTTTGTAAATCCAAATTACATAAGTACTCAATTAGGGTAATAATCATATATGATGTGGGACTATCTTCTAGTTATAAATAATCTAGTGGTTATGAATCCCATATACCATCTATACCTAGACTATTATAGATGATAGGTAAGTATGGCCTCCAAATGAAGAACTTGGTTTTATATCTTTGAACATCTAATGATAAAATAGGATGTCTCCTCTGCACCCATGAATTTTAGCTCTAATTTGAGCCCAACCATAAGCTACTAGATTCTTGAGATCCAACATCCTATACATCTTGACTAGTCACTTGATCATGATATACTCCCAACCCCAAACCATGAGAAGTGTGCAAGATCTGATACTATATCCACCTTAGTATTTTATCAAGTTCAAATATTTGTATAACTATGCTATATTATTTTATCCCCAATAAAAACATGTTGATTCCTCCAGCATGCTCTTAATGATGCCACCTAGGCCCATATAAAAATACCTACCACTCTTGTTAGTAATCAAGATGCCACTAATAATGGCAATGAGAATGAAAACCTCCCAATCAATTATAGTTAGTGATGATGGATCCCTAGTAGGTAAGTCATCTCATTAAATATTTGTAAAGGTCTCAATTAGGTATATATTGACCTTCCCCTCAATCATGGGGATACCTTGATAGTTGAATAGATCATCTCAAATAACCTATTATTGTGTTGGTTGTGTCTATAACAATCATCACCCATGAATCATTAGTTTTAGGATACACCAAGTATCCTCAAGTATGATAGTAACCTCCCAAGTTGGTAAGTGAAAGGTTGACATCTCATCATGTCAGTGCTCTATTAATACACTAAAATACACCTGATTAACCTTGATAACTATCATTTATACCACATCATGAAGGTATAACATATGTAATAAGGCCTCGTTCCAATTTTTTGAGTTTTATAGATAGTGTGATCATCTATTATAATAGATAATAATAGCCAATCACTCCTACAATTAAATAAGTTAGTGTCATCATAACTACATGCTTCTACTAAAGCCTAAGCCTAGCTTATTCAGTCTAATTAACCCTCTTCTATAAGTTAGACACCTTTTAGGCCCTTAAAATCAATTATTTTTAGCTTCTAAATCAAATCCACTATTTTCTCTATGTCAAAAGCACTATTTAAGTGATTTTGCACATTTTTTGATGAAAGTCACATTTTTGTTCTCATGAAAAATGGAGACTTCATCTTAAAATGAGTAAAATCAAAATTTTGGAAATTTATACCCTTTCTTGGTGTTTTTTCTATTTCTATAAATGGTGACTTCACTCAAAGTCATCAGTTTCCTTGGTGAAGGCACTATTTGCCCTACCATATAATTAACAACTTAACCAATTTTTGACAAACCAAGTGAAATAATTTTAATAAATGATAATTTATGGAAATATTGGGTTTATTTACTAGTGCCCAATCATTTTTTGGTTTTATGTGCACCCTCACTCAATCTTATACATGTCACTGAGCTCCTCCATAGGCCATTTTCTCTTAACAATGTGTGTAGAAAACTAGATCTCTAATTCTCAAAAGGCTAGGGTGAAAATGAATTATTTTTTCACCCTAGGGGTGAATATATAGCCAAAATTTTAAATATTTACCCCCTATGGCCTATAGTTCATGTCATGCACTCTAGTAAATATATTTTTCACATCCATGGTCTATTTTACAATTGTTTTATCTTACATGCCTTATTTTTCATCCATATTATAGATAGACCATCTTTTTGGGTCTCCCCTAAGACCCATTTAAAAACACTATTTTTTAACCTTTATCCTATGTTTGTTCAAATATGCATCTTTAAACTCACATTTAGGTTATAAATGTGTTGTTTTCTTTTGCCAGTTCATCTTTAATCTATTTTATGGATTTTTTGCATAAGATACCCTTGCCAATTTTCCCTATTATAACAAAAAAAATTGTGAGTGATCAATGATAATATTATTTCCTTTCTAGGGCATTCATTTTTTAAATCACTCAATTTGAATGTGAGAAAGATTATAACCACTTTTGGGAAAATCATTTTATTTACAACTGATTTAATGATTACAACTATCTTTAGTCAAATTAGTGTTTCCCATTTTTCATTCATGATTATAACTACCTTGGGAAAATCAATGTTTCCCATTTGTTGTTCCTGATTATAACCACCTCTATGAAAATTAGAGTCTCACATTTCATTATTAATTATAACCACCTTTGAGAAAATTATTATCCATCCCACTACCCTACCGAGGTAACTATCTATTCTTCTTCTTATAATTACCTTCGGGAAAACTAGTGTCACACCCATTGTTATTGATTATAATTGCCTTTGGTCAAATCATTGACTCCATCACCATTAATTTTTATAAACACCTTTGGTAAATTCAATAATACCACCCCCATTACCACTAGATCATGTCATTTTTTTCATTTCAACGGAATGTTTGATGATTCTTTTTTTGTCACCCACTCCTTCAAGGTAGCATCAAGGGCTTATCAATTTCCCTTTGGGGCATGAACCATTTAGAATAATAAATTTTTCATTATTTGAAAATGCATTACTATGCTTATGTCTCATAATGTTTTTTTAAATATGGTCAAATTGTAGACACTTAATATTCGCCACTTTTCTACTTAAATTAGGATTTGGTTTAATTTCTATAAAATGACACATTATAAGCCTAAAAATCACCTGAATTACCCAAATTCATCTACATAAGGGATTTAATTATATAAAAATATGATAAGGCTAATTTATTTGGCATATTACCATCTATACACCAAAAACCTAATTTAATTTTAACCCTAGTTAAATTAAAACCTAGTGATTTGATATTTTTGGCCTATCAAGCTATTAATTCATAAAATTTAAAAAAATTTACAAAAGACAAAAATCATTAATCAAGATTACTTATATTAAAAATATTATTTAACTTTCCTAGAAAAAAATTCCAAATCAATTTAGTGAATTTTATTTACCAAAAAGGGAATTTGTAGTGAAATATGAAGTCAAAACTTAAAGGAGATAATAAAGTGATTTATTATTTCCTAAATATTCCAAAATTATGAGTCATAACTTAACAAATATCTAAAGTGAGTTTTCATGCCTCACAAATATCTAAAACTGAAGTGTCAATATTTCATGAGTGCTTTGACCCAACCTAGGGTAAGACTAACTCAACTTATGTTATTTTAGACTTAACCAAATTTAGAATTTAACCTAACCTCCCTAGTGTTAGAGTTAGTTATTTGAGATATAAATAGAAGTGTCCAAACCATATGGCAATAATATTTTGTATGTAGGTTTATTTTATTTGAACACCTTCTTGAAGCCTTTGAGAATATTTTTATAATTCCCAATTTATTCCAGGATCCACACTAAGACACAAGTGATCATTAGAGACATGTTATCACCATGGAAGAGTATTGATAGAAGACTCTAATCATTATATACTCGATTTATGTTATCTTAATCTCTATTTTTTTATCTTGCTTATTATGTTATGTTCTCCCTAGTTCTTAGGCAAGAGTGTTTAGTCCTAGTGTATTGATATGCTCGATTTTTTGTCATTTAGACTAATAATGGACTAATATACATATTTTTTACTCTTTTAATCCATTTGCGTAAGGTATTTGATTTCCCATAAATATGACAAGGCTAATTTAATTGGTGTATTACCCTTTATGCACCAAAAACCTATTATAGTTTTAACCCTAGTCAAATTATGACCTAGTAATCTAACACTTTTGGCCTATCAAGATATTAATTCATAAGATTTAAAATAATTTACAAAATCAAAAAAGTACTAATAAATATTAATTACATTGAAAATCTTAATTAACTTTCTTAAAACAAAATCATATCAAATTAGTGAATTTTATTTACAAACAAATGAATTTTTAGCCAAATATGAAGTCAAAGATCAAAAGAGTTGATAAAATAATTTATTATTTCATAAATATTCCAAAATTATGAGTTATAACCTCAAAAATATCTAAAGTGAATTGTGATGCCTCACAAATATCTGAAATTGAGGTGTCAAGATTTCATGAGTGTTTTGATCCAACCTAAGGTTAGACTGACTCAACCTAGGTTATTTTAGACTCAACTAACATTAGAATTTAACATAACCTCTCTAGGGTTAGATTTAGTTATTTGAGATATAAATATAATTTCCCACACCATATGACAATAAAATTTTGTGTGTAAGGTTATTATACTAGAATACCTTCTTGAATCCTTTAAGAGTGGTTTCGTAATTCTCAATTTATGTCAAGATTCACACAAAGCCACAAGTGACCATTAGAGAGATTCTACCACCATGGAATATAATTTATAGAAGAATTAAATCATCATTTACTAAACATGAACATATTTATGACAAAAAGAATCAAATTTGACAAAAGAGGTAAGAAATTTGCATTATCTTTATCTCTATTTTATGATCTTACTTATTATGTTATGCTCTTTATAGTTCTTAGGAAAGAGTGTTTAGTCCTAGTGTATTATTATGCTTGATTTTTTGTCATTTGGACTAAAAAGGGATTTATATACATATTTTTTACTCTTTTAAAACCTAAGGTATAATAAGTATCATTGGGTTTCATAGTTGAGATAATCTCAACTACCAGGTGGTAACTCACCTTTTCTCAAAAGTTGGGGGCATGTGACTTCCAATATATTTCTCTCTTTATCTCCTTAAATATATTCAATTTATAGATGTGTGTGCGTGTGTGTGTGTGTGTGTGTGTGTGTGTGTGTGTGTGTGTCCTAATATCAATTTTAAATCATTAAAATGATACATATTTTTAAACCAATTTTCCAATAGACAAGATGGTTACATCAACTCTAAAACCTTGCTCCTTCAATTTTAATATTTTCAAATTCTTTCCTCTATATATTATATGTACTAATTATATATTTTAATATGCTCTTAGTTATACTTTAGTCGCTACCAAAGCACTCAAGCTGAGCTCACGTAAAAATAAGGTGTATTATACACACCCATGTATGAATTATTTTCCTTTAAACTAGTAATTTCATTACTAGATTAAAGAGGAGGTAAATGTAGACACTATTTATAGATTATATAGCATGCAACATCACATTTTATCACTAAGATAATTTACCTAATTATCTATGTATTATTATGGTTTTTAAATTGATTAATTACTTTTTAATTAAGCTTTAAGTCATATGTTGTTATGAGATAGCTCTATGTTACTTTGATTTTATGATTAAATTGCTATGAGTTAGCTATATTATATATTATTTACATTATGAACATGTTAAATTTATTTTTACAAAAAAAAATTGTGATATATATTATGATTTTTTGGGATAACTACCTTATTATCATGAGTCAGATGTAGGATAGTTACATCCCTTAGATCATGATAGAGGGAGAGCATCATCGAAGAGGATGGCATAGATGGAGGTGTTGGGGGATGATAGAGAAATGACTAGATTCCATGTATACATCACATTAAATAGTAAATGTTATATACATTATTTAAATTTGTTAGAGTTATTACATTTTTTATGTTATCTATGTTTAGATAATTGTGTGTGTGTGTGTGTGTGTGTGTGTGTGTGTGTGTGTGTGTGTGTGTGTGTGTTAGTTTAGTTTAATACTCGTACATGGAATAAATCATGTGTGATCTCACTATGGATATTATACATACATTTAGTATATAATAATATATTATGATTATGTTATGTTGTTGAAATCATAATTTTTAATGTTTATGGGAACATATATCTATGTGAATAGTATTAGGTTAATATGCTATAGAGACTAACCATAATGTCTTTGCAATGTTTTAAAACATTGGATTATTATTATATGATATTTGATAATATCAATATATGCCTTAATATATGAAGATAACAAAAGACATAGAGATTTAATATAAAATAATAATAAAATAATGATTATGTTGTTATCTTTACTAATTTAGTATTATGATAGCATTATATCCTAGAGACTAAGTCTAGTCATAATTCGCATGCATAGACTTTGGTAAAGTTATAAGTGATAGTTATCATTGTTAATTATATTAAAAATGGAATTTTGTGAGGTTATACTTGGGAATGTAATGTAGATCAGTCATGAAAGATATAATAGGTTAAAATAATGATTAAAGTATTTGAGGGAAGTTTGAGAAAGAGAGATATTATGGATTTTCTTAGTTTATTTAATGGAAATTTAATTGTGTTTTAGTCTCTACTGAATAAATAATTTTAGATTATGTATGGTGACTAAAAAGTATGAAGCTGAATGTAATATGAAATTGGTAAGAGATAGACAAGGAAAATTATAATAAGAGGTGAGTTGAGGAAGAGAATAGATAGAAGAAGAGAGGAGAAGAGAAAGAGCAAGGAGATGGAGAAAGGGATTTTTGGTTTATACAGTTAAAAATTGGATAAAATTTAAAAAGGTTGTCGATGTTATTAATTTTGATTGATTAAATAATTCTATGTATAGAATTGATTTCCTAGGGTTTAGAAAATGATCATGTTTTAATAAGCATAAAGGGTTAGCCCTACAGATGGCATGGCCATCCATAAAACTTATCCATTATCTTCTAAATCCTATTATTGTAAAGTAGATTTGTTTTTGTGGTAAATTAAAGGGTTAAATGAAGTTATTCTTTGTAATGGCATAATTCCCTAGCTTAGGAAAATTAGAACCTTGGTATATGGTTTGATATACAGACAAAGATTGAGTTTTGTTATTAAAAACATATCATATATACATACTTAGTCAAGTGGGTGATAAAAATATTGAGTATGTAGATATAATACAGAAATCTTGTATATATTTTTTATAATAATGATGTTTGAATTGAACAGATGTTTGAATAGGTTTTTCTTTAAATAAAGTCTAAATAATGTTGTTTATTGATAGTATAAATATATAGGATGATTATCTATTTGAGCTTATCATGTCTATATGTTGAATATATACATTTGACATTAAATAATTAACATGTGTGTGTGTGTGTGTGTGTGTGTGTGTGTGTGTGTGTGTGTGTGTGTGTGTGTGTGTGTGTGTGTGTGTGTGTGTGTGTGTGTGTGTGTGTGTGTGTGTGTGTGTGTGTGTGTGTGTGTGTGTGTAATCTATGCATTCTTGTAAAATTTAAAATAGGTCACTTTCATATATATAGTCTATGTGGATTCATCATTCCAAAAACTAATAATATATGGATGGTTTTTTACAAAGGATTTTATTTGTAATTAATTAGTTATGAAGTCTATTAGGTTTAATATACATAAATGATTATTGTTAAATGAGGGTCAACATGTGTGTGTGTGTGTGTGTGTGTGTGTGTGTGTGTGTGTGTGTGTGTGTGTGTGTGTGTGTGTGTGTGTGTGTGTGTGTGTGTGTGTGTGTGTGTGTGTGTGTGTGTGTGTGAACTATATTCTTATCATTTGAAATAGAGTATATACATAGGGAATGTGTGTATATTAATACATGAAATCATGAATATATAATTAAACAAATAAAATTAATGTCTTAAACACTATGAACACATAAATATATGAATTGTGCACTTTTAGTTTGCAAACTTTGAGAATATATATGAATGGATACAGTATGTATTCATAACACAAAAATTTAGGATGTAAGAACTATGTGTTTTAAAATAATGAGGATATATATATATAATGTGTATATTTGTCTTTCAAAGTAGGAAGCATATGTATGAGGACTATGTACACATTTAAAATTAAAATAGGTTCAAGTTCCATTATGAAACATGTAGCATATATGGAGTCTTTAAAGCTCACAATTATTAATTATGAGAAGTCGATTGTGTCAAGTTTAAAAGGATATAAGTGAATTGCTTGTATTGTTTGAACACATATACAATTGTGTCAAGGTATATTGATTTAATATTATGTGTAGATTTGATTTTATTGATACATATAGAAAAATATAAATAGTATAAACCTTGAATAGATAAACAATGGAAAATGATAGGTTTGTATGGTTGATTGTTTATTACACATTGTTTTCAATAATTCAAGTTAATTTATTCACAGTCTAAGGACTTAAATTGGGGGAAATTAGGATAATTTTTTTAGAATGGATTGATCTGAGTTGAGTTATATTTTTTATTTTGGATTAATTAAATAAAAAATAAGGGTTTTTCAGAAATGTTAATACACTATATGAGGGAAAACAACTAATAAATTTGTATGAATCTATTGGTTAATATTATATTAATCAAATCTCACATTTCTGGTACTAACTAAGTAGTGAGATGGACTTCACTAACATACTTAGAATCACCAATTTTAAATGAATGTAATCTAATCAAGTGGGATGTGTGAATTTGACTAATCCTAGAGATCAATAACTATTTTAAAAATTTTCCCAAAGTAATGTTAGATAAACATTGTCATTTCATATGTATGATTTATATGTTTGTGTGATATCATGTTATAATGTATTTTCTTTATGGTACACATCATGTATTAGAAATATTATAGCACATGGTAATTATCTTGTCTATTTAGATTCCTACATCACCACTATCTACCCATACATGAATGGAGGTCCACTCCATATTTTTGGAATTATGTGGGGGACCGATGGTCTATGGTTGGTGTGGAAAAGAACTTAGATGATGCTCTCCCTCCCCACAGTAGTAGTTATTAGAGACTACACTGGAGATTATCATAGATATTGGAGTTCATGTGAATCATGCTCTTTAGAGCCTTGTATCTTATTTTATATTTATTATTGAAACATTGTGTTAGATTGATATGTAATTAATTACCCATTATACATTGATAATAGTTTATATACTATTGTACCATCTATGGCAAGATTTTATTTAATTACTTTCTCTAAGTAGTTATGTTTGTTTCATATGATGTTAGTGATCAATAACTTTTAGATGTTACATGTTTACTTTATCATTAAGATACTTAGCCTACATTCTAATATCACTAATTAGATTCTCATGGTGTAATTTAATAAAAGAATAAGATATATATATATATATATATATATATATATATATATATATATATATATATATATATATATATATATATATATATATATATGTTGTTTTAGTAAATCCCAGTGGGGATGTTACATTGTGGTATCAGATTTGTGGATCAAACTCTAGGAGTTAATGAGTCTAATAAAAAATTTGTATTCTTCTATTATCAAAAATATAGATGGTGTGAGCAAGAGAATATGGAGAGGGTCCTTATAATGTCAATGAAAATAACCCTTCATTTGACCTTAACCAATTTACCGCTAAGCAAACAACAAAGTCGGATAAAAATTTTGTAGCTGTGATTGAGACTAGGGATCAAATTATATCCATAAAATAAAAAATTCATGGACATGAAGAGGAATACCAATAATGTGTGCCTAAAGATCATCTTCTAGAGTAGGAAATTTCTCAAGATCAAAGACATGTGGTAGTGTCTCAAGATGCGAGAGCACATGTAGTTGTATAATTAGTTAGGTATATGAAAAAGGTGAATCCACCTAATTTTGATGAAAATGGTATGGGATACAAAGATGAAATGTGGTTTACTAATATGGAGAAGTATATCAACAATAAAAACTATTTTAATTTTATTAAATCCATTTGGGGAGCATACTAGTTGGCTGGAGAAGTAACTATGTGGTGGGCCAATAAGAAGTTTGAAATGAATCTTAACTCAACTACCACTACATGGGAGTATTTTATGATACTATTTAGATCACAGTGACTTCCATAGTTATATTTTAACTAAAATCTTATAGATTTTTAAAATTGAAATTAAGGAGACATATATATGAATGAGTACTAGTAACAGTTTGTCAAACTTTTAAAATATATACCTTGGTATCAGATGGATGAGAGGTTAAATATTAGGAATTTTATCATGAGATTAAAATCCTAGATAGGTGGAGAGGTGGGCAGTCATGGACCATATATGATGGACCAAGTCTTTTATAAGGTAGTCAAATAAGAACACAAATTGAAATCTCTTATTCATATTAGAGATAAGTTTAAGGAAACTTTTGGAAGTTCTAAGCCAACTTTTGAAAAGAAGAACTAGAATCAGAGGAATGGAGACTCCAAAAATTAGTTGTCAGAATAATAGATTTTATAGTGGTTCAAGTAATAAGAAACTAGTTAATTGTTTCAAAGGTAGTTTCAAGTGAAACCAATAGTCTAATAGGAAGGGACCACTAAGAGGTTACTTGATTTATGGAGGAGACAATTTTACTTGTGAGTGTACCCAAGATAAGTAAAGGAATAAAGGATCTACTCCTGAGTAATGAACTTTTCAAAAATGTATTCATGTGGTAGTTGATAATTGACAAGCTAGATTCCAAGCTTCACCCATGGAATTTTTAGATATTTTGTTTGAACATCCACTTTCCATTTTGATAGATATAGGGGTTATAAAAAAATTTATAGCTCCTAGGATTATAAATAAGTTATCTATAAAAGTTGGAGTAATGGAAAATGTATGGTCGGTGCAATATGGGAATGATTACAAAGTCAAAGTGTACAAGAATTTAGTTCAATCAGGGATTAGGTTACCCAAATTTATAATAGTATTGGATCTTTATGAAACACCTCTAGGGTCACATGATGTGATCCTAGGATTAAATTGGCTTACAAATCATAAGGACAAGGTTGAATTTTATCTAAAACAGGTTAAGTGTCTAGATGATTTTTAAAATCAGACATTAATTTAGGATGAGAAAATGGAGTTAACGTTTAGGCATATTTATGAAATGTAAATCAATAAGACCCAAGGAAAAGGATGCCAAGAATTTATCATCAAGATAAATGAAATGGAGGAAAGTAAGTAACCATCAATTGAAGGTTACCCTTTCCTTAGGAATTTTTATGATGTGTTTCCATAGGAATTACCATGATTTCCTCCTATACAAGAGTTTGATTTCTATATTGATATCATACCAAGATTAAAGCCTCAGTCTAAGGTACCATATAGAATGATAACCACTAAATTAGTTAAATTGAAAGAAAAACTATAGGATTTGTTGTCCAAAGGTTTGATCAGACCACGCGTCTCAACATGGGGTGCACTAGTTGTCTTCATCAAGAAGAAGGATGGTACACATTGAATTTGCATGGATTATAGAATGTTGAATAAAGAGACCATTAAAAGTAGGTATCCACTACCTTGAATAGATAACATTTTTTATTATATGTGAGGAGCAATGATCTTTTCTAAGATTGATCTTAGAGATTATATCATCATTTAAGTATAAAGATGATTATATTCTAAAGACAACATTTATAACTCATTATGGGCATTATGAGTTTACAGTGTTAACATTTGGGTTGATGAATACACATAAAACATTCATGATTCTCATAAATAGTGTGTTCAAAGATTATCTAAATAATTTTGTTTTAGTATTTTTAGATGACATTCTTATATATTATAAGGATGAGGGAGAACGTCTTCAGCATCTAGAATTAGTTTGCAATGTTTGTGAAATCAGAAGTTGTATGACAAATTATCTAAGTGTGCATTTTTTAAAAATAAAGTACAATATTTAGGACATATTATCTTAGAGAATGGTATTTTAACTTATCCAACTAAGATAAGATCCATTATGGATTGGTTATCACCAAGGAATGTATATTAAGTAAGGAGTCTCATATGATTAGCAGGCTATTATATAAATTTGTTCCAAATTTTTCTAAGATAGCTAATTTTATTACCTCTCTCCAGTATAAGAATGAAAGTTTTATCTGGTTAGATAAGTGTGATGTAGATTTTTAGGAATTGGAAACAAAGATTACTTAAGCACTAGTGTTAAGATTTTCTGATCCTAATGGTCAATTTTTAGTGATCATAGATGTGTCAAGGGATGGACTAAGAGGATTCCTTATACAAGATGGTATAGAAGTAGCCTATGAATCAAGGATAATGAATCCTTATGAGGTGAAATATTCCCCTAATTACCTTGAAATTGCATAAATTTTGAAATCTTTTTAGTTTGAAGGCATTAGTTGTTATGAAAACTGTTTGAGCTCAAGACTAATAACTTAGGTCTCAAGTACGTCTTCACCCAACCAAATATGAATGCTCATTAGAGATGTTAGATTTTTTGTCTAACTATGACTTCAATATCAATTATATCAAAGGAAATTAAAATATAGTAGCCAGTTATTTAAGTTGTATAAGGTACATAGTAGTTGTGGCTACTATCAGGAGTACTTTTAGGTATCGAGTGATCAAATTCTCACCAGGAGATGAATTCTACAATCAGATCAAGATATCTCTAATAATTCTCAAAATCCTCAGTATAAAGGATACATTTTAGAGAATAATGGTATTCTATAATACAATGGAAGGATGTAGTGCTAGATTGGGAGAATCTAAGGAGTAAATTACTAAAATAACTACACAATGCCCCATATTCAGGATATTCAGGAATAACTAAGAATCAAGAAAGATGTAGTGGACTTTGTATCACATTATCTGGAATGTCAACAATTGAAAGTTGAACATGTGCATCTCATTGGATTGTTATATACATATGACATACTAGAATGGAAGTGGTAAGTGATCAGTATGGAATTTTTTAAATTTTTACCATTGTCATAGAATAGGTATTACATGACCTTAGTTGTAGTTGATAAACTAATCAAGGTAGCACAATTTATATCGAGAAATTTGATATATGATACACTTCCTCTTCTGAAGAGATTCATAAAGGAAGTGTATCAATTTCATGGATTTTTAGAGAAGATCATTTTGGATCATGATTTCATGATTACATCTATACTTTGGTTAACACTAAATTTAACCTTGGGTATTCAACTAAACTTTAGTACTACATATCACCCACAAACTAGTAGTCAAACTAAGCAAGTTAA
>JARHVA010006052.1:342500-487500 GCA_037957365.1 Torreya grandis | reverse complement strand
TCTATAACTTATAAGTGTAGGTGATATTGGTCATAAAGTTGGTTCTAGGATATGATGGTTTGATAAGCCAAGATAAACATAAATTTTGGGTTTTTGAGTTTCTTAGGTTGATCCTACCTTGTCAATTGAGATTTATCATGATGTCTTATAACCATTCATAATATTTTTCTAGTCAAAATATTTGTGGTAAGATCTTATCATCAGGGGAATGCTACATGGTGAATTTTTTCTTAAACATTGATCAACCAAGGGCCCAAATTTTGGTAATCATCATTTTAGTTGAGATGCCCTGAGATCTTGACATGTGGCCACATCTTGGGCATCCAAAAGTCTATTTCTAATTAACTATGTACCAAGCACCTTAGGGGCCCAAAATAATAGGGTTATCCTACATGGAATCATCCTAGGAACCTAAAGGGTTCTTGGGTGGGATCTTTGTCTAAATTGATATGACCACTCTAGTGCCTTGGGATTTTGACACATGTCCTCATCCCAGGGGCTCACTAAATATCTCCTATGTGCTATTGTTTCAAATGACATAAGAGTATGAAGAAGTGATATGTTGCCATATGGCTCCATATAATTCACATAAAGAGTCTACCACCCATTTATTTTGTATTGACCATCTTTGTGACTTGAGGAAATAGGATCATGCCAACTATCAAAATATTGGGCATATGAGAGGTTGGCTATATATTAGAAGTGTATATATTATCCTAGGGATAAATTTAAGTGGGTTTATGCCATATGTTGTGATCATATGTTCTTGCAGGATATATGGTCTAGACTCTTTAAAAAACAAAAATCAACTAAGTCTTAAAAGTGTGAGGAAGAGATTGAGTGACAAGTGACATCACCTTACTCATCTAGGAATCATGGGAAAGGAAATGAACATTGGCCTATGGTAAAATAAAATAGTCATTATAATTTAGATATGAAATTCACCCAAAATTTATTAAGTAATAGACCAAACTAAGGGCAAAAAGTAGTAAAATTAAATAAATAATAGTAGGCATTTTACTAAACTTGAAGATAATTTAGTCTAATTAGATGAAATGACTAAGTCATGAAACTAAAGTGATATAAACCCTTAGTTCATTTAACTCAAAATAAAACAATATCAAACTAAATAGTTAAATAAAAATACATTGTAACTCTACAATAGTCAAATAATTTGTATAAATCTGAGGCAAAATGGTCAAAAATTTGAAATCTTAATATAATTTAAAATATGATCCAAAATATACCAAGACTTAATAGATTTATGAAAATTAAGATATTTATATCAATGAAGCATTGAATGTAGTCACACTTAGACCAAGTACATGAGATAGAAATCATTTTTTAGACTTGGTAAGAATAACAAAATGAGATTAAGGTGATTGTAGCATACCCCAAAGAATCTTTCCAATAAAATTAATAATTCATATAGGGCCAAGGCACAAAATTCATTTAACCACAAAACCAGTCTTTAGAGAAAAAAGTTTCCATGATTTCAAGATGAAATTAGGGCATGTTTTGTAAGCAACAAGATTATAATCCAAAAATTGAAAGGAAAAATGAAAGGGAAAATCATGTCTTGGAGGACCTTCTAAGGGTGTATTGCATCGATAAACAAAAAAATGGGATGAATATATTTCATTAGTTGAGTTTTCTTATAACAACACATTTCAAATAACTTTGAAAATGGTTTCATTCTAAACTTTGTATGGATGAGGTTTAGGACACCTATCAACTAGTAAAAAATAGAAGATAGAGTTAGCTTTAGATCAAATATGCTTATTGAAATGAAATATTAAGTAAATCTAATAATGTAAATGTTGGTTGAATACAATTATAGACAAAAGAACTATGTTTATTTGAAAATAACAAGGAAATTCTTAGATAGATATTATTATTATTTTTAGATTAAACCACAAAAGAGCCCTATTAAGTTTCGTAAATCAACCAAACTAGCACCTAGATATGTGGGACCATTTTAAGTGCTAGAAGTGAGTAATAATATTTCATATAATATTTCCATACCACCATCCTTAGCATAAATTCATAATGTTTTTCGTTTCACATATCTTAAAATGTATTTGGATGACCCTTCTCATGTATTTTATTAGCATGCATTATATGTTTTAGATGCAAGAGTGGTAACAATAGAATCAATAATAATACTTGATACTCATAAGCTTATATTTCATATTCAATAATTTTCTCGATTCAAGCTCCAGTGGGACCATTATTATAAAGATGGTGCCACTTGGGAGGTTCTTGAAGAGTTTCAGAGGCTTTTTCTTCAATTATTTGTTTTATGTGTTTTGTTGAACTATTTATATTTTTAGACATATTTATTTGATAATACTATCATAAAGATGATGACCTATTTAAGGGTAGGTGGATTTTATATCCCATATGACCCTTATCAAATGATATTAATTTTATTTCCAAATAGTTAACTACTAATTATTTGGACTTATGAATCAAGTGGATAGATGAATATATTCAACCAGTTGATTTCACATGTTGTTTTACTTTTATATTATGCATCAATGATTTGGTGCATATATATGTGTTTTACAAAAAAGAGTTATAATTTTTGTATTTAATTCTATATGTTTTACACATTGGTATATGTATGGTTTATTTCAAGTTCTAAATGAAATAATGAACTAACTACAATTTTTCTACTTGAGGATGATCTAGGGCATCTCTTACCCTCATCAAATAGCATAAAGGTAGAGCATCATAGAGGTAACTACAGGAAAACAAAATATATTATGATGCTCATATGGTTTGAGTGACTATTTTATGTTGTGTCTTGCTTGATTTAGATGGAGTTAGTATTTAATTTATACTTTCCATTATGTGGTATGGTTTTGTTCATTTTGAGATTATTGCTAAAACTATCTTGCTTGAGATTAACTTATCAGTTGTATTAAATTTTTATTTCATGTATTGTTTGACAATATGCATCAAATTATTCTTTGTTACACTCAAAAATTGATGTATTGATGTTCTTCATGGTTTTCACTATTTTTATTTGTTTATTTGTCTTGTGATTTATAATGCTTAGTATTTTTAGCATCTTTGACATAAAGTAAATAATGATTTACGACTTATTATTTAAATAAATCATTTAGAAAATGGGTCTCACATAGCATTAAAAAACTTTGTTTTGTGGTTTGGGTGTAGAAACACCACTAAATAAATATTTTTTCTTAACAACACCATTGGGACTCTTGGTGAGATCAATAGGTTATGATTATGCTTTGAATGCAATATACCCCTTTATGACTTTGGTTAGGAAGTTGATAAAGGATATAATTACTTTTTAGATTTAAATGATTACATTAGTTTTAGAATGTTTTTGGTTAAAACCACATGAATAGATTTTTAGGGTCCCATTGTTGCTTTTGGTGGACTAAAAGATATAATAATGTTTTAGATTTAAATGATTACATTGGTTTTAGAATGTTTTTGGTTAAAACCACTCAAATATATTTCTAGGGTCCCATTGTTGATTTTGGTGGCTTGAATTGGGAATGCGAGTTGCATGGTAGAGAAAGGGGATAAAATTATGGGTGAACTATGCCAATTTGAGAGAAAAAATATGACATGGAGTTTGGGATTAAAACCATTTTGCCTAAGATTAATACAAACATTTGGCATTGAAGGATGTTTTAAGAGATGAAATAAAAGCTTTAGTAAAATTAAATGCATTAAATTTGTAATCAAGAGTTACAGGTGGTTAAGAAGAGGAAAATTGAATCAAAATAGGATGACCTTGGAGAAGAATGAGGGGGAAAAGAGTGACAGTGAATTCAAGAAGGAATTTCTACATTTTTTCTTTGCATAAAACTAAGTAATGTATTTTATTATTTTTATTTGAATAATATAATATTATTTGGTTTTTAATTGGATTTAGCTTGTTGATATGTGTTTATAAATAACCCTAAGTTAAATTGAAACGTAGGGTAAATATTTATGCTTCAAATATGGTAGAAATAGTTAGTTGATTTTGTTTTTAAATAAAAATAAAAATCATTTCTTTGGGTATTTTTCTATGTGAGTATTTAGAATGCAAATAAATTATTATGATTATTTTGTATTTACATTTATTTTTAATTTTACAAAAATATTAAGCTTGTATGATACTTTTAGAGTGAATTAATGTATGGAAAAATAGTTGTCTTTGAAAGAGGAATATACAAAACTATAGAGGATTTCTTGAAGTGATTTTGTTAGTAAAAAATCCTACATTTGGACATTCCAAGCCTTAATACATAGTTGTAAACTCATTCTTAGGTTTTTAAAATGAAAAAAATGATTATGCATACTTGTAGGTGGTTAAAAGGCCACCTACATACATGCAAAATGGGTTTCCAAAACCACATTTGTGTGTCGTGTTTAAAATTTGTTTGTTGATTATAAAAGAGCCCAAATTAAACTAGCATTTAGACTATTGTATAGTTTAAATTAAATTATTTATTATAGTCATTCTTAGTCTACATGTGATTGGTATAAACCATGATGTATGGTGATGTTTATGGTTTATTTTTTGAATTATTTAAACCACTTTTAGCATATTAATTTTGACTATAGAACATGATTTGCACCACATATATGTCAGTTATCAAGCTATTATTTTATTAAAAAATAAAAAGGTCTATTTTCAGATATGTAGGACATTGGTGACCACCTATAAGTATGCAAACCATTATTTAAAACACACTATATTATTGTATTCATGGCCTAGTTATTAATTTATAAAACCAATCTTGAAAATAGGTACCTATGGCTTAATTATTATTCACAACATGGAATTTGGGGCATAATTTATTGTTGTTGAGACTACTTTTAAAATATGGTATTAATTCCTTGATCAATGTTTGTTGAAACTATAAATACATATGATATTTAATCCGTGTATATTTATTTTAAATCCATAGCATGTAGTGGTTTTTATAACATACATTTGGTTGTTAAGACCATAAATATGGTGTGTGTTTTAAGATCATTATTTCCTTATTTAAATGGGTTTATAATCATACTTGTAGGAGGTTAGTGACCACTTACAGGCCTGCTTACTCATCTTGATAAGATTATATCATTTTGAATAGTACTCACTCTTATTTGTAAAAAAATCCAAGTTAAGGGCACACGATGAATTTGATGAAATGAAATAGTGATATTTGTATGTTTAAATGATTTGAGGACTTCAATTTATTTAATAGTCAAAAATACAAAACTATATGCTTTCTTTGATTTGATTCATGGTTGAGAATTAGGAAAGTTGTACTTTGAATGAATCAAAAACAAGTGGAATTTGGTTTAAATTATATGCTTTATATTTTGATAAGTGATTCATAAAGAGTGAACCTTGTTTTGTTATGAATTTGTATACCTTCTAAATCAAGAGGATCAACTTAGATAACTATGAAACCCATTATATGTATCTTTTGGTGAAGGATCCTTTTATTATATTAGGTTAGCAAAGACCAATATAGACTATCTAATGTTATTGTATTATGATTAATACTGATTGAGATTGTGTATTATTGATCAAGACAGACTTTATCATGGTAATATATTGATCTAGGACACTAAAGTATTAAGATAAATTATAAATTTGAGTTATTGATGGAATTGTTTACTCATAATAAATAAATTAATCTTATATATCCTTTGTTAAATCACCATGTAAGGGTATGCCATTTTTATTGAGGATAAAGGGTGGGTTTTTAAAATTAGGGACCCATACCCTAGGAATGAAACAAACAACCAAGGCCTAGAGAGCTAGATATTACAATACACTTTGCAATATAACAAACAAAGGTTGAATAAAAACAACCATATAATGATTAAAAATAGCCAAAAAATGGCCACACATGCCAAGATTTTTAACAAGAATAGTTATCTTTCAACCTAAATAAAATAAAAACAACTATAAATCTCCCATAATATTTTCTTTCTTAGATCTGAGAGACATTATCATGGGTTTCATACCCTATTTACGTTTTCCTTTCTTTCTAGTGCTTAAAATTTTTCATTCCCCTTCATCAAGATTTGGAAATATAGGAATGGTGATTTATATGAATTCTATTTTATTCTACATATGCACTAAGGTAAGAGTTTGAGATGATGAATCTGGTCTAATATCAGTATTTCCATTCATCCTCTCTTGTAAAATAGCCACATCCTCCTCCTTATTCTTTGCATCAACATGTAATGTCTCTTTATTTTGTGTCAACTCCACTTATTCCAAAGGGGTTTTATATTTAAGATCTGGTCCCTTACTCTTGCTTCCGCTATTATTCACATATATAACCATAAAATGTGTGATTTTTTATTTTTTCCACCATAAATTTTTTTTCCTTCAGCTTGAAGCTTGGGAAATCATTAAAAAGATGCCCTATTTTGAAACATCTTTGGCACCTAGAAGGGATTCCTTAAAAATCCAAGCATTAAATCCAATTTTTTACCCTACCTTCAGCTCTAATTGGGTAGGAAGATACTTGGAAAAATTAACATAAACTAGAATATAGGCATATGCAGAATGCCCTCTATCATTAGTCAATTTATTAGAGGTCCAAAATTTCCCTATGGTATTTATATTGGTTGTAAACACCATATAATTCCAAAACTTATAAGGAAGATTTGAGATCCTAATCTAAATCAATTTGAAAGTGAAAATTTTAGTCTAGGCATTGAAATTTGGGTGCCAAGGTTTTACCAAAAGTTTATGATTATCCCACTTCAAAATAGAGACTTTGAAAACAACCTCTCTATCTTATAAGGAATTAAAAATTGAAATAAAAAAATTGTTGATGAATTTTTATACACACCAATTAGTAATGAGGTAGCCTTTAACATGTTAAGATCTCAATGGAGGTAAACTCCACTCTAAGGCATGAGTTACAAGTATACAAATTTAATAACTAGGTGATGGAATAGTAGGTAGGGCATATAGGTTGTTACCAAGGATTATGAATAGATGAATGGCTTTTAAAATAAAGTCAAATCTAGGTGAGTTGGTGGTTGGATGGTTACTAACCTAGAGTGGGTAGATATTAGAAATAAATTAAAAAAATAGAGGGAAAGGTAGAGCAGAAAAGAAGGATTCTATGGATTCAAGAATCATGTTTCAGGATGGATCTAAGTGGAAAAGTGCTTTTAAAACCAATGTTTGTTGTTATCAGTTATTACACACACATAGACATACATGGTCAAGTAGTCTAGGATAGTTTGATATAGGAAACTCAAGGATCTTAGTCAAAGTTTGATCCTTTTAGAGTATCTATTGTTCACCCTTACTTAGGATATTATGACTCAAACAAATGAGGTATTTTATATAGTTTTTCCACATACATAGAAGACTATATCATTCAAAGTACATCTACACACTTAAAAATATGAAACAATCAACTTACTTACCAATAATCAATATAATTGTTAATTATTAAATAGATTTTGCACATATAAAACTAGTATATTAATCATAACAAGAAAAAAATTCCTTTCATCTATTGTACACTAAGAATTATTGAATCATACAACCAAACATTTTAATACTAATTACACAGAGCTTGGAGAGAAAATACACAAACACATTTGCTGACAATCAAAATTGATTATACTTTTGTATTGAAATTTTTTGACCCTTTAAAAATGTGGGTTACATATGTTTAAATAGACTTTGGGAAGGGTTACCTTGTCCTCCAAGTACACACAAAATTTGTGTTTACATGACATAGTTAAAACCTCAGTTCTAATTATAGTTTCAAAACTGTATGTAATGTATACATAGAGTCAACTTACACTTATCAATAATGAAATTCAGCCTTTACAATATTATGCAATGTATGCATGTTTACAAAAAAAATCATGCAAATTTTACATTAATTTATAACATAAGAAAACTATACATACAAAATTGGCACCACTACATTGAAATGGCATGCATAAAAATAGCCTTTTAACTAAGGTTGAGTGGACATCTACATGGATGCATTAACCTTAATAGGATTCATCACTATTTGTGCTAGTGCTAAACTATATTTTATAACCTCAGTCTTCTTTTGCTTCACCTCTATCTCAAGATAATATTTCTGACCCACATCATGATGTTACCTTATTATACCTAAGTTAAGTAATGAGGGTCTATGAACCCTATTAACTTTCTCTAAGAGTTTTGCATTCTCAACCTTTGTATTTTGGAAGTTGATATTAAAAATTTCAACTTTAGTTACCTTCTTTCTTTTAAAACTTAGCTCAACTTCAATGTCTTCCAGTGTTAAACCTTGTAAAATCTACTTAAATTTCTTAGATGTTTCTTGAATGAGCTGGTAAAAATTAATTTTTTTGATCAGCTTGATTGTACCATCCCTTACCTTATATAATTTCAAATCATCTAAAATTTTCAAGATGAATGTCTCATGATCTTGATATTTAGGCATCAATGCCTTAGCTATTTCTACCCACTCTCTAGCTTCCTCTATTCTGTTAACCACCAAATTGAGGACATTTGATGCCTCTAATGGTGTCTTCAGGTATAGATGGTTATATTCCTTATTAGTAGTGTACAAAATCAATAATTTAAGTTTATTATCATCTTGATTTAAATAATTAAACAATTGATGTGTTTTAGATATATGGGGGGGCCAATTTAACCATCATTTCCTTAAGTTCCTCAATAGAATTATAACTTTTTTATGTAATTTTTTGAACTTCAATTTCAATTTATCCTAGAATGTAGACTATTTTTTGTTGTTCTTTGATTTTTTATAGTTATTTTTCCATATCTTACCTTTTCATTTATGTCCCCTCATGTAATGTTATCATAACATCTTTGTGGGTTTCTACTACAAACCTGAAATCTTCTATGTAGGGAGATTGTCGTAGTTGTTTATTCTTTCTCTTGGATAAGTCATAGACCTCATATCTCTCTTCAAAGAATAATTTACCTCCTAGATTCATCCTCTAGTTTGCTCTTACTAAACCTTTTAATACTCCCTTAGGGATTATCAAACAATGAGGTTATAGATGGCAATTCTGTAATTTTTAAATTAGGACTTTGGGAAGACTTCACTCTAAAATCAATTACCCATGGTCTATTGATTGATTTTGGGAAGCCTTCACTCTAAAATCAATTACCCATGGGGGAATCACTAGTTAGGTTAGGTTTATTAATTTCTTATCCTTATCTATAGCCTCTACCTCTAGATTTTATTATGAATATTCTATAGATACTTTGATAATTATATCAAGAAAAGATGGCCAAATGATTCTAGACTAATCCACACCTCCATATTGGGGGATTGGTTAGACTTTAAATATTTGTTTACCCCCTTTTCCATTCTCTAAAGATGTAATAGTAGTCCCTTGGGAGGAATTTTTGGAAAGCATTGGTAAATTGATCTATGTGGAAGAAACATGGATCTGGGAGCTGGCTAATATTATTTCAATTTTCTTAGTGTCCCTTTTATATTTTATGGTTTAGACTATGGTAGTCCCAGAGGGAATATAAATAGTATTGGAAATAATGGACATGGATGGAGCTATGGGGGAAAATAAAACAATAGTGGTATAATAATCCTCCCCTACTTTTGGAGTGAGGAAAGGGATTTGCAAGATAATAGAAGAGGAAATTGTAATATCAAGGGTGGAAGTGACATCCTCTAATTTTTAGAGTGAGCAATGGGGTTCTCAAAACAACACTAATAGAACAAATGAGGAAACTTAGGAAGAAGGGGATAAAGGGTGAGCCTCCTTAATTGTTGTTTCATTTTTGCTTAGTTCTTTCCCTTTATCAGTTACAAATCTTAGTACCTTGGCTCTTTATAAATCCTTTTATTCATCTAGTTCTTTTTTAGGAATTAAAGACAAGCCCTATGGTTGATCAAATTTTGAAATCTCTATGAGGGTAGGATCCCTTGGATTCCTCCTGTAATAAATAGTATCCTTCATCTTTGAGGATGAGCCTTATTGAATTGAGGTAGTATCTACCTTTGTAGTTACCCCTTGCATTGTAGACTATTACAATTATGGTGTAGTTGTAGGTGTTTGAAATGGCAATGTAGTTGGGTACTCCTAGACCTCTACATTAAAGGAATCCAATTCAATTATATCTCCTTTAGCTCCCCTAGGATTATTTTCTCTCAAACCAAGATCTTTCTTAACAACCTTTAATATAAAGGGAAGTTCTTAGGAAGGCTCCCCTTGTATCCCTATTTATTATGGGGGTTGGTTGTACCATAAATCTAAAGTATTCCATCCTTTATGAGGTGGTATCCTAGTATGAATTTAATGAATTGAAATTGAATGTTCTTTTTGAATAATCCTTAAATGATCCTCCTTAAGGCCTATAATTTTTTCCATTTCTAAGACTTGGGCATCATCTTTTGCATTCATGAATAAAAATTCATGGTCATAGGGAACATGTTGGTATATAATACCAAAGCCTTAGATATGATTTTATATTTGACCATGAGGATCCAAATCTCTATGTGGAAATCTAGGAAATTGAAAATGCTTTCACTTGTTTCCTATGTCTCCAAAATGCTTCTTCATGGTATAACACATTCTATGTATAATCATGTGAGATCCATAAAAGGTGTTTTTCTTCTATTTAATCAAATCCTCCTCCACACTCTACCAAAGTTGATATTTAATTTCTTACTTCAAAATATTATTTGGTACATATTTGGGGAGGTGTAGGGTGTGTAATTTATTACCGATAACCATGATCACCATATAGTATAGATATAACCAGTAGTCACCTCAAGGAGCTAGTGTAATTGCTATGATCTTTCCAATTCTGGGTAGTGGAGCCTCATGAATTATTTACCATATTTGAGGATACACATCCTTGAAAATTTAGACAATATTATTAATATATTCATATATATGCATGAATTAGTAATAATCATAAATGTAATTTTTGATGTTGCCTATGGTTGGGATCTAAAGATTGCCTAAGTCCCTATACACTTGCCCATTATTGCATCCAAAAGATATGACATCATGTAAAAGTGGCTTGATGAATTGGGTCACTTGTTCTTATATAATACTTATTCCCTTAGCTTGAAGCTGATGATTTTTCCCAAGATAAAAGTTACATCGCTAGTCATTATCATATCCATTAATGGCACCTAGTCCAAGTTGAGAAAATGGATACTTGTCATGCCATACATTCTATTCAATAATTCCATCCCAATGCAAATCCCCATTTTTAATTTAATAATGGTGTGGGAGACTTTCCCTTTAGGACCATAGTCTCCCCCAAAAGAATCCATGTGCTTAGAACTTTATCAATATAATTATGCTTATTCCATGTTATCAATCTATGTCTATCAGATATTGCATCTAGAACTAGAAACTATAAGCACCTTTGGAAGTCATCTCTAGTGATGAAGTCCATAATTGTGTGGTGATGCATATCATGAAAGAAGGTGTCCTGTGTAATCTTCTTAGCAAATAACAAGTCTCACAATAGGTTGATGCAAGGGTATTACCTCAGGTTTGGCCATCATAAAGTGTAATCTTTATCTCTTAAGAGTGAGAAAGTCTATAACTATTTATCATTGTGTAGTTAATAGATTTACTTCATGTAAAAATACATCTATAACATTCATAGCCTCCTATAATTTTGAGTAATTAGCATACTATTGTCGAATAATAATGCATCAAACACTATGTCTTTGAATTATATAGAATCCTTGATGGATAATGGGGATATTGGTCGTGCTCCTCTAAAAATCTTATATGATGAAGCCATTAAAATTATTTGGTGTGTTGAAAGTATGTTTTACATGTAACATGAAAACTCCTTTCTGTTGGTTACTTGTTTGCAATATATTCATAGGTAGTTAGGGCTTTGTTCGTAAAGTAGCAATTGAGTTAGAATTAAATTATGGGAAATGAATACATAAATAGTTTCACATCATGTATATAGCCTTTTTCATTCAATTATAGTTCATGGACCTTAATATCTAATGTTCATATGTTTGTTTTACTTGCATAGTTCAAATCTCATTAGTTTAGTTGGTGAGTTATGTTTTTTAGTAAGTGTGAAGAAGTAGTTTCTATTTGTTAGCTAAGCCTAGTGGGATTTAAATATTCAAGAGTTGGGAGTTGGTTTTTATGCTAGGATTGAGCCAAAAATTATTTAAAACTAAAGGCTCTTAACATAAATCCAAAATAAAATACCCAAAGATCAAATCCCTCAAAACCATGTTAAAAAAAAATGTCTGATCATAAGCTCCGAACACAAACTCTAAATGAAAGCTCTGAAGTGCATAAAGATGATGATGATTATTTTGGATAAGTTTTTTTATGAAAATTTCTAAATAAAAGTTTTGATACATAAATTATGAATAAGGATTTGTAAATAAAAACAAGTCCTTTGGGACAATCATTTGAATAAAATGTCTAAACAAAAGACCCAACATGGAAACTCTAAATGAAATATCTAATATAAAAAATCTAATGAATACTAATTTGAACATAAGTACCAAATAAAATAAAAAATTAATATAAGTCATGAACAAGAAACTCGATGAGAAAACACTTAACAAATATTCCAAACTAAAATTTCAAACAAGAATATTCGATGCAAAAATTTTGAACACCAAATCTGATAAATAAATCTTGTATATAAGTTTTGAACACAAGTCTTGAACAAAATGTTCAAATACCAAGTCTTGAACAATTTATCTGAATAAAACTAAGTCTGAACAAAATACATGCACAGTGAAAAAACTCCTAGAAGGTATTAATAAATTAGTCAAAAAAATGTATAATACCATTATTTTTAATTCCAAGTGTAAAGATTAAGAAGCAATATGATATAACTTACATAGCTATGTGGAGGAAAGCTTAACAATCAAAGCCAAATCACAAAAAAGTGGGTCCCCATTTCCTCAAGAAGCAAAAGGGGAATGTTGGGTATAACAAATGAAAACTTATATGGGGAATAATTTTGAGTATTTAAGAACTCAAAACTTTGGTTATCAATTTAAAATCAGACATGAAATGTGTGAAAAAAAAATATTAGAATCAATATATGAAAGAGACTCCCAACTACATCACACAACATACTTGCCTTCTCATCTTTGGATCTATGTGTGCTAAAGTGATGTTCATTTAACCCTTGTTGTGAGGATATTTTCAAAGGCTTAGAGTAGCTATAGTTTTTGGTCTAGTTATTTTTAAATATTATCAAATAAGGAGGGCTCAATAATCTCTCTACTTCCAACCAGGTTTCCATAACCTTGATGAATATGCCTAGAGTTATTTCTCTCCCATTCCTTCATTTTCTTTGATCATGATGCATGGCACATTGATCTTATTTCATCATGTGAGCCTTGGATATTCTTTGGATGTTATTTGGGATTTATTGATCACTCTTTTTAACTCATTGTTTCTTTTCTTCTTTTTTTATTTGAATAGAAAGAGGAGAGCCAAAACCATTGTGAGCTAGTGTAGTTATAAAACAAATCATTACCAGAATGTCCCTACCAACTACATCTGCACCAATGATTATCACTTTGAAACAAGTATTAATATGAAAAGTGTGCTTCATTAAATGTAGTGAGAAAACTTTTTAAATTCATATGAAATATTTGAGAGCAAATTTCACATACCTAGTAGAAATAATCAATTGTGACACACCTTGAATGATTGTGATTACATGCCAATATCCTAAATATCTTAAACACAAAAGTGTAACTAGTTTGTGAATAGACCCAAAAGTTTGAATCCCATTTGCAATTTCTCCTTCCTCTATATGTCAATCTAAGCATAAAATACGAGCCTAGTTGGTAGGATGTTATCTTGGTCATGTCAAAATAAACTAATTTAGATTATCATAGGAAACAATAAAATACTTACCTAGAAAGTTGGAAAACTAAACTAAAAAAGATAGAATTAAACTAGAAAGTAGTAAACTAAGCTAAAAGTAGTAAAATAATGCTAAAAAGAGTAAACTAATCTATAAATTAGTAATCTAAACTAATACTACCTCTACCTTTTTTTCTTCATTAATCAGGGGCATCTTTAGATAGTACAACCATAAGGTAATGCTTCAGAAACTATCCATTGACTAGATATGTTAAGCCATTACCTTGAAGCTCCCTTAGATGAAATGAATTATTGTCCAAGATATCTAAAATTTTATATGGTCCAATCCACAATGGGGCAAAATTTTCATGTTGTCCCTCTTTTCATGGGCTCTATCCCACATAAGCACTAGATTAGAGATCTTAAATGCTTCAACTTTTGCTCTTTTATCAAACCATCTCTTGACTACATCTTGGTGTTTATTGAAAGTCTATAGGGCCTTAGTCCTTTAGTCTTCCATTTCTATTATATCTAATAATCAATATTTTGCTTTATCATTTGGTTCCAAATATTATTGTATGAATTGATAAGTTGGTAATTTTAGCATGATTGGGAATACTAGCCTTCATCCATACACCAATAGATAGGGTGAGGCCTTGAGGGCCTACTTATATCTCATTTGGTCTACCTAAAGGGAATAATTAAGTATATTATGCTAGTCATTAGGCTTATCCCTAGTTCATTTCTTAATTGCATCTATCAGGTTATTATTCATTGATCCAACCAATCTATTTCATTAAAGGTAATGATTAGAAGATGACATGATGGTGTTCTGATTATCATGAGCCCATTAAATAAATTCAACTTATATAAATTCTATCCCATTGTCACAAACTAGATAAATAGGGGTACAAAATCTAGTTGTGATGTTCTCCTTTAAGAAATGAATCACATATTATGCTCTATAATTATTTGTGGCCACTATCTCATTCCATCGGGTATAGGAACCTATGGTAGTGAGTACAAACTTATGACCAATTGAGGATTTTGGGTTAATGACACTAATGAATGCTAACCCCCATTAGGAAAATGGCCTTCCCTCAATAATATGTTGTAAGGGAATTTCTTCATGTACTTCTCTTTTTTATAAATCTTGGAATTCATGGCATGTCCTTGAATGAGCATCTTTAAAGACTATTGGCAAGTAATAACCCATTCTTAGGATTTTTTTAGTTGTGGTATTCCTAGATAGATGACTAATGCCTATCTTTTAATGTAGGTTCTCTAAGATTTCTTGAGATTCTTATATAGATACACATCTAAGGTAGATGACTTCATATTTTTTCCTATAGAGAACTCCTTTCTTGATCATGTAGTGAGAAAATTTGAGCCTCAAAGATCTCCTTCATTCTTGATTGAGTTTTAGGCTATAAGTAATTGTAAGAATATATTGAATTATGTTAGTATACCATTCCCCTCTAGACGCCTAGGCCCCACAAACCTCTTCAATAGTAATATGTGGGTTAGGCTCAATCATGATTTGTATGATGCCTTGACCCCAAATGATTTTATCAAGCTTGATTTCTATATTGAACTCTTATAGATTTTCCATCAATTCACCTCTACATTCTCCCAATTCATTGTATGATAAGGTAAGCTTAAAAATAGGATCAGTCATGATAACAATTGTCTTATTCCTCAAGATGTAATGTCATAATTTATTTACATATTTTACAAAAGTGAAGATCTATTTATCAATCATAGAATACCTAATTTTTTCATCCTTGAAATTTATCCTCATGAATGCAATGGGATGTTCCATTTCATCTTTCTTTTATGTTATGATAGCAGCAATTATATGTTATGAAGTAAATGAGTACAAGTAAAAATCCTTTGTAATATCTATATGTATTAGTATTGGGGATTAATATATAACATATTTGATGTCTTGAAAACACTTTTGGGCCTCATCTATCCCTTCTATTTTAGCATCTTATTTGATAATTTCTTTTAGAGGTCTCACAATTTCTGTAAATCCTAAAATAAACTTCTTTGAAAAATCAATCTTCCCAAAGAATGACTTGAGATATTTCTTATTATTTGGTGGTGTTATCTTTAAAATCCCTTGAATTTTGTTTAGATCAATGATTATCACTAATTTGGTAATAATATGTCCCAAAATATTTCCCTTAATAACTCCAAATATGTTTTTTTGGGGGTTCAATGAGATGCCAAACCTTCTACATCTTTCAAAGATTGATTATAGATGGTCTACATAATCATTCTTATTCTTAAATAAAATAGTAAGATCATCCATATAGATTATAATACATTTACCTATTAATACTTTAAATTCATGATCCATGGCTCACTAAAAGGTGGGTCCTATGTTTATTGGTCCAAAAGTCATCCTTTATACTCATAGGTACCCAACTTTATAGTAAATGCATTTTTCATTCTATCTTCTTATTGTACCACCACTTGGTTATAACCTAAAAATCCATCCAAGAAGGACATCATGTTAGAGCCACTAATTATCTATATAATCTCATCTAAGGTAGTGGGTAATTGTCCTTCTCAAAAACTTTATTCAAGTTTCTAAAATCACACATAACCTAATCTCTCCACTCTTCTTTTTTACTAAGACTAAATTGGCCACCTAGGTAGAATGTCTAATTTGGAAGACTATTCTTGTAGTTAACATCTTCTCCACTTATTTTTAAATGAGATTTTTTAGGATAGGATTCACTAGTATTTTTCTTTGTCTAAATTTCTTGTGGTCTGGTTTCATTAGAATTGTAAGCGTGATGACCTTTGGGTCATAAACCTTTAATTCCTCATATGTTCATGCAATCACATCTCTATATTGGGTGAGTAAATACTTCACCCATCATCTTTATTATGGATTTAAAATAATGACAATGTTGACATAACATGGCCTATTCTCATCCCCTAAATTCTCCCTTTTGAAGTTAGACTCATTAAATTTAGGTTGCCTTTGTTGTTGAGCTTTGGGATCTATATCAGATGCTCTTACTAAAGAGACCAACCTAGTTGGGAAATGATTTTATTTAAACTAGAGGACACCTTCCTCATTTGAATACTCTTGGTAGAGATAGATAATTTCATTATCATCAATGATTTGGGATTCAAATTGTCCTGAGTTGGTTAAAAATTGAATGATCTATTGGTCATCATCAAAGACTTGGAAATTATCTATATTTTCATGAATAAAAGGGTAAGGTACTAGCTCAATGTAAAATTTATTTACCTTGGATTATTGAGGAGGCTCCAAATTGATAGCCAAAGTAGCTAGTGAATCCATAGCTTGATTTTGCTCTCTAAGAATGGCTACTATGTTGAAAGCCTCAAAGCTCTCAATCAAATCCCGTGCTTTGATTTTATATCTTTTCAGATATGACAATTTAAACTGATATTTGTTTATATCTAATTGAATACCATCTCTAAATCCCCAAATATTAATAGCTACTTGACATTATTCATGAGTGTAAATTATAATCCCAAAATCAATGCTTCATATTTGGCCGTATTATTGGTTGAAGGGAACTATAATTTGTATGCTTGTATGAACTTCTTCCCTTATATATCAACCAATTTAATTCATATGCATTATCCCTATTTGGATCTAGCATCATCAAAGTGGAGAGCCCATAGCTGATTGGGGCCATAGGATTATAGATCTTGTATTTCATTTCATGTAGTGAAAGTATAAATACCAAGACTAGGGGATTCATAACTTACCTCTTCATTCTTGAAATTGTAATATGTGATAGGATACTTCATCCTTGGTTCCCTATCAATCCAGATTTGATATGAAATGATTCTCCATGGTAGCCAAATGTGAGATAAATCTGTTGAGAGATATACATTAAGTGTTTTAGGCTAGTCCCTACTTAGAAACAATATATACCCTTCAAGTAAGTCTAATAAAAGGATATTGATAGTCATCTATACATGTGGCTTAGATAATACTTGAATATGCACATTAGTGAGCTCCCCAATTACTAGTACCACTATTTTATCCAATTGTGAGATTGTTCTCTTTGATGAGCTTAGAGTTGGGCAAGATTTTGATAAATAGAAGTAGGCATCATAGTTGCTAAAGTTCTAGAATTGACTAAGCAATTATAAATATTCTTACCAAATTCCCTCATAGTTAGGAAAAAGGGTGGTACCTCTAGCTTGATTTTATATATGACATTGGTGTTATAGGCTTTTACTTTATCTATAAGATATTTTGTATTTTACATAGGGGCCTTCCCTATTATAAATTTCCATAGTAGTTCTTTTTGCTTAGTGATCTAAAATAATTTATGAAGGGTGATGTTTGATTTAATTTTATTCATGTCTTTAACAATGTTATACCCTCCTCTAGTTTGTTCTTCCTTATTTTGAAGCTAGTTATTCCCTTTTTTTTTGGGGGGGGGGGGGGGGGGGGGGGGGGGGGGGGGGGGGTGGGGGTGTGGTTATCAACTTTTGGATTTAGTGAAATGGATATGTTATTTGGAGGAATAGATTTTGTGAGGATTATTTTCCTTAGGTTGTAACCACCTTTCTATAATTTTTATAAATCATGAATCTCATCACTGTTATCTTCTGATACATTGTCATCTTCACTCAGGAAAGGAAACTCATGAGTCTCAAAGAACATAGTAGTGCTTAAAGGGCCAAAGTCTAGGTGCAATTATGGTAGATTGTTCATAAAATATTGTCTTACCACCTCTCTTTGAAAGATATCTAAATTTACACATAATTATACATAATCAAGTTCACCATGATGAGACATGTTATGGATTATGCACTAGTTGGCCAGAGTTGTCTCCATGATATTGATTTCCAGAGGCTTGTTAGACTACTATATATTATTTTTAGGCCTATTAAATGGTCTTTTATACCTATGGAACCTTGAATTCTAATTATTATTTTTTCCATTGGTGTTTCTTATCTTTCTTTATATTTTAAGGAAGTCATTGCTTAACTTTTAAATGGAATCTAGCTCTACTTTTCTATATTCTATGCCCTAGACAATAATAATAGAGGATGTAGCTAGATGTTGATTTTTTTGGTAACCATTTTCTTCTACATGGTTATTTAAAAAACTATAATTTGGATGTGTGTTTGTGTTAGAGGAGATAACATGTATAGTTGATTCTGATTAAATGTAGAGATGTTTTGCTTCACATGTGGAATGGGATTCAACGTTGGGAGACCATTGTTAAAAGTAGGTGAGTTAGGAACCTAAGGACTAAGTTGTCTATCAATTTTTATGGCCTCTTCATATTCTAATGTTAAATTGTTGATAAAAATATCCCTTCATAAGAAGACTACAGTAATCAGATCTAGAACATTCTTGTACATTTTTAATGTTAATACTTCATATAGTTTATATGTTGGGCTTAACTAGGTTTACATATTTTAAAAGATTACATTGAAGGCCCAAATTTTTTTGTTTAGATCCATATTCATTATATTAAAGTGTTGGTTTATCATAATATGGCTAGTGATTTTCCCAAACTGTGCAATAAAAGTATCTTGACATGCATTCTAGGATGTGATGGAATTCTCTTACAGATTAAGATATAAATCATAAGTAGCATCCATTAGTGTAAAAGGTAAATAACTTCATGCAACATCTTCATTATTAAAATTAATCAATCTCAAGATAGCTTTGAAAGACTTAATGTGCTCTTATACCATTCTTCCTCCCGAAGGAGAGGATGGTAGATACTTTTCAAGATTTCTAGGTAGGTCATGCACATCCCCTAGGATGGTAATAGCATATCCAACCAACCATGGTGTTTTATCCATGGGATGATTAATAGGGAGAGTGTTAATTACTAGGGAAGGTGTTTTATCTCTATTATAGATAAGGGAAATTAGTACAATTCTAGGCTTTCTATGATTTGACAAGGGTGAGACTAGAAGACTAGCTTGAGCACTAGATCTTGTCACTCTCCTAGGTGACTCCAGTACAACTCAATGTATAAAATAAACTTTTTTATCATAGAGGATAAATTCCCTCCTTTTATCACTAGAAATAATGTTTATGTTGTTTATATGTATACCAATTCATATCGAGGTAGCCTCTAACATTTTAAGATCTCAATGGAGTTAAATTCCACTCCAAGGCATGAGTTTTATATTTTAAGAACCAAGTCATGGAATAGTAGGTATGGAATTTTGGTTTTTAACAAGGATTATTAATGGATTAATTGATTCTAAAATAAATTTAAATCTAGGTGAGTTGGTGGTTGGATGGTTAATAATCTAGAGTGGGTAGATCTCAAAAATAAACTCAACAAGTAGAGGGAAAGGTAGAGTAGAAAAGAATTTTTATATGACTTTAGGAATCAACTTTTAGGATAGATTCTGAGTGGACAAATGCTTTCATAACCAATGTTTGTTGCTAACATCTATTGCACACATAGAGATAGACATGGTTAAGTAGTCTAGTATATTTTGATATAGGAAACTCAAGGATCTCAGTCAAAGGTTTCTCCTTTTAGAGTAGTTTTTGTACACCCTTAGGAGATTATGACTCAGAATAAGGAGGTATCTAAGATTTTTTTTTCACATACATAGATTACTATATGATTTAAATCACCTCTTCACACTTAAAAATATGAAATGATCAATTTACTTAAAAATAATCAATATAATTGCTAATTATTTGATAGCTTTTTCACATCTAAAATTATCATATTAATCATAAAAATAAATAATTCCTCACATCTATTACACACTAATAATTATTAAATCATAAAACCAAAAATATTAATCCTAATCACATAGAGCTTGGAGAGAAAATACATAAACATATTCACTGACAATAAAAATTGATTATGCCTCTATATTGAAATTTTATGACCCTTCATAAATGTGGGTTACATATGTTTAAATATACTTGGGGAGGGGTTTCCTCATCCTCCAAGTACATGCAAAATTAGTGTATACATGACATAGTTAGAACCTCAATTATAACTATAGTTTCAAAATTGTATTTAATGTATACATAGAGTTAACTTACACTTATCAAGAATTAAAATTAGACTTTACAATATTATGTAATGTGTGCATGTTTAAAAAATAAATCATGTAATTTTTAAATTAAGTTTTAACATAAGAAAACTATGAGTACAAAATTAGTGCTACTACATTGAATTTGCATGCATAAAATTGGCCTTTTAACTAAGGATGAGTGGACATCTACATGGATGAGTTAACCTTAGTGGGAGTCATCACTATTTGTGTTGGCACTGAACTGGATGTTATAACCTTAGTCTTCTTCTTCTTCACCTCCATCTCAAGATAATATTTATGACCCACATCATGCTATTTCCTTATGATATCTAAGTTAAGTAATGAGGTTTTGGATACCCTATTAACTTGTTCTAAGAGTTTTACATGCTTAGATTTCATATTTTAGAAGTTGATACTAAAAAATTTAACTTCAATTACCTTTTTTCTTGCAAAACTTAGCTCAAATTTAATGTCTTCTAGTGTTAATCCCCATAGGCTTTGCTTAAATCTATTGGATGTTTCTTGAATGATTTGGTCAAAATTGATTTTGTGGATCAGATTGCCTATAGCATCCCTTGTCTTATAATTTCAAATCATCCAAAATTTGAAAGATGAGAATCTCATGCTCTTAATATTTGGGCATCAATTCCCCATATACTATTACCCACTCTTTAGTTTTTTATATTCTGATGATGACCAAATTGAGGGTGTTTGATGCCTCCAATGGTATCATCGAGTCTAGATGGATGTATGTATTATTAGTAGTGTACATAATGAATAATTTAAGTTTATTCTCATATTTATTTAAATAATTAAATAATTGATGTGTTTGAGTTATGTGGGGGGCCAATTCATCCCTCATCACCTTAAGTGCCTCAAGAGCATTGTAATACTTTGATGCATATTATTAAAATTCGATCTCAATTCATGTTAGAATGTGGACTATTTATTTTTATTATTTGATTTGCTCTAGTTCATATTTCATCTCTTGCCTTGCCATTTATATCCCTTCATGTAATGTTTTCTATAGAATCCTTGTGGGTTTCTACTAAGGAATTGAAATATTCAATGTAAGGGGATTGTCCCATCTATTTGTTCTTTCTCTTGGATAAGGCATAGACCTCCTATCTCTCTTCAAGAATAATTTCCCACCCAACTTCATCCTCTAGTTTTCTTTTCCTAACCCTTTGAATACACCCTGAGGGCTTATCAAATAATGTGGTTATGGATGGGAGTTTTATAATTTTGATATTAGGATTTTAGGAAGCCTTCACTCTAAGATCAATTTCCCATGGGGGAATCACTAGTTGGGTTGGGTCTATTGATTGATTATCCTTAGTTGTAGCCTCCACCTCTAGATTTTTTATTGATTATTTTTTAGCTCCTTTTAGAATTGTATCAAGAAGGGATGGCCAAATGGTTTTGAACCAATCCACACCTCAATATTAGGGGATTGGATGGATTGTAAAGACATGTTTACCCCTTTTCCCCTTAATTGAATATGTAACAGTAGTATCTTGGGAGTAACTTATGGAAGGCATTTCCAAATTGATCTATGTGGAAGAAATATGTAGCTAGGAGTTGGCCAATGTTGTTTAAATTTTATTAGTGTCCCTTTTATTTTTTATGGCTCAAACTATGGCATTCCTAGAGGGAATATCATTATTAGTGGAAATAATGGATGTGGATGACACTGTGGGGGGAAATGAAATAATAGTGGTAGAATAATCCTCCTCTACTTTGAGATTGAGGAAAGGGCTTTGTAAGAGAGTATAAGAGGAAATTTAAATCTTAAGAGTGGAGATGAAATCTTCAAATTTCGGAGTGAGCAATGGGGTTCTCAAAATAACACTAATAAAAACTAAACCAAAAATATGAACAAATGAGGAAACTTGGGAAGAAGGGTTTGAAGGCTAAGACCTATTACCTATTGTGTCATCTATGCTTGGTGTCTTCCCTTTATCATCTATAAGGATTATTTCCTTTGATCTTTTTAAATCCTATTCCTCATCTATTTTTTGTTCTATCTTAATTTTTTGTTGACAAATTGAAGACATATCATGTGGTTGATCAACTATTCAATTCTTTATGAGGGGAGGATACCTTAGCTTCCTCCTATAATAAATATTGGCCTTCATCTCTGAGGAAGAGCCTTGATAAATTACAAAATTAGATACCTCTGTAGCTACCCCTTTCACTCTAGACTTCTATAATTATGGTGTAGCTATAGGTTTTTACAATGGTAATGTAGTTGGATGATCTTGGTCCTCTGAATTAGAGGAATCCAAGTCAATTGGAACCCCTTTAGCTCCTTTGATATGAGTCTCACACAAATCAAGCTCCTTCTTAACATCCTTTAATAGAAAGGGAAGTTCTTGATAAGGATCCCCTTGTATCTTTTTTTTTGTGGGTTTGGTTTTACTATAAATCTAAAGTAGTCCATCCTTTAGGATGTGGCTACCTTGTATGCATTTATTGAGCTAAAATTTAATGTTCTTGTTGAATAATCCTTAAATTATCCTCCTTAAGTCCTGTAAGTTTTGCACTTTCTAAAACTTGGGGACCATCTTTTGCACTCATGAATAAAAATTAATGGTCATAGGGAGCATGTTGGTATGTAATAGGAAAGTCCTAGATATGATTTAGTATATGACCATGAGAATATCAATATCTTTATTTCAAGGTAGGTAATTGATAATGCTTTCTCTTGTTGCCTACATCTCCAAAATGCTTCCTCATGGTATAACACATTCTACCTATGATCATATGAGATCCATAAAAGGTGTCTTTCTTATATTTAATAAAATCTTCATCCACACTCCACCAAAGTTGATATGAAAATTATTACTCTGCAAACTTATCTGGCACATATTTGGGGAGGCAAAGGGGGTGGACTTTATGACTAGTAACCATGATCATCATTTAGTCTATATATAACTAGTAGTCACCCTAAGGAGATAGTGTATCCATTATGCTCTTTCCAATTTTTGGCAATGGAGCCTCACGAATTACATGCTATACTTGAGGATACATGTCCTTATCAATTCAGACCATATTCTTAATATATGCATGAATTGGTTGTAATCACAAATATGATTCTTTAGGTAGTCTATGGTTGGGTTCCAAAGCTCACCTAGGTCCCTATAGACTATGTCCATTATTGGATCTAGAATATATGGCATCATGTAAAATTGGCATAAAAAATTAGGTTTCTTGCTCTTATGAAATACTTGGTCCCTCAACTTGAAGCTGATTATTTCACCTAGGGCAAAAGTTACATTACTAGTCATTATCATATTCAATAATGGCACCCAATCCAAGTTGATAAAATGGATACTTTGCATGACATACATTCTATTTAATAAGGTCATTCTATTACAAACCCCTATTTTGAATTTGATAATTAGGGTGGGATACTTTCCATTTAGGACTATAATCTCCCATGGAAGAATCCATGAGCTCAGAAATTTATCAATGGAATTGTGCTTATTCCATGTTACCAATCTGTGTTTATCAAATATTACATCTAAAATTAATAGAGATAAGTACCTTTAGAAGTCATCTTTAGTGATGAAGGCCATGACCCTCTAGTGATCCATATGGTACAAGAAGGCATCCTATGTAATCTTCCCAGCAAAGAACAAGTCCTATATTAGGGTGATGCAGTGCATAACCTTGGGCTTGGCTATTGAAAAGTATAGTGTTTGTCTCTTAAGAGAGAGTAAGTCTATAACCATTTATCATTTCACAGGTGATAGATTTCCTTCATGTGAATATGCAAGTATAATATCAATAGCCTCCCATAATTATGAGTAACTATCATACCTATTATCTAATATTGATGAATCAAACATAGTATTTATGAATTCTATAAAATCCTTGATGGAGAATGGGGATGGTAGTAGTGATCCTCTTAAACACTTGGATGATGAATCCATTTTAATTTTTTGGTGTGCTCAAATTATGTTTTATGTGTACCATGAAAACTCCTTTCTACTGGTTACTTGTTTGTAATGGATTCACAAGTATCTAGGGATTTCTTCATAGATTATAAATTGAGTTTGAATTCACTTTTTGGAAATGAATATGTCCATAGTTACACATCATGTATATAGCCTTTTGTAATCAATTCCATTTCATATTCTTTAATGTTCAGTGTTCATATGTATATTTTACCTACACAATTAAAATCTTATGAATTTAGTTGGTGGGTTATGTTCTTTGGTAAGTGTCAAGAAATAGTTTTGCTTTTTTGGCTAAGTCTAGTGGGTTTTTAGTAATCAAGAGTTAGGAGTCAAGAGTCAGGTTTTGTGTTGGGACCAAGAGAACAATTCTTATGAACCAAAGGTTTTGAACACAAATCCTAAACAAAATTATTGAAGACCAAATCCCTTAAAACCATGTTTAAACAAAATGTTCAATCAAAAGCTCCAAACACAAACTCCAAATGAAACCTCCAAAGCCCATAAAGTTGATGAATTTTTTTCACAAATTTTCTAATGAAAATTCTTGAACAACTATTTTGATATAGAAATTATGAATAAGGATTTTTGAATATAAACCAAGTCCTTCAGGATAATCATTTGAACAAAATGTATGAATAAGATGCCTTCTGTGGAAAATACAAACAAAATGTCTAATACAAAAACTCTAATGAATATTGTTTCGAACATAAGTACCAAATAAAATAAAATATGAACAAAAATTATGCACAAAAAACCCAATGATAAAATACCAAACAAATCTTCCAAACTAAAAGTCAAAAGAAAATTTTCTGATGCAAAAATTATGAACACCAACTCTAATGAATAAATCCTGAACACAAGTTCTAAACATAAGTCCTGAACAAAAGGCCTGAGTAAAATTTTTAAAGACTAAGTCCTAAATAATTTCTCTAAATAAAACTAAGTTTGAAAAAAATACTTGCTTAGTGAAAAAAAACCCAGAAGACATTAATTAGTCCAAAAAATGTATAATACCATTGTTTTTACTCCCACATATAAAGATTAAGGATCAACCTGATAGAATTTGCATAGCTATGTAGAGGAAACCTTAACAATCAAAACTAAATAAAAAAAAAATGGATCTCCATTTCTTCTAAAAGGAAAAGGGGAATGTTGGGTACAACAAAACTATCTAGAATAGGGGTGAATATTTATTATAATTATAACTAGAGATTTCCATTGGGTAGAAATTCATTCATGAAGTTTTGATAAAGTCGACAAAAACCCTTTAAATTTATAGATCAGACCCTTGGATGAAAGACATTTTTCCCTCTCAAAAATAGCTTCAATCTCTTTCTCATTAAATAAGAAAATAGGGGTATCTTTTACTAACTTCATAGGAGAGCTTGGTTTATGTCCTCCTAAAACTTCTACAAAATATCTTCCTCTTAATGGATGCTCTAAATCATGTATCATATTCATGAACCCCTTATCATTGATGTTGTTACAAGTATGAACCCCTTACACTCAAATGTCATCACAGGTATTTGACTAATAGCTTTTTGAATATTAGATCTAGAAGGATATGACCTATTTTTGGTGTCCCTTAACCTTTGATATGTGTATAAAGATCTACCTCCTTTAATTTTTTTAATGCAAGGCACTCCATTATAATGACCAGTAGGTGAAAACCATTGGCTTTGCTTGATACCGCCTTTGCCAGCCTAGAGTCCTTAGACAAAATGGAGGATCCATCACCAATAATTCCACTGCATATGTCCTTGATCTCATCTATCATTAGATCCCCTATCTCAACCATCATTCTAGTTGTGTTTAAAACCCTAGCCTTCATAATTTTAAAATATTTGATTATTTCCTTCATTTCCATTTTGATATGCTATTATTATCTGGTTATTTAGATTGTTTCAAATAAATTTATTTAGATATATAATTTCTTATGGGTTATCAACAATCCATCCTCTATGATAAATTATTATGATTGATGATAGGTAAGAGGCCTTCACATAATCATTTATTTTTAAGTATAATGTTTTGGTGTATTAAAGAGTGTAATCTTTAGTTTAGCAGCAAGAATATAAACAATAGTTATACAAGATATAAATAAAAAATGATGAGAAACCATAAATAAATGAAGGATAAGAAGAAAAAACTATTGTGAACTCCAAAATAATGGGACCCAAATGATATATTTTATTCAAATAAATGGTCTAATTTCTCTTTCTTCACATACTTGCCTAAATAGTTTCTTTAAATTCTTATTTAACTCTTCATTTAATTTGACTATTCAAATCCTTATTCTTGACACATTTATTTTCTTTTAAAAATAATGATAAATTATTCAAACTCTCCTTTCATTTTACCTTGTTAACACTCACCTAGACTTATACAAATGTCTCTTCTCAAGACATATAAAGGCCCTAAAAATTCAAGTTTTTATAAATTTTCTCGCTTATAAATGCATTTGAGATAACTAATATAATCTTAGTCTCCATAGCCTCTTTCTATAGTTCCTTTCTCTTCTACTCTAACTAAAATAACCTACAAATGTATTTCTAATTTTACAAAACTATAAATACTTTGCTTTGTTTAGACCTCTGTAAATCAAGAACTTTGAAAGAAAAAAACTAAAAAACAAAGTAATAGCCTAAAAACTATCAGTCTACAAAGTAATGGCCTTCCTATCACCATCTCTAATAAAAAGTAACACAATATAAGGTAACAACCTTCCTATCACCATGCACTAGTGTCAAGCTTCCTAGGAGATTGTTATTGATTGTTAAAAAAGCCATTGTTTCTAGTTTTGTCAAAGTCTTCATCCTTTATTTTCCATGACTATTTGCCTCTTTTAATAAAGATAAGATTTACAATAATTCTCCTTTGATTCTAAAACCAATCTTATTTAATTATTTTCTAATCTCTTTCTTTCCTCTATTATGACCAAAACACTCTTTGTGATAGTGTAACTTATTTGATAGAATTTCTTTTCACATTCCAACACATAAATTTCTATAAAAATATTTCAAATGAGCGGTTTATATGCCTAGGAAAATTTTGGTAACCTTCATTGTTACCTTATTTGGGATAATTCAACATTCCTTGTCAAAACAAAATTTGGGTAGAAAATAAAACTAAGACCTATCATTCCAACAAGTTATACTTGAGTTGCTTTAAAACTAAGACCTATCTATTCACACATTCCCTCAACTCCACATTTGTTCCCTCTCTTTAAACATGTTGAAATATAAATCAACACCTTAGTTTCATCCTAATAATGTTTATGGAAATATATGTCTTCTACCTATTCTTTATGCTTCTATAACTACCAATTTTCATTACATTCTAATGCCTTTATTTATAGGCATAGCCACATATTCAAGAAAAATCACATGATCCCAATGCATAATTATTCCAACCATGATATTACAACCTCCTAAACCTTGAACAATCAACCTCAAATAGTTTATGCAAGTTTGCATAATGGAAAATTAAATGATTAAAGAGAGTTTTAGTTAGAATCATAAAAGTATAAACATCATAAAATACATTGAATACTACACATATAACTAGCTCACCACTCATATATAAGGTTCAAATAAAAATAATAAATATTAATACAAAGGTGAGAAAAAAAAATAGAGGTCATAGTCAGATAAGATACAACATAAAAGAGGTTGGTTCTATACAAAAGCAAGATCCATTCCACCAGAATGATAATTGTGTTCATTGAAAACTAAGCTTTGTCCATTCCACAATAATGGTGAATTTACATTTTCTAATGGAAATTACTAATTAAGGAGACCTTATAAATTGATTGTATATGCACAGACCTCTTTGAACCAAATGACCTTTCATCCTCGATGCTAAATCTACCAAATAAAAACTAGCAATTCTTCAAATCTCCCATATCATTAAAAATACACAAAAAACATTGGAATTTTGCATGTCCTATGGATAAAAAAATTTCCAATGGAATCATGAGGATCTAAACCATCTTCTTATGCTAAACATGATACATGTGTACTCTCTGATAGTAGCCACATTTTTGGCTATAATTTAGTAGTAAGAATATAAACATTAGATTTATAAGGTATAAAGTAATAAATGACTATAAACCATAAACAAATAAAGGAGAATAAGAAAAAAATAATATGAACTCTAAATGAATGAGACCCAAATGATGTATTTTATTTAAACAAATGCTCTGATTTCTCTTTCTTTGTACACTTGCCTATATAATATCCTCAACTTTTTATTTAACTCTTCCTTTCTTTTTAATCTTATACTCCTTGATGCATATATTTATTTTCTTTTACAAATAATGCTAAACTATTTAAACTCTCCTTTCCTTTTACCCTTGTTAACAACGAGTATGGATGTGTGTGTAATTTGACTGAGCTTCAATTTAAGTCTAAAAACTATAATGAAACTTTTGTTAAAGTAATATTATATCTATATCCATTATCCATTCATTATGTTATCTAGTTTGCATGAATGTGTAAATTCATATTATAGAGGGGAGAACTTTCCTTGTTGCATATGATATTACATGTGATATTGATAGAATTTGCATTGTTATAAATGAGTTATTGATGTTCACATCACCATTATCTACCCCCGCTTAAAGATAAGGGCCACTCAAAATGGTGGGGTGTGTGAGGAACCATTAGTCTATGGTTGGAGGAAATTTTTCTAAATGATTCTCTCCCTATCTAAAGCTGCATCTAAATAATTTTGTTATTACACATGGCTATTGTATAAATTAATGAGTTATTATATGAATATTAATTATAATTCTATTGTTAAGATAATGGTATATTATGGTACTTATATATTCATTATTTTATTATTTAAAATAATAGTGGATGTGACATTCAATTATGGATTAAATAATATATTTCAGATTTGGTTCATTTTAAAATAGAACTTATTGGTATATTAGAATTTAAATATTTGTTTATAATTCATGCACTATTTAATCCTTGTATGAGGTAGTAATTATTATATTTATCATACTTAATCAATGGATTAATTGACACTCATTATTGTTGTACTTTTACTTTTAAAATATTATATTCAATTTATATAGTTCTGATTTATAACTCGATAGTAGGATCCATTTTAGCACATTGAAATTTATTTATCTTTTTTTTTTTTAATTCTCAATTTTACATAATCAAACCTAGAGAGGTTTTAAAAATGTCAAATGTGTGTGTGTGTGTGTGTGTGTGTGTGTGTGTGTGTGTGTGTGTGTGTGTGTGTGTGTGTGTGTGTGTGTGTGTGTGTGTGTGTGTGTGTGTGTGTTAATCACATTCCTTATCCCTATGATATGATTTATAAAATGTCATTAGGGAGGTTTTAATATTCTCTTTTACTAAGTCCTTATATATAGTGAAAATATGCAACATTATTTATTGAATATAGTAAAAGGAAAGCTATAGACATAATATATGATTGTCATTGTTTATATTGCATGTTTTTATTTCTATGGATCAAGTAAATGTATTATCATGTTTTTTTATATATAAACTTCATAAATTAAAAATAATACCTTATTCATGCATAATCTAACATTTTAGAAGTGGGAAATTCAACTATCTAGCACAAAGAAAGATGGTAAAAAGGAGCAAAGCACTCATGACTAACATGACTAGTATTAAGATGGTCTCACAATGGGTATATCAATATAATATTGTCTTGATAGTATTCAAAGAGATTTAATAAAAAAGGATCAATGAGTTTGAAAGAGTGTTTTTCATATCCCTAGGAAAACAAATAATAGATTTGAAGATATTAATTAGTATATGATAATTGTGAAAAGATTTATGATGTCCCATACAAAATAAATTGTGTCAATAAAATCCAAAATTGAGCCAATGATCCTTATGTATGAAAACATGATAATAAAATTGTAATTACATGTCTTGTACCAATATCAAATGTCTATGGTAATGACTTATTTATAAGTCACTTATAAATAATAATATATTTATTGGTTATCCTAAAAATAACTATTGTCTATTTTGAGCAAATATATTTACTAGATATAGATTCCTTATCTTAAACATCCCTACTAGCCTATATAATAAAATATATGTCAAATATGAAGGTAATTATATAGTTCTCTTGATATAATATTAATTTGTATTATTACATAAAATTTTGCTCGTTTAACTTTTGTGCTTAGTCATGCACCTAGTAGTCAAGCCAAGTTAGTTCTATGATTGGTATAGCTAGGCACAAGCATAATAGGGTCTGGTGCATAACATTTAACACACTAATACACTGGTATCAATTTCACATAAGGAACAAGCCTTGTATGCTCACTCAAAGTGCAAAAGTGAAGGGATTGGGCCTGTATTGGATTAGTTGAAACATGGCACAACTATGGGTTAAGAGGAACTTAGTCATTCATAAGATGGGTTCATGTGTCATATTAGTGCTAGACTATTATAAAAAATCTCAATAGGTGAGTGCCTTTTCAAGGGCACAAAAATATGCATAGGTTCATATCTTCTAGATACATTTCTTGATGGCTAAACTAAGGGAATATCTAGTTAAGGTCATTTAGTCACCTACTCAAGTCATGGGAATGGATTGGGTCCAAGTGTTCATCCTCAAGGTAGCACTCTAGGAGCAGGTCTTAGAGTATCGACACATCTAAGTTAAAAAACTTAGTCTAATTTATAGGTAGGCCAAAGTCACTATATGGCACAAGGATGCCATTAGCAACCAAGGATAGACCTTTATAGAATAATACATTAAAAGTAAGAAACTATAGAATTACAAATATAAAACTAAGTCACAAATGTATTATAGTGCAGACTATAATGCAAGAATCAACACTCCATTGTTTCAATCTCATTTATCATTGATTCATAGTTTAATATACAGAGTTTAAGACATAAAAGTATAGAATATGCTCATTCTTAACACTACTCATGCCTTATGGCTCATAGGTGAGCTTAGGCTATACATTATGAATACCTAATCTATTTCTTATAGATTACAAAACTCTAATTTTGGCTCTCCATTTTAGTAGATATTTGATACATTAGTCGTATCTCCCTCTTCTTCAAATAAAAGCCTCATTTTATAGGCAAAGGGGCATCTTCTCACCAGGTCGAATGGGCACATGCCAAGTGATGAGCTATCACTAGGGTTTGTTATCCCATCAACTCCACTACATTATCAAAGTTAGGCAATCACATGTTGGATGTTGATCTATTATGGGGTTCATTCTCCCTACTTGCTTCACCACTTTGACACCTTTGCTTCCTAAGCTGCTACATGTAAGTTTATATAAGGATGTCCTTTGAAGGTCAACTCTATGTAACTGACTGCTAGCTAGAATGGGATCCTTGAGGATTCCTCTAGCTAGTGCTAAAATTATAAAAGGGAGAAATAATTGCAAAAAAATTCCTCGCACTAAGATAGATCTAATTGGCATAGTTCATGTAGTTGGTTCAAAAGGGGGCCCAACATTACCCCATAAAAAATTGCTAGTCCACCCTAGACTAGTTTTTTAGCACCTTTGGTATGCAAAACTTGATTGCACCCTTCTATAATTCTACCTTAAAGTTCTCAAAACCTTGTATGGTACCCTTGATTTCTTCAAAAGTGTCATTTGCTTCAGTTGAGGTAGCCTTAAGGGTGAGCATGTCCATGCTTTTTAGTTATTTCTTGAAAGCCTCAAGAATTTCTCTAGCTCATCTTACCATACCATCTAAGATATCCACATGCTCACTGGCCTTAGTTTGGAAGGTATAAAAGAGAGCCTCCAAGTCTTTTTCTTAGGTCTTTAGTAGGGTACTAAGAGTGTTAACCTTTGCTATTACTTAGATGCACTCAATTTTGATCATCAAGAACGAGTGTTTGAACAAAGCATCTTTCTCCTCTTTTGCCTTTTGAAGGCATGCATCAATGACTATTGCCTAAGTGGTGAAGTTACAAAATATAACATCTACTTCATTTATGCCCTATTCTAGTTTGATGAAGAGATCTTCTACCATGTCTATATTTTTGTTAGACTATTTCTTTATAGCATCATAGGGGTCTTCTTGCTCCGCTAACACCATCCTCATCCTAAGGAACATCTACTCAACAAGTGCATAGACCTTATCAACTTATTTTATCCTTGAGGTATCCATACCATCCAAAAGCAATGGCTCTGCTTCTTCTATTTTCTCAACTAGCTATTTAAGCTTGAGCCTTATTTCCTCAAGCTCCTTATCAATCACTTACACTATATACTTCTAGTTATTTGTGTAAACATCATTGATGATTTTTTTGTATGATACCGAGGAAGCCATTTTGATCAGGGCGTTAACTAAGTGCACGGGGTTCATGTCTTTAGGATTGATGAGTTGGTAGTCATGCCCTTCCTCTAGCTTCTTGGTGGTCTAAATTTATTTTATCATAACCTCAAATTTGGGTTCTTCAATATAGAAATCTATCACCTAAGAAACCTAGTGGTGCATCAAGGTCATGATAGTCTTTGGTGGTATACACTCCATCATATAGAAGTCTTCATCCTCTTTAAACTCCTACTACACTCTTTCCCTATTGCCTATCTCATATTCCTCTCCCTCACTCATCTCTTCTTCTTTGTTGGCATTAGTGCCTATGATAGTACCTTATTCTTCTTATTATCCTTCTTATTCTTCTTCTTCTTCTTGGGATTCTTCACTTGACTTCTCCCTCAAGTCTACTCCTTTTTCTTTGGTGCTCAACTCATCATCACATTCTTCCTCTTGTGAGGGTTCTTTAGTGGACATTTCCCCCTTATTCATTTCCTTCTCTGCGTGTTTCTTCAAGGTTTCAGTACCACCTTATTTATCTTTAAGAACTCTTTCAAAAATTGGGCATGCCTATTATACAGCTTCCTCTATCATTCTGGTGGAGGTGCTAGGCGCCTTTTCTAGTACCTCTTCCCTTCTAGGTTCCACACTAGTTACAACCTTCTTCTGCTCTCTCTCCTTTACTATCTTATCCCTTTCCTCCTTTTCCCTTTTCCTTACCTTCTCCTCTTAAGCCTTTTTATTTACCTCTTTTCTCTTGGATTTCTCTTTTTTCAACCTTCCTATGTGTAGTTTACACCCTACATTTCTTTTCTCTACCCTCTATCTCCTTGGCCTCTATTTGATCAATATTTTCTTGGGACATGCCTTTGGCCCTCATGGCCTCTCTCCTCTAATGAAATTTTAGTACCACATCAATGTGCTCTTGGTCCATGTCCATGTCCACCCATTTATGCTTTAACTCATCTTTTGTTGGCAAACCTGAATGTGTCAACTTATTTGGGCTATTCTCTTATTCCTCCTTCCTTCTTTCCTTCTTCCTTCTTTCCATTCATCTTTTTCACCTTGAACTCCTCCTCTTCTCTCCTTCACTCCTTAACCTCAACCATCTTGATGACATATTTTGGCATTAAGACCTTTATCATCTCTTCCTTTTTTCCTGTAGCTCTTGTGCCCTCTACATTTTGGATTCACTAAAGTTGAGTTTCCTTCATCTCTACCTTCTTTTATCCAACTCAGTATGAGGTGGTGGGGAGGGGGTCCCTTCACTTGATTAGGATTCATCTTCTTTGGGCATGATATACACACCCCTTATGATTATCTCTTCCCCTATCTCTTCTTCCTCCTTTCTATCAGAGAGAACTATCTTGGGCACTAGAATTTGGGCCTTCCCCTTCTTCTTCTTCATGTTGGGGTAAGTCTTTGGCACAAATTTTATACATTTATTAGAAGAGATTGAGGGGGATACATCTTATTCTAAGGTAATTTTAAGCTTTAGGCACTCCTCTATTTCTTCCAAATTTTCCCCCTCATCTTTTGGTGAGAATTTCTCTTCTCAGGTGATCTTAGGGTCCTGTCATCACCAATCTAGATAGGAGGATTGGTGCTTTGTAAAATACTTTCTTTTTGAGTCACCTTCTTCCTTAGTTTCATCTCATATTAAAGCTTATGGATGAATACCTAAATGGTAACCTTAGTTTTGCTCTAATTCTAATTTAGTGTAAACTTTGTAACCTAAACAAGTCTATTGCTTACTATTTTATACCCTTCATTCTCATCTGCCATCATTAATGTAGACTTAATGGTGTATGTGCCTTGATTTCTTAGAAAATATAAAAATATGCAAAATACTTGAGAATCTATTATCCTTTATGCATTAATTATGTATCTTTGTGCTATCACTGCCTCATTGAATTCTCCCAATGGCTTTTTCAATGAAGTGACATATGGTTCAAAAAATCACTTCCTACTAATTTTTAGGTGGATGTCAATTGTCTTAGACATTCTCCTTTTGTACATGTGTACTTGGTGTGACCCTCACCTTCCTTATGGAAACCTAGGCATAACACCTCACATGTATGTGACTCAACCTCCTCAATTCCAGTTTTTCTTCTAGTTACACTCCTATTTCAATCACACTTCTCTATCTTGGTTGATTTCTTGCATGTCATCTTGCCTTGGCCTATCCTACCCCATATAAATCCCTTTCACTAGACCTCCAGAACTTCATTTATCTTTTGATTTTATTTTGCACTGTTAGATGTTATGTCTTCACTTTCATCCTTGTGCTCAACCATGTTGAGCATATTCACTTGCCTCTTAGGTCTCTAGCATAGGATCAATTGATGTGCCTCCTTTCAACTTTGGTGCAAAGGTAACACCAAACTAGTTTGTTCTTGGGACTTCAAGTTCCTTGCACTTTTCATATTACATACATGTTTCTTACACATATTTTGTTTATGCTTAGAAAACTTCATGCACCCACCACTTAGATGTCTAGCCTCATGCACCTAGGGGGTGCAAGTGTTCAACTCACCTAATTAGAATTATGAATGAAGTGATAATAGATAGTTTTTATGGCCACCCCACACTACTTATTGTCTTTATAAACTATATAAGGAACACTAAAAGGAAAAATAATGGTTTAACTTATGCCAAACTATAATATAGTTATCTCAATTTCAAACCAAAGAGTTTACCAAGAAGTCAAAGTTTTCATGGTACAAGCACCATCCTACTGCCTATATGGATTCAATCAGTTACCATTGAAATTTATTGGGAACATATCATCAAATAATGTGCACAACTTACATGCACCTATTTCTAATATGTGTTGGATGATTTAGGGACCGGTCTACTATATTTGTCATTTTCCTAGGTTCTTAAACTACTTGGAATCATAGAGCAGTACCAATGCTCCTTCATTAAACTCCTTATGCTTGATATAATTGTCATGCTATTGTTTTTACCATGCCTTCTCAATTTACTGACTCCATATTGCTTGGGTATGATTCTCATCCAAGCACTCTAAGTCTTCTAACCTTGTGTTTAAATATTTTTGGTCATTTAAGCAACCAATCCATGTAATGTATAAGGATTACACCATGAATTCCATGAGTAGAACTACTTCATTTCTAAATAATAGTTGAAATGGTGTAGCCTTGTTTAGGCACCTGTGTGTCATGTAATACACCCATAGTATCATTGAAACATGATTATCCCAATCCTTGTGACCATTCTTTCATATATTTTCCAAGCATGTACCTAAGATCTTGTTGAATACTTTAGTTTTGTCATTAGCCTATGGGTGATAGGGGTGGTCTTATAGTGTGCCACCATGTATTTATTCAAAAATACGTGCACCATCTCATTGATAAAATGAGTACCCCTATCACTAGTTAGACTTAATAGGCACCCATACTAGCTTATGATGTTCTCCCATATGAAGCATGTGTCTATTGTAGCTGTATAATATTTATTTTATGTATCCTCATCCCCATTTGAGAAATAATCAATGGTCGCTAAAATATATCTTACACCTATGCACCGTGTTGTGGGAGTAATTGGCCCAACAAAGTCAATGGCCCATTTCTTAAATGGTACCTAGGAAATAATTTAAATGTGAGGCATCTCATCTCAATGGTTGGGTTTTCCAATGCATTGACATATGTCACAATCCTTAACATACTCCTTTACATCTTATAATAGGCTTGGCCACCACAAGCCTAACTATAATACCTTGCATATTATTACATCTCTAGTGTAATGGCCTCCTATGATTCCCTCATGCACTTCCTATAAGATGGATTCCCTTTCATGTTCCAAAACACATTAGTGAAGGACTTAATCTCTACTTAGTTTGTATAACTCCCCCTCAATGAGCTAGAAGGGGGTAGCATGAATCACAAGTTGTTTATTATCCTTAGTTGACAAGGTTTGGGGTGTAAATCTAGATGTTAAGAAAGTTGAAATCTTTGCTAAATCTTTAAGGACACACTAAACTCTCTCTCTCTCTCTCTATCTCTCTCTATCTCTCTCTCTCTCTCTCTCTCTCTCTCTCTCTCTCTATATATATATATATATATATATATATGTATGTATGTATGTATGTATGTATGTATGTATGTATGTATGTATGTATGTATGTATGTATGTGTATATATATATATATATATATATATATGTATGTATATATATGTATATATATATATGTATGTATATATATGTATATATATATATATATATGTATATATATATGTATATATATATATATATATATGTATATATATATATATGTATGTATATATATATATAAATGTATATATATATATATGTATATATATATATATGTATATATATATATATATGTATATATATATATATATGTATATATATATGTATATATATATATATATGTATATATATATATGTATATGTATATGTATATATATATGTATATATATATATATATATGTGTGTGTGTGTGTGTGTGTGTGTGTGTGTGTGTGTGTGTGTGTGTATATATATATATGTATGTATATGTGTGTGTGTGTGTGTGTGTGTGTTTGGCATCTCATCCTTAATTAACATTGCTACATCACCAGAGTTGATGTAGGATAAATGATCTTATCACAAGTTCTACTTTTTAGGTTTAGTGAAAATGGATAACTAGAATTCCAAGAATAGAACAATCCATCTACATATGTGCCCATGTAAAATAGGCTTTTTCATAAGGTACTTGAGTACCTCATGATCCATGAGAAAGATGAATGGGTTTGCCAATAGGTATTGCCTAAATTTTTGTAAAGCATAGACCATTGCTAGTTCCTTATGTTTAATGGTGGTGTAATTTTTCTCTACCTACATCAATTTCCTACTTGTAAATAAGATGGGGTAGTCCATCTTTCCCTCACCTATCTATGCCAATATGGTACCAATTTTAGGGCTTGAAGCATCAACATAGACATGGAAAGGAGTATTCTAGACTAGAAATTGTAGACTTGGCACACTAGCCAACTTTAAATTTAGTGTTTTAAAAGCCTTATATTATACCCCACCCTAGTATAACTGGACATCCTTGCAAAATATCTCCTCCAAAGGTACTACAATCTTTGCATAGCTATAAATAAACTCCATGTAGTAGCCATAATGGCCTAGAAAGGTATGAATGTCTTTCTACATTGAAGGAGTCTAGAGCTGAATTATGATAGCTATCTTCATAGGATCAACAAACAAATCATCCTTACAAATGATATACTCAAGTAATATTCTAAATGGGGTTATTATTATGTACTTCTTTAGGTTTAAATATATCTAGAGCTACTTGCACCTTTCAAACATGAGGTGCAGATTATCATAGTGGTCTTTCACAAAACCATACATAGTCTAATCATCAAAATAAACTTAGAAGAACTTATAGATAAAGTCCTTGAAAGAAGTGATCATTACCCTAGATAATATGGTTAGTTCATTCTAGAGTTAAAAGGAAATCACATTTTAAGAAAAATAACCCCATTTAGTCATAAAGTTTATTTTAGGCTTATCCTCCTCCTCGATTTGCACATAATGGTAGATCGAGAAACCATCAATGAAATTATACATTTTTATCCTATGACTCCATCCAAGACGTCATCAATGAATGGGGTTGAGAGTGGGTCATTAATTTAAGGGGTATTTAATATCTTATAGTCAATATAGATCTATATACACCTATCCTTATTAATGCTAATGACCATCGAGCTCACCCATTTAGATTCTTATATTGGGTAGATGATGCTAACTACTAGCATTCCGTAAAGCTCCATCTTCACCTTGGCACAAAGATTAGGATTCATCTGATATGGGAATTTTTGGATTGACCTCACACTATCCACCATCTTGATGTTCACTTTTCCAAGGGAAGGGTGGGTGTCCTTCATGTCCTAGTAGCTACATGAGAATAAATCCTAAAATTACTTGACGAGGTCTATGATTCATACCATCTCAACCTCAGACCAATAACCACCCATAGTAGAAATCTTTAGCTCACATTCTACATTTATTTCTACTTTAGTGGTCTTGAGTGGCATGTGATAAGTTTTATTTCTCTCCTGATGAGAGTCCTCAACTTGCCTTATCTCCTCAGTTATTTAAATTTGAAGATGTATTAGATCTTGTTCATCTAGGGAAATGTCATCCATAAGGTGCATAATTTTTTGTATACCTATTAGATCCTTCTAGTTACACTCTTTACATGTCTCATCATCTTCCTCATGGGAATCACTATTGAGTGCCTGCTCTTAAAATAATGTCAAGAGTGTTAGTCCTTCCTCCCCAAAAATTTATTTAAGGTGTTCTTCTAGGATGGTAGTGTCCTCAAACACTACCCTATAGATTACTTGTAGTGGTTCTAGTAGCTCTAAGTTATATGAAGAAAAGGAGAAGGTGTGCATGAACCTCTCCTTGAGTATCTCCTAGTTCCTTAGCTCATAGTGTGTCTCATTTATAATGTACCATTCTCTCACCCATGTCTTCAATGTCCTGTAAAATTCATGAACCCATAGGCCCCTTGGATTGTTCTCACCATAAATAATCTAAGTTTTCTCACATAAGTGCACATGTACAATTGGGTCAAAATTCATATGTAACTCATTCATGAATCTATATGTTATATATAAAATTTAACTAAAAACTTATGTGTTGTAAGATAACTATCACATGTAGCATATCATAAAGAAATACACTCTAACATGATATCATGTAATACATGAGAATTAAATCAAATAGGTTAATTGACAATGTTTAAACCATAAACATTACTCTTTATAAATTTTTAACATAGTTTTATAGATCTCAAGATCAGTCAAATTCGCACACAACTCATTTTAATTACCTCAATCTGTGGCACTAAGTAGGTAGTGAATTCCATCTCATTTACTTTCTTAGAATCATTAATACCATATTTTATTATAGATAAATAATATTTCAATCAATAGATTCAAATAATATATTTCCATATAAAAGTGCCATAACATAAATTTATATAAGGAAACCAGTAAATACCATACATTTAATCACATGCATATAATTTTCATAAATAAACTAATCAAATTTTAAATGAATTATTTTACATAAAATATTTTATTTATTCAATAAATGAATAAAAATAATAATCAATTAATCCTCCATCAAAATTAATGATAAATTGCATTAAAACCAAACTTTCAACTAGTTTTAGATTTCTCATAATATACTATTCAAATACCTACATAGTTCCTTATTTCTTGTAATAGCCACACAACACCATATTTACATATTATGAAAACTCTATAAATTATTACATATCAAATCATCATTTTTATTTTATAATTCCATGCTTATAACTTTCATTTAATTATGCATACACTAACTATCATAAGATAAGTATATGTGTAAAGTACATCATATAAAATTTTAAATCCAACTAAGGATTATATGCAAATAGAATAATTTACAGTACCAATAAAACATCAATTATTTTACAACTTAAAATTATTAGGTATAAAAATTGCACACACACACAAACACATACATCCACACACCCACATGCACATATATGCGCGCACGCGCACACACACACACACACACACACACACACACACACACACACACACACACACACACACACACACACACACACACACACACACACACACGCACACACACACACACACACACACACACACACACACACACACACACACACACACATACATCTTACAATCATTATTAAAATAAACCCATTAAACCTCTGGTAAATATCTTAATATTTCATACATGAAATTAATGTTCATATTTAACTATCATGATTTCCATTTGTCTTATGAAAACCTCATATCAGCTATAGACTTGACTCATGTTAACTAGGTCATTCCTCTAACTGTTATGAAAACCAAAAAATAATACATCAAGAAGTCATTTTGTTTTGGTAAAAATACAATAAAATATTTATTATAAAATATTTTAAGCACAACTCAAAATTTCCATATTTGACTTAATGCCAAAACCCATAAGACCAATTTTCACAATCAGTCTCACACAATCAAAACTTGTTTTCAAAAATCATTTCATAATATAATAATTCAAATAATTATGTATATATAAATCACCAATACTTAGCTACATCTTGGCCCCATATAATTTCATTTCTAAGTCAACTCAACCTGAGTCTTAAACCATTTTTATTTAAAATAAAAAATTACATATAGAAGACTGAATAGTTAACTAGATTTTTCCCTCGATGGGTTATGAGTTTTGTAAGTAACCAAACCCATTTTACCTAGAATATTAAATTAAAAAAGTTATAAAACAAACATAAAGAGTATTTAAATATACCCAATACATTTAATACACTAAATCTTAAAAGGATTCAACAAAATGCAAGTTTACACTCTTTTCCTTTTTTTCAATGCTAAACATAGTATCACAATAAAACCCTAAATATTTTTAGTCTTAATAATACAAAATACACTTAACCATAATTGGTAGGGTTTAACTTATTTGTATTTGGCCCTATGGGTGGGTCAAACCCATCCATGAGGTCATTTACAAATAATCCCCATGAATATTTATTTTAAACAACTCATAAATTGTTCATAGATTGATTAATATAATAATAAAACACAAAATTCCCTAAAACCCTTATAACATAAATTCCAAAACATCCAAGTTCCACTTACCTAAATATGCAAATTAGGTAGTGCAAGATTTAATTCTTTCTCTACCAAGCTCTCCTCTCCCACTACCTATCTTCTCCAAAACCGTTACCTCCATATATCTCCATATCCTTTAAGACTTCCATGCCAAAATCCTTAAAAAAAATCTAGACAACTAAGTCTTTGAAAGATGAATCTCCAGTTTCTTAATCATTTTATGAAATTTTGGCATGATGGCTCACTAAAACCCATTAGCAGTCTAGTTAATCAAATAGAATGAAATCATATAAAAAGCATGCAACTAGACAAAGTCCACAGTGATTCCCATTATGACTTTGAAGAGTCTATAAACTAATTAGTTTAAAAACCTTAGATTCCCTTCAAATATGCCAACTCAAATTATCATTTTAACATTATAGTTTGACTGATTTCCTTTGACCAAAATAAAAATAATCATCATCCATTTTATTTAAAACTATAACCTTCATCAACTCAAGCATGTTCTAGGTTATCCATCAATCCCTTACAAAACAACATGGCAAATGTTAATAAATAACCCCTTATATAAGCTATTGAATATATAATAATATAACACATTTATCTTCCATGAATAAAACATAACAAATATTTAAGACTTGATATACATTTAAAACATCAACATACCACCTATAAACATAGATATTGCATAACATGTTGCACATTCAACCCATATTGTGTTTATCATCTAAAACTATAGTGATTTTCTAGTATTTTCTAAGATTATGGAGTAAGACAATCATACAAGCATCTCAAACATTAGATGATCTTATAAATGCAAGTATGGTGACATAAATGCATAAGTTATGATAGTTAAATGCATAAATTATAACCCAAAATTTCTAAAAATATGTAAGCATACTTCAATTAGGATTAAATTAATATGCACAAATGATAATCAATCATTACCAATCAAAGAAACATATCAGTAATATAATGCATGTTGAAAGTAATAATATTAACCAATCATAAATACATAAAAATATAAGTTAAGTGATGTGTGTAGTGTTTTAGCTTCATTCTCTCATCCCCCACTCTTCTCCATCCTCTCTAATGATAACTTCCCTTAGTCATAGTTAAGAGGGTGTACTCCATCTTGCATCCATCTTAGTACACTAAATAGTAGTTAGACCATATCACACAATAGTCACAATAAACTATTATAATTGAATAACTATATAATAATGATTAGAATGTACCATAATAGAATATGAACAACTAAAAAAAAGTTAATGATCATGATCATAAGTAATAAATAGTTGTCCATAAACTAGAATATTACTAATCCATACACTTAGCATAATAAATTAAACAATCACTAACTACAAAATATAGTAATTAACACATTAATGAGTCTAGAGGAAAATCAGGATGTAAAATTGTTCCCCCTAAAGCTAGTCATCATCCTGATGACATTTATTTTAATAAAAGTTTTATAATAAAATAGTGTTTAGAATTAAATAAACATAATATCCAAAAAAATACTAAGCAAACAAATGTTGAAACATCATATAAAAATATTCATAATCTTCCCAAGTGGCACTATCTTCAAAATATTTATCCCATTAGACCTTGCACTATGACTCTTATCTTTTATACAAACTAAGTTTACGAGTCTCAATTATTATGACTAGTTCTATTATGACCATCCCAAGATCCAAAACATGTAAATCATTCCAATCCAATACATGAGAAAGGTCAACAACATACTTTTTAAGATAGGACACATGAAAAACATTATGTATAAGTGTTAAATATGGTGGAAAAGTAAACCTGTATGTTATAGGATTGAAAAATTCTAAGACCTTAAAGGGTGCCACATATTTAGGAGATAACTTGGCTGATTTTTCTAATTTAATCAAGTTTTTCTATGGTTTAATCTACAAAAATACTATCTCCCACTGAAAATTGACTTTTGTTCTTTTTAGATCAGCATAGCTCTTTTGTCTACCATTGGTTTTAGCCAACCTTTGCCTTATCAACTTAACTTTTTATTCCATTTCTAGAAGCATATATGGACCAAAGACTACCATGTTTTCTAGCATGTTCCAATTGATTGGTGTTTTAAACCTTTTTCCATATAGTGCCTCAAATGGATCCATTTTTAGAGTTGATTGGTATGAGTTATTGTAGGTAAACTCAACCAATAAAAGATATTATTATCATATATATTGTTGGTCTATGTAATACATTCTTATAAGGTCTTCTAAAACATGATTCACCCTCTCTATTTATCCATTGGTTTTTGGATGTTACATTATACTAAAGTTTAACAGAGTAACCATAGCCAAATTAAGAGTCAACCATAATCTAGAAGTAATTTTTGGGTCCCTATCCAAAATAATATATTCTAAAAACCCATGAAATCTATACACTTATTTCATGAATATATTTGCAAACATAGGTGCATCATCTAAAATATTACCAAGAATGAAGTGATCTACCTTGGTGAGTTTATCAACAACCACCAAAATCAAATCATGTCAGTTCTAAAAAATTAGAAAACCTAGGATAAATTCCATGTTGATGACCTTCCAATTCCATTTTGGTACATTATGAAATTATAAAAACCCAAAAAGATACATATAATTAGACTTAATTCACTAATATTATGAGCATCATGAAACAAAATTTATTGCATCTTTCTTAATTCCCTTTCAAAAATATAATTTCCTTAGTTATGCTAAGAGCTTGGTCATACTTAGATGACTTGAATAAGGAGCATTATGTGGTTCCTCAAGAACTACACCCCTTAAATTTTCCTTATCTAGTACATAATTCCTTCCCTTTTACCTCGATAAACTATCATCCTCTAACTTGAATCCTTCATACTTAGGATCCTAATAATTTAGATCCAATGCCAACTTTACCTATTAATAAAATTCATCTCTTAGAAAGAATTTAACTACCTAATCATGAAAGGTACTCTTGATAGTATCCAAAGCTAATATATACATTCAATGACTAAGGGCATCCACAACTTTATTGTCTTTACCTTCTATGTAGTTAATGTCAAAATCATAATCTAAAAAGAACTCTAACCATCATATTTGAAATGCATTCAGGTCAAGTTGGGTGAAGATATACTTGATCCCCAAGTTATCAATCTTGAGCTCAAATTATTTCCCAATAAATAATGTCTCCAAACTTACAAGGCATTAAATATTATAGCCAATTCTAGATCATTTTGGGTATACTTTGCCTCATACAAATTCAAATATTTGGAGTCATAAGCTATAACAGAGTCTTCTTGCATAATAACTCCTCTAAGAACATATCCTAAAGCATTAGTTATTACTAATAATTTTCCATTTAGATCAAGAACTTTCAACACTAGTGCTGAGATAAGCCTTCCTTTCATCTTCTAATAAGATTTTTACACTTTCCTAACCATATGAATTTTTTATTTTTCTATTGAAGAGAGGTAATGGGATTTGCCATCTTGGAAAAGTTTGGCATAAACTTCATGTAGTATCTATCCAAACCCATAAAATGCCTAACTTCATGGAAATTTTTAGCTATTTTCCACTCCATAATGGATTTAATATTTGAAAGATCCATAGATATTCCTTCTATAGATATTATGTGTCTAAGGTACTATACTTTTTTCTAAAATAAGGCACACTTTGATAGCTTCCCAAACAAAAAAAAATTTGCAACCATTGCAAAACTAGCTTTAAATGTTTTAGATGCTCCTCTTTAGATTATTAATAGATAAGGATATCATCTAGAAATACCAACACAAAATAATCTAGATAATCTCTAAACACATTATTCATGATATTCATGAATGCTACTGGTGTATTCATTAGCTCAAAATGAAGAACTATGAACTCATAGTGCTCATATCAAGTCCTAAATTTTTTTTCAACATGTCTTCCTCATGAATCCTTAATTAATGATATCTTGATCGAAGATCAATCTTCAATAAAATTGATGCTCCATGCATTTGATCAAAAATATCATTAATGCAAGGTAAAAGACACTTATTTTTTATCATTATTGTGTTCATCATCTTGTAGTCAATACACATATTAAGGGTTCCATCCTTATTTTTAATGAACATAATTGGTGCACCCCATGGTGACACACTTGGTCAAATTAAACCTTTGTACAATAGCTTTTGTGGTTGAGATTTCAACTCTACTAATTTTATTGTCATCATTCTGTAAGGGGATTCAGACTATAGTTCAGACCCTAGAATGATATTAACTAAGAAATCAAACTCTCTCTTAGGGGGTAAACTTGGCAATTCTTTAGGAAAAACATCTTAGAAATATTGAAGAAAAGGAAACTCTTAGATGAAAGGTTATTTTGATTCTTACATCTCATTTATCTTAATAATAAATACTTGACACACTTTTATCTATGCTTTCTTCAACTAAATTTCTGACTAAGTTTAAGCTCATTTTTTGCTCCCTAGATTTGGGTTTATTTTCCCAAATAATCTAGACATTCAACCTTTTTAATAGAACAATCTACCTTAGCTTTATGTTGAGATAACTAGTTTACTCCTAGTATCACATCATATGACCCTAGTAGTGCTTCAAAAATATCCACTACCATATTTAATTTAGGTGGTTTGATCTTAGTTTTGACCAAACATTTATCAACCTTAAAATTAGAATCATTTTTGTATTGAATTGACCATGCATTCTACATAATTCCATTTTTTTTAGATAACTTGCTAATCATTTAGGAGAAATAAAATATTTATTATCTCCTTTTTCAATCAAAATTCAAATTAGATGACCAAACAAAGTACCTAATATCTCAATAAGAGAAGCCTAAAACTCAGCTTGATGGTTGTTAATAGCTACATGAATTATCTGCTAGAAAGATCCTTGCTATAGAGAAAAATACTTATTCTTACCATCTAATTTCCCTTGAGTACATTCCTTTGTATAATGATCACCTCCACAAATGAAGCATCCACTAGGTGGTTTTTCCTATCAAATTATTAATTTCCCTTGAAACCATTTCCTAGATTCGTATTCCCTAAATCACTACTAAATTTTTCATTCTAATTCTGAATTGATTTTTAGATTTTCCACTCCTTTTCCAATTCTTATTTTTGAAAGTTGTTTTAGGAACTCCAAACATTTTCTTGAATTTATCTCTGACTTGAGTAAGTGACTCTAGTTTTTTCTCTTACTTAACTACCTTTTTTAAGACTTGATCCATAATGGATAGCCCATACATATCCACCTCACTTCTAATTTAGAGTTTCAATCTCATAATTAATTTCATTATGCAAAACCTTTCATCTACTTGATAATGCGGAATATAATTTGGGACCTTGGTGAATTGCTCCTAATATTCATTCATTGAAAGTTCTCCTTGATTCATATTCCAAATATTCATCAATACCTAATCAAAATAGAGTTGGGGTAACCAACATGATCTAAACAAAATCATAAACTATTCCCATGTGGTGGTAGTAGATTCAAGATTCGTCTCTAATTTCTTATTTTCCCACCATATTTTTTTTCACCAGTCAATTGGTAAGCTCTCCAAACTAATTTTATAACTTCATATTAATTTTATATCTCAAAATACTTCTCTATTTCAGTTATCCATGTTCTTTCTCCATATCCCAAAATGGTTATATCAAACTTATGTGGATTAACTTTCTTCATGTCATATGTAAGCTCTATAGCTACTTGTCTTCTTACATCTTGAGGCACCTCCTATTATTTAGGTTCTTAAGGAACTTCTTGCTCATTAGAATGATCTTCAAGTTCATTCTAAATATTTTCATCCATAGGACCATGAATTTCCTATTTAGAGTAAGCTATCCAATCCCTAATCTTATTCATGGCTACAAGAATCTAATCCAATTTTATAGCTTGCTCAATGGTAAAATGATTTGCATCAATTAGAGGGTTAACATTATTAGGATTAGATATACCCTCACCAATTGGCCTTCAATGTGGCATTATTCTTTATAATAATAGACTAATAATAATACATTGATGTATTCATTAAGTCTAAGAGTTTGAGCCTTAGCTCGGATACCATAATGTAACAATCCCTTAGGGTTAACTATAATTAGGTAAAAAAATTACACATTAACAAAATTACATTAAAATATTTCAAGTACTAATGATCTTTAAATAAATTCATAATTTATGTATATTATATTATTAACCATTAGGTTAACTATTTGATTCATTTAACTAATTATAATTTTAAAATAAATATTGATTTGATTTCACAAGTAAAACATATTTAAGTACTAAATTACCCAAGTTAATAATTCATTCACTGCTAATTTAAATATCACAATAGGTACATATATAAACTATCAACTACTATTTTTATATAATTATTATCAAATAGTATAATATTACATATCTAAATATCATATTTCAATTATACAATGTTCCATACAACATATGAGTCTAAAAGAACTCATTAATATCCACAAGTAATTCTATGTAAATCCTCTATTAAATGAGTATTGGAAGGGGAGGGAGAGTATCATCCGAGTGATTTTCCACACCAACCATGGATCATTGATCCCCCACACAATCTCCCAACAAGGGAATGGCCTTCCCTTCACAGATGGGCAGATAATGACAATATAAAAATTGATAAAATTGACTATAAACTTATGTGTTGTAAGATAACTATCATATGTAACATATCATAAAGAAATATGTTATAACATGATATCATGTACTACATTTAAAATAAATAAAATAGGTTAATTGACATTTTTCAAACCATAAACATTACTTTGGCCAAAGTTTTAATATAGTTTTCTAGATCTCAAGATCAATCAAATTCATACACAACTCATTTGAATAACCTTAATTTTTTTATTAGTAGTCTTAAGTAAGTAGTGAAGTCCATCTCACCTACTTTCTTAGATTCATTAATACCAAATTAATTTATACATAAATAATATTTAAATTAACATATTTAAATAATGGATTTCTTTATAAAAGCACCATAACAAAAATTAATAGAAATAAATCATTAAATACCATAAATTTCATCACATGCATCTAACTATTATAAATAAGATAACTAACTTTTAAATACATTATTTTACATAAAAATTTTGATTTATTCAATATATGAATAATAGTAATAATTAATTAATTAATCCCCCATCAAAATTACTGATTTATTGCATTACAACCCAAATTTCAACTAGGTTTAGATTTCTCATAAAATACTATTCAAATACCTATAGAATTCATTATTTCTTGTAATAGCCACACAATAGCCTATTAACATATTATGAAAACTCTTTATAAAATTTTACATATCAAATAGTCCTTTTTTATATTATATTTCCATAGTTATAAATTTTATTTAATTACTCATACAATAATTACCATAAGATATGTGTAAAGTACATCATATAAAAATTTATCTCCAACTAAGTCTTACATGAAAATATAATAATTTACAATCCCATTAAAACATTAACTAATGTACAACCTCAAATTATTATATATATAGTGGAGGGTCAATGGATTTATTTATGTAATGGTTGTGTGTGTGTGTGTGTGTGTGTGTGTGTGTGTGTGTGTGTGTGTGTGTGTGTGTGTGTGTGTGTGTGTGTGTGTGTGTGTGTGTGTGTGTGTGTGTGTGTGTGTGTGTGTGTGTGTGTGTGTGTGTGTGTGTTTTGTGTGTGTGTGTGTGTGTGTGTGTGTGTGTGTGTGTTATGTATAACACACACACACACACACACACACACACACACACACACACACACACACACACACACACACACACACACACACACACACACACACACACACACACAAAACACACACACACACACACACAGACACACACACACACACACACACACACACACACACACACACACACACACACACACACACACACACACACACACACACACACACACACACACACACACACACACACACACACACACACACACACACACACACACACACACACACACACACACACACACACACACACACACACACACACACACACACACACACACACACACACACAACACACACACACACCACACACACACACACACACACACATATTATATGTGTGTGTATATATATGTGTGTGTGTATGTATATATGTATATGGACATGTATATACATGTATATGTATATTTATATGGATATGTATGTGTATGTATATATGTATATGTATATATATTATGTGTGTGTATACACATGCATATATATAGACACATACACACACACACACACATTATATGTGTGTGTATATATATGTGTGTGTATGTATATATGTATATATGTATATGGACATGTATATACATTTATATGTATATTTATATGGATATGTATGTGTATGTATATATGTATATGTATATATATATATATATATATTATGTGTGTGTATACACATGCATATATATAGACACACACACACACACACACACACACACACACACACACACACACACACACACACACACACACACACACACACACACAATTTAATAGTTTGAGTTTAACAAACCATATAATCAATCCACCCAAACTACTGGTTCTAAAACAACCATTCAAATACATTAAGATCTCAAACACAAAATTAATGTTCTTATTTAACCGTCATGATTTCCATTCATCTTATGAAAACCTCATATCAGTTATAAGCTCAACTCATGTTAACTGAGTCCTTCTTCAAACTATTATGAAAACCAAACAATAATACATCAATAAGTCATTTTGTTTTGGTAAAAATACATTCAAATATTTATTGTGAAATATTTGAACCACAACTTAAAATATCTGTAGCTGACTTAATGCCAAAACCCATAAGACCAAATTTCATAATCAATCACACACAATCAAAAATTGTTTTCAAAAATCATTTTGTAATATAATAATTCAATCAATTGTGTATATATAAATCACCAATACTCAACTATAATTTTAACCCTTTAATTCTATTTCCAAATAAACTTGATGTAAGTCCTAAACCATTTTTATTTAAAACAAAAAATACATATACACAATCGAATATTTAACTATATATTGCCCTCAATGGGTTATGAGTTTCATAAGCAACTAGACCCATTTTTTACTTAGAATATCAAATTTAAAGAGTCATAAAATTAATATGAAGAGTCCTAAAATATACCTAGTACATTCTATCCACCAACCCTTAAATGATTTAATAAAATTCAAGTTTACAGTCTTTTCCTTTTATTCAATGTTGACCAAAGTATTAAAATAAAACTCTAAATATTTTTTAGTCTTAAAATACACAATGCACATAGTTGTAACTAGTAGGGTTTGATTTATTTATATTTGACCCTACGAGTTGCTCTAACCCATCCACAACATCTTTTACAAATAACTCCCATGAATACCTTTTTGTAATAACAACTCATAAATTATTCATAGATTGATTAATATAATAATTAAACATAAAATTCTTTGAAACACTTAAAACCTAAATTTCAAAACACCCAAGTTTCACTTACCTAAATACACAAACTAGGTAATGCAAGACCAAATTCTTTCTCTATCAAGATCTCCTCATACACCATTTATCTTCTCCAAAACCTCTTCCTCCATATATCTCCATCTCCTTTGAAATTTACATGCCAAAACCCTAAAAAAATCCTCATAAATGGGTCTTCAAAAAATGAATCTCGAGTTCCAAAATCATTTTCCAAAATTTTGGCATGATGGCTTGTCAAAACCCATTAGTAGTCTAGTTAATCCAACAACATGAAATCATATAAAAAACATGTAACTAGATAAATTCTATAGTGATTCCCATTATGGCTTCAAAGTGTCTATAAACCAATAAATCTAAAAACCCTAGATTCCATTCGAATATGCCAACACAAATAATCATGTTAACATTATAGTTTGAAAGATTATATTTGACCAAAATAAAAATAATCATCATCCTTTTTTTGAAAAACTATAACATTCATCAACTTAAATATGGTCTAAGTTATCCATCAATCCCTTACAAAACAACATGCCAAATGTTAATAATTCAACCATTTTACAAGCTATTGAATATATAAAAATGCAATGTATTTGTCATCCATGAATAAAGCATAAGAAAGATTTAAGACTTGATATATATTTAAAATGCCAACATGCCACCTATAAACATTTATATTGCATAACATGCCACATATTCAACCCATATGGTGTTAATCATCTAAAACCACAACGCATTTACAGTTAGTGCTAAGATGATAGAGTAAGATAATCATACAAACATATTAGCCATTATATAATCTTATAAATGCAATTATGGTGACATAAATGCACAAGTTATGATACTTAAATACATAAATCATAATCCAATAAAACATTATAAATATACAAGAACACTTCAACAAGGATTAAATAAATATGCACAAATGATAATAAATCATTACCAACCAAAGAAACAAATCAATAATATAATACATGCTACAAAAAATAATATTAACCAATAAAAAATACATGAAAAAATATAAGCTAATAGGTGTGTTTGTAGGGATTCATATTTATTCTCTCATCCCCCACTCATCTCCATCTGATCCATCCTCTTTTATGATGCCCTCCCTTAGTCATAGTCAGGAGGTTGGAGCCCATCCTGCATCCACCTTAGTACAATAAACTATAGTTATACCATGTCACAATATAATCATAATAAACCAATGTAATTGAATAACTAAATAATCATGATTGTAATGTACCACAATAGAATATGAACATCTAACAACAAGTTAATGATCATGACCATAAGTAATAAATAATTATCCATAAACTAACATATTATTAATCCATCCACAACATAATAAATTAACCAATCATTAACCATAAAATCTACTTTATAATAGATTAATGAGTCTAGAGGAAAATCAAGATGTAATATATGTTCCTTTACATTCATTTTTAAGGATCTCATTCCTTTTATATGACATATTCACTTCATCCATTTACATTGGTTTGGTTAAGGAATGAGTTATGGTAAAAACATGGAGATGAAAATTTTGAGTACCAAATCTGGTGGAGGAAGATGCACTCCTCAGTAGTATATAAACACATTAGATCATGATAAAATGTGTTTAGTTAATAATATAAAATTACAATTCTTCAAGTTAGTCATTAGATCAAAATATATGTTTCAAATAATGATACAAATAAAATACGTTTAAAATGATGGTGCAAAGAAATATGTTTAAAATGATGGTGCAAATAAAATAATGACCTTAAAAAATTAAAACACAACTTAGGGTTGAATATGAGAATACCCCATGAAAAATTATAATTAATAATGCAATTTAGTTGACATCCATTTTCCCTAGTGTTGAATCTAAAGCAGTGAAACAAATATTTAAGTCATAGGAAAAATAGGGTGAGAAAGCATTTAGTGCACTAAAAAAATTAACTATTTTACAATAATAAGGCCTATAAAAAAAATTGGTGAACACTCCCATCATGAATCATATCACTTTGGAAAGAATCAAAAAATCAAGGAGGATAAGGAATGCTAAAATATACTATTTTGCCAAAATGTTCAATCGACTAATAAGCTAGTCAAGATGTTTATTATTTTAAGTAACATTTTGAGCAATTTTATTATTGTTTATTTTTATTATCCATTTAGTTAACCACATTTATATCATCTTTAAAAAATGAGATGAGTGATATTGGTCAAAAAAATACATTGAGGGAGTCATAGTTGTTGTCAATACCATTGATACTGAAATAAGGATATATCGAGGCAAATAGTGACCCAATATTAATGATTGGAATTGAATAAGGACATGTTTTAAATATAATGGAAAGGAATACACATCAAATAAATGAGTTTATATCAACTATAAAAAGGAAAAAATATATAAAAGTTGCATCCAATGTTAGGGATGAATCATTGTATGCTAAATGGTGACATATAATCATTGTATGTTGTATGGTGATTGATAACTGATTACTATTTTTTAATATGTTTGTATGAGACAGGTTTAAAGGCAAAAAATCACATTTCATGTTAATAAATACACTTGGATGAAAAAATTAATGGTTCAATCTAAAGACTATATTATGGGACTGAAATATATTACACGACTGTTCATTTTAAATATGATATATTATGACACGAGATGAGTAATAAGAATTAAATAACTTATGTATCACTCAATAACATACTTAATAATGATCATAATATAAAAATTCAAGGCATTAATAAACTATAGAATATGTAGTGTATTTAAGAAGAAAAATCATAGAATATAATATTATTAGAAAGGGAAAATCATAGATTAATCAGGTACCTTGTAAAAAATTGAAAAAGAGTAATCCTTTAATAAATAATGTAAAAATTAACAATTAACAGTTATCACTTTTTATCAAATGAAACATAACATAAACCATATCTAGGTACATCACAATTTAGAAAGTGTCACTCTGAGACACACATTTGGAAGCAAAAGGCATAGTTTACGTTAGAAAAATACATTTGGATGTAAAAATGGATGGTTCAAGTTAATGACTAGAATATGGGGCTGAAATGTATTATGTGACTCTTTATTTTAAATAGGATATCTTAGGACTCAAAATGAAAAAGAATAATTAATAAACTTATGCATCACTCAATAACATACTTAACAACAACCATAATATAAAAATGCAATGTATTAATAAACTATATAATATGCACTACATTTAAGAATAAAAATCACATAATACAATACTATTATAAAGGGAACATCATAGAATTATTGGGCATCATGTAAAAAATCTAAGCAAGAGTAATCCTTTAATAAATAACAAGTATTTATCACTCATCAAATAAAATATAACATAAACCTTGGATAGTTACATCACACAAACCCTAGACAAGTACATCATGAGTTAACAAGTAGTAGTCAACAAATGAATTATAGCATAAACCCTAGTGTTTTAACCTTTTAGTACATAGTGAATGTAAATACTATGTTTTTAAAGCATTTAGTATAGCAAATTAGGGTAGAAATATGAAATAAATATATCTAATGATCTATTATAGAATTGACCTAATTTGACCTTTATAGAAATAATAATAAATAATGTAAATAAAAACTTAGATGGAAAATAACTAAGATAGATGATTTGGTGGCTAAAAACTAAAATAGAGGCTATTTTGAGTGTCATAAATAGGATCAAGTGTTAAAACCTCTCCTAGATATCAGTATCCTAATTAGATAATAGTGTCATGTGGCACTAGTGTCCATATTTTGGAAATAGTATCCTCTATGTAGGACTATCTTGAGCTTCTTGGTGCACCTATGTTTGGTCCTATAAGGTATATTCCTATGTGCATGAGTTCTAAAAACTTGTAGATTGACTATTTTGACTAATTTTATTATCAAAACCTAATCCTCCATGTTATTAGGTAATTTGGTTGATACAAGTTTAAAAGTGTGCTTGTTAGTGGGGTAAGATAGATATCTTCAACACTCCACTATAAAGAGAGTTTCCTACATATCAATACTCTAAATAAGGATCAATCCCAATGTAGGTATTTCCCACCTAAGTTTCAATGCAAGTAAAAGTGAAGCTAGTATGATAGTTGACTTAAGTGTTATGAATGTGCTTGAAAATAGAAATATAAGTAATTTGAGCTTAGGAATGTTGTAGATGGTAGTATGATGAAGTAGATTATAACAGGGATTGATAACTTTAATTGTGTATAACTTATTTTAAGTTTACATATGTAACTTACATCTAATTTATATCTAGTAGTTAAAGGGATAAAATTCATGTATTTATACTATTTTGGTGCTTGTGTGGGTGTTAAAAGTGGTTTAAGTTAACCCTACAAGGTCTAAGATTTAAAAATATATTTATTCATGAAAAGACGATGGCAAAGACAATAGCACCATTATTAGTAAATTGGTGACCTGTGGTGTTACTATCCATATTATGCAATTAGTGTCCAAGTGGTGGAATACTATGGATAAAGGGCTAAGATGTGAGAATGAAGGTTTGGAACTACTTTAGGGATGATTAGGGATTTTTGTAGCCCATACTATGGTTAGACAAGTCTGATAACAGGCTCTAGGATAGGTATGGAGCTAAGCTATAAATATGTGGTCTCAAGTAGCACTTTTAGTAGTCAAGTTTCACTTTTAATTGATTACATTTCCCCAAACTTAGCAGCAAAGTGAAATGACTAAGATAAAGGAAAAAGAAGCATACCTAGACTTACCTAAGAGGGGAAGCCTATGAATTTGGGTCTGAGTATGTGAAGCATGACCTTCAATTAAAATTTGTATAAATCAATCCTTCCTTAAGAGATATCAAAATCAAAAACAAAACTGAGTAAAGAAGTAAAACTAAGTAAAGGGATTAGAGAGAGGAAAAAAATGAATACACTTTACTGGGTACATGAACCAATGCATAAATCTATTGAAAACCTATGTGTGTGCATGCATATAGTGATCAATCAATGAATATCTTGGATTGAGCTGATGGTTTTCCCAATCTTCATGTGTGGGTGGATCAATGACTCAATCTAGTTTTGACTCCATTATTACCCACCCTTTCTTGGTGGATCATGACGTGTGAAGGCCTTGGATTGGACTAATGGTGTGTCTAAATATCTCATGTGGGTGGATCAATAAATTAATTAGACTATGACTCCATCATTGCCTACACATGTGTATTAAATGCATCTAAAATTAAAACAGCATGATGTAACTAGAAATCTCTAACTAGAAATGTTGGATCTATGTCCACTTGGGTATATTAGGTAGATCTGATCCACTCAAGAATGCCAATCATTGTAGATGAATTAAGGCATGAAAATGGTGTGTAACATGTAATATGATGTCATACGTATACAACATATGTAATTACATAGAATTTGTCATTCCATCTGATCAATTAGTGTGTAAGTGAGCACATAAAAATAATGCACTACATACATGCATCTAAATCTGATATCTACACATACCCCTAAATTATGCATGAACATGTAATACAAATTTGTGTAAGATCTTAGAGGTACATATGTTGATTTTAAAGTATTAATATCTGGTAAAGAATCTAAGTATAGCATGATCAATATCAAGATATAACAATGCTAAATCTATGATATAGAGTGTATAAAGATAGAACCTATTAATTTAAATTGTGTATAGGGTTCCCCTAAATATGCAAATGTGCCAAATGAAGAAACTATGTATTTATGCATATACCCCTAGTGGGTAAATAATAGCAAAGGACCTGAGTCCTATAGAAATATGCAAGTACTCGACAAGAATAAGTGAAGCATAAATGTTTGATAAAAATGATTATACTAAGATAGGTAGCATATGTAGTGTCTAACAAATATAAGAGATGTAAACATGGTAATGCATACAATCTATAATTTTGTGTTTTATGAGTAAATGTTTAAATGTTTTTATGTTTTTGAAATATTTTATATTTTTTAGATATAAGCTATGTATAAGAAATATTAAAAGGCTTTTTTTATTTTAAATGTAAAATCCCCTTAGATGTATGATGTTCAATGGGTTTTTATTGCCTTTCCATCATGTGAAGTTAGATGGTATAATTTTACGCTAAACGTTTTTGTGATTAAGTACAAGCCAAGCTAATTTGGTTTGAATTTTATTTTGTTATCTTCTTTGGCATTGGTGTTTCTAAGATTTTCTTTTAAAAATATATCATCAACTTTGAACTCGCTTCTTTGGCATTGACATTTCCAAGATTTTATTTTAAAACTATATCATTAACTTCAAGACCCCTATTATGAACATGGTTATTGTAGGTTCACTAGATTTATTTTTGATATGTCCTAATATGCTATATGGCTAGAATATGTGTTTATCCAACCATTCTAGTTAATGGAGACATCTCTATATATATTAATCATCTCTGACGATCCCTTTCAAGGAGACCCATAAGGATGGAATTTCTAATTTCAATGGGATAGCTTCTTTTATGTTATATATCAGTTAATAAGGAGTAGATCATGTTGGCATGTGAATACTGGTGCGATAAGACCATAGTGCATAGATGAGTTGATTGTGCTAATAATCACCATATTTGGTAACTATTTTACTAAAAATATTATTTATTGTCTTATTTGTTTCCTTTGTTTAACAATTTCCCTATGAGTATTATGGATTAGAGAATGTGTGGTATATTTTATACTTAGAGAAAAATTTCTTCACTATTTTATTCTTGAAATAAGTTCCATTGTTTTTTATGATGGCTACTTTGAGGCTAAAGTAGAAAATAATGTTGGTCATTATAAAATGGCATATATCTTCTCCCTTTATGGATTGTATTAGAATGGATTCCACCCATTTTGTAAAGTATTTTGAAGCTATGATAAATAATTTGTGGCCTCTTGAAAACTATATATTTATCTTAACAATTAGATCAAAACCCCATAGCATGAATGGCCATGGGAATACTATGGGTTGTAGTTATTATGAAGGGATATAGTGTAGGTTGCCATGATATTGACATTTTATTGCATAACTTGGTGTACTCCTGACATTCTTGCTCCATGTTTGGCTAATACTAACCTTGTTTATGTAATTTATCGCACAATATTAGATTTTACCATTAGGTTTTATAATAGGGACAATATTAACAACCCATTAGGGATGAGTAACTAGTTGAATATAATCAACATCTAAGAGTTATTACATCTCATCTTTGACTAGAAGAACCACTTTGGGGTGCATTTTTTTTATTTTTTATTTAACTAGATTAGCATCAGGATAGGTGTAATATTTTGTACTGTGATTGAGAGATCAATGCTAGGCATATCAGAATAAGCCTAAGCAAAAACATAAGGAAAATATTTTAAATGTTTGTATCTTCTTTATTTATATAATGAAGCAACCACTAGTATGATACAAGGATCATTATTTATTCCATAATTAAATTCTATTATTTATTCATTAATTAATGTAGATCGATCTATAGTGTATGGTTCTATAGAGATAGTACCATCTATGTTAGGTAAAATATCATCTAAATTATTTGAACACTCACCAAAGTATGCTTAGGAATTTTTAGAATGAAGAAACATGTTATTATGATAAAAGTAAGGTATATATTTGTATGTCCCCAAGAAATCTACAAGAGCCTCATCATTTCATCAAAATTAGGTAGATCTAGAGAAGTTATATCATCAATAAGATAGGGGTAAACAACTAAGAGTTTAGAAACATGGTTTACCATATTTTATACCCATGGAATAGGTGGAAAAAAATAATATGTTGATAATTATGGTGAGAGGACTTGGCATTAGATGTGTTATCTTTATATCTATGTCCTTGTCTACCATGTTGATCATATACTTCAATGGGATTAAGGATTCCCTAATCATGTTTTTCATGGCCTTGTCCTATGTAACCCATTTTTTGGAAGTATCTTGATCAAAAAGGAGAAATGAACTTCTTATCCTATGCTCTAGAAGTATCTAGGAGAGTGATACATGAGTTTTTAATAGTAGACTGGAATGGTGTTGTAGTAAAATACCTATGAGGAATATAATTATGTGAAGGCTTTGTATGTTGACAATATTTGAATGGTTCGTTATCCATAGGAAAAGTGTAGATATGACATTTGTAGTTGAACTTTAAACATGCATGTAAAGTTGATGGAACTACATGTAGATTATGAATCCATAGTCTTACATGCAAGATATTTTAATTAAGATCATTAGGCATTACTTGACATATTTTAGATAGTGTTATAGGCCCTAATATAAGGTTTAATGTGATTTGACCCAAGACTTTGTGTGGAATATTATCAAACCCTTGAATGTTCATATCAGAAGGGTCCAAATCCTTGGCATGTATATTAAGAAATTAAAGAAAATACATATTTTAAATGTTCAATCCTAATCCATTATCAACTAAAATGAATTTGACACCTACTTTATTAATTTATAATTCAATGTAGAGAGGAATGTGTAATTTTTTTGTGTTAAGGTGGGATATCTTCCCTTTCAAATGAAATATGCTCCCCAGTCTATTTTATAGTATTAATTATGAAAGCAACATAAGCTAGTTCAGATATTTTAGACACCTGAGTATCATAGAGTTCAGCATATAAAATGTATTTTTATGTGTTATAATGTTGTAAGAGATCTAAAATGGATACTATGGTTAAATAAGCACTGCTCTAGTGAACAAAGTTATAGCCATGGGTGTTGCTAACTTACCAAGCTTTGGGACCATATGTAGACATCATAACATATACCATAGGGTTTAATAGGAGCATAGAGATGGTAGTAGATGTGGGATGGTGTCTAGATGTGTGTGATCAAGAAGTATGAGGGATATGCAAGATATTAATGTTCTCTTATGTCTAGGAGTGATAGATAAGGAATTAAAGTGAACCAAGAGCAAAAAGCATCTAAAGGATACTTGTTAATTTTATGTAATTAATTTGGTATCTTATGTAATTTATTATTTGTGTTTAAATATTTGTGTCTTAGTTGAATTCCACATAAGATAAATATAGTGTGCTAAAGAAATAATGAAACATGACAAGAATTTTAATTGATATAAAGCATCATGTATACATGTGTTTATGTCTTTTCTAAGTTAATTCCCAATTAAAGGAAACAAACATGTAAATGAAAGTATTAAACTTTTTAACAAAAAGTAATACACTTATTCTATAAGCATTATCATTATTATCATGTTGAGGATGTCCAACCTACCCCACTAACAAACACACTTTTTACTTTTTATATACTAAATGCCCTAAAAACATGAAGGATTAGGGTTTGATCACAAAATAAATCAAAATAGACAATCTACATGGTTTCAAAACTTTTTCATGTAGTAAAAAAATCTTATAGGTCTAGACAAAAGTGTACCCTAAAGCCTGGGATAGTCTTACACATAGGACACTATTGCTAAAATAGGGACACTAGCACTACATGTCATTACTGTACAATTAGGGAATTATTGGATAAGAGGGTATTTGACAAATAGATCCTATTTATGACACTTAAACCAATCTCTACCTTGGTTTTTAGCCCCTAAATCATCTATCTTGGGCATTTTCAAACTAAGTTCTTATTTACACTATTTATTACTATTTTTAGAAAGGTCAAATTAGGTCAATTTTTTAATAGTTTAGTGGTTGTATTTATTTCATATTTACACCCTAATTTACAATAATAACCCTTTAACAACATATTATTTACATTCACTAAGTCCTAAAAGGTTAAAACATTTGGTGAACCAGACTTACTTTGAATACTGCACAGAACCTAACCCTAGATAACACCAAGTTTATATTTCCAATTTGTTTTAAATATAATTTGTTCTAAATTTGTGCATTTTGGTGTTATCCTTATTCAACCTAATAATGGTTAACAAAGTTTCAGTATTAAACCCTAATTGTACACAACTTGTTCTAATTTTGCATATGTAACTTATTTTGATTTCCATCCAATGTTAGAGGGCTAAAAGTCATGTATTTATATGGTTCTAGTGCTTGTGTGAGTGATAAAAGTGGTTTAAGTTGACCTTAAGAAATATAATATTTTAAAATATATCCATTTATGAAAAGAGGAGGTAAAATACATTAGTGTCATTATTAAGACACTAGCACCATGTGGCGCTACTGTCCCTATTATGAAACTAGTGTCCAAGTGGTAGATCACTAGGAATGAAGGGATAAAATGTGAGAATGAAGATTTGGGACTACTTTAGGGATAACTAATAATGTGTGTGGCCCTAATAAGGATGGATAAGTGTGATGATAAACTCTAGGATAGGTATAGGGCTAAACTATGGATAAGTGGTCTCAAGTAGCACTCTTAACACTCAAGTGTCACTTTTAGGTGATTACACCTAGCCATTACGTCAGAATTCAACAAATAAGTAAATTAAAATGAAACATAATGTCAAAAAGTAACGTCATAAGTTTAAAACATGATGTGTATCTTGATTCACCTCCTCTTTACTTTTCACCACATATTGTTGCTCTGATCCCTTATTAACTCCCATTTTAGTCTCTTTTACTCCCTTCACCTTAATTTCTACCTTTGCACTCTAACCTTATTAACCAGCTTCAAGTATGGATTGTATTGATCCTGCTAGTTTTGATCCATATGTGTCACAATGTGACTTAGGCCTTGAACTAACATAATGAAGAGAAACATGTGAATGAGATGGAATGGAAATTTTAAGAGTGTTTATCATTTCCACATTTTGATTTTTAAAATTTATTAAATTAGCCATGTGCACATTAATTATTGCAAGATTAAATATGATTTCATCAATGTTATGGTTTCCCCTCAACCATTCAACTTCTTTAATTTTTTCATGGTTTCTTCCTATAATGGCAATTATATGGTGAATTTTTGAATTAAACTTAACAAATTTTCATTTAAACACTTATAATATGTGATAGTAGTTATTTATATCACATTAGACTGATCTAAAACCTTTTTTTCCAATGCTTCATTTTTTTCTCAAAATAATATTATTTATCTTCAATTCTTCATTTATTTTATTCAACTCTTATTTCTCCTTCTCAACATTTTTAAGGTTCTCAACAATAACATGAGAATAATTTTTATATGTCATGGCTTCCATGTACAAGTTTTGGATAGAAATGATAATTCATTCAATTATTTTCATACATGCATGATGTGATCACTCTACCATAAAGCAAGAATAGTAAACACTTTTGGGTGTACATTAGACCCCTCACATCTATTATTATAGAGTTAAATCTTTCATAACTCTCATCATAAGAAATTTGGATAAAATAAACTAACAAATTAATTTTTTTTACTTTCACATGATCAATGTTTAGATCATGAATGATATGTTTCAACCTAAAATCACTATTACCATCTCATTTACATAGGTTCCCAACATATCTAGGCTACAACTATTATCAATATTTAAATTTGAATGCTCAAACTTAATGAATGTTATCTTTTCAATTACAATGGGATTTTTTTCTTCCAAATCATGTCATATATTAATCCTAAATCAACAATGTGTTACTTCTATTTAGATTCATTAAATATAGGTGGTATTCTTTTCTATAAAAAAGATTGTCTCTACTTTGTGTGAATTATTTGGGTAATAAAATTGACATCCTTTGGAAAATTTTAAAATTAAAATCACCCAAATCAATTAAAATGTCATGCAAGTATTTTCATCACCATTCATAGTTTCAGCCTCTACTTCTCCCAAGCAACCTACCAAATGTGTGGTAGAATGTACATCAAATTCATCATCAAAAGGATAAAATTGATTTTCTTATTTCACCCTATCAATCACCTCCTCTTCATTCATTGAAGAAAAATCTTCAAAAAATACATTTCTATTTGTTTTCAAAAAAAAAAATTACATTATACCAATGGTTCATCTAAATGTTAAGTTTCACCTTCATATTCTACATTAAAGCAATATTTTTATTTACTCTTCTCAAACTCCTTGCATCAAACTTTCTCTTTAACCATTCATTTGTAAGTGTATTCACATTCTCCTTCAACCTAAACATTGAAAGTATTGTATGGTTTTCTCTATCCATCAAATTATACTAAAATAAATAGTTTAAAACCATTACATAAAGATAACAAGTAAAAATCCCATGCCCCTAGTGATAAATTTTATGCAGTTGTTGAATAAATATTTTAAGAACATGTGATGCCCATTTTAACTTTTCCACTTTAATAGTTTTTAAAACATACACATTGAAATTTATGTATTACTTTTAGTCATAAATAATATTGGAAGTGTAGATTCATAAATTTATTTTATGGAGTTAATTTTTAAACACTCAATACTATATCATTTATCTTTACTGATTTCATTAGGTAAACCCACAAAACCTTCTAACCTAAAATTTTCCCTAGTAGAGGGACCCACATGGACCTCCAAAAAGCCATTTCAACTATTTGGTAAACTAAATACCTTATTAAACATCTAAGATGTAATTTCTAAGGTAATACCTTCATATTTTACTTTAGTATGATCCATCAAATAAGTTTCCACCATCAGCTTTAGTTGGTCATCATCGAGGATGCTGACCAACATGCATATCAATTGGGAAACCTTAGAAGTAGTCAAAGATAAAAGTACCTAATATTTAATCCATTACTTATAAAATTAAGTACAATTATGAATTATATAATGATCCTTCTATTTCCATGAAATTTTTGGCTTCTTAGGCTCCTGATGGGCGGTGATGACAAGTTGATTGTCTAGTGGATTTTTCACATTTTATTCCTCATATCTGACTGATGTCATTTTCCTATTTTATTTCCTAGAGCTATACCTATACCATTTCAATGGCATTGTTTCAACCTGATTTAAGTTTTCAATGTGATAATAGTTACAACATGACAATGATAATGGATTCAAAAACTTAGCACATAGTTTCAACTAGAAACATCTACTCTTACTTTATGGATTATAAAAATACTCTCTCTATGGATATATTATTTCCTTATTTTTTATGATGATTAAATGACTTATATGATGGCATCATTAATTAATTATTAGTTATGACTTAAACCCATGTGAGAGGTATTAATAAAATTACTTATGTACTCACCTATTGGATAATATTTATAATATTAACCATTAAATGAATGGATATTGTAACCAAACTAATACTTAAGTACTATAATGCATGTATATTCCTAGTCGATAATATGTATATTATTCACCATCAAGTGAATACATAAGTTTATGATTATACTAAAATGTATTAAACAACCCATATATTCACTTGCTAGTGAATAATATATTCATTGGTAGGTGAATACATGTTGTTTGATACATTATATCAATGAATAAAAATGTACAAAATTTATTTATTTTAGTATACCCTAAATTAAATCTCATATTTATCTATTGTCTCACATGAAGGTATTGTAAATGTGAATAACAAGTAATCAATAAAATGTCAGACATATTATTGTGACACGAAAATATTTAGTGCATAGAGAATTCAATAAATGGGAAGAGGGAAGGGGAATAATAAGCATTTTGAGGAAGTTACAAATTAGTGCAAGTGATTAATGAAATAACCTATAAAATAAAAATAGGTCTACCAAAAATCAAAAGGAAGAAGATTATAAAGCACTAATTCATAGTTCCAAATAAATGAAGGATGTTTTGATTAGTGTGATTTATATGATTTTTTCATGATGTCTATGGATTCCATTGAAAATTAGATGCACCAATTTGTATAAAAATATATCCCCATTGTAAAAGAATTTTTTTCATATGGAAAGACAATAGTGGAAGGAGACATCATTATAGTGTCCATAGACAACAATGTTGAAGCTTTAAAATTACCCAATGACAAAGATAATCTATGCATATATTTTAGGAGGGATATGGAAGATAACTTCACTTAGGTACTTTATGAGGTGTTTGATACCAAGGAGGAAGCAAAGGTAATAACACTAGATCAAGGTTATTTTAGTGGACAACTATGCTCTCTATGGTGTGATACTTTTGATATGGTAAGAAGATATGTTTTTCAAAATAAACACCCTAGTCAATATTATACAAATTTTATTCTAGTACTAGGTACTATTTAAAAAAATAAAAAAATAAATTAGGCAAACTAATTTTCTTGGGACATAAAATGAATTGTAAAGGAATAGAAAAAATTGTGGCGATGAGGAGATAATCCACCCATGTGTCATGCATATTTTAATAGACCATGAATATATAAAAATGAGGTAAGGGTCAAGTCTAAATATTGAAACATCAATGAAGATATTAAGTCGTATTATGGTGAATAAGGAGTTGGAAGACTCAAAAAATTGTCTCTTAGGAAATGTATAGATTAAAAAGACACTACGAAAGGATAAAATCAAGAAAAAAAATGATTGAATTGGAAGAAAATACTGTCAAATCACATACACAAGTAAAATTTTAAGGAAAATAAAATTATGTTTTCAAAAAAATTCTATAATAAAATGACACTCATGTCAAGAGGCTAGTAGCCAAACTAGACAATCATAGGTTGAGCTACAAAAAAAAAAAAAAAAATGACTTTGAAGAAAGTGTGACTTCTATGGATAATGATATTTTATATAGGAAGGTGTGTGAAAATGAGTATTATTTATTGTTAAAAAATTATCATATCTAGAATTGAATATTAATAAATAGATTAATTTCTTAGAGAAAAAGAGCAAAAAATAGAAGGATTGGAAAGATCTATTTTAGGAAATAACAAAAAGATAGCAGAGTTAGAATAAAAACTCCAAGAAAGTGAAGTAGTGATAATGCAGATGTTGAACACTTTAAATTATTCAACCATTGATATTGATATATGTGTTTTTCAAGTGAAATAATTAAGTATAAAAAATTATGATTTAAAATTAAAAGAATCAAAGGTGTTGGAAAAGTTCCCAAAAAATGGAACTAATTGAAAGGATTCTTGATAGGCATGTAATTGGTGATGCACATTGAAGTGAAGCATGCCATCATGGAATGTAAGGTTAAATAATTATATAAATAGGGGCATAATTAACATAGTGATGGGGATTATTCAAATATATTAATATATATTCATTAAAATTCTTTGTAAAGGACATAATCCTAGTATTGCTATGATTCATTTTAAGACTGATTCAATTTTATTAAATCATGAATTACAAACATTTTCTATTATAAATCTACAATTTTATGATAGTATATATATTCTCCAACTATTATACATGATCATTATCATAATGCTTATTTAAGGTTACTTAATTTAAGTATTTAGTAATCAGATGATGCACTCCAATATTTGAAAGCATGGCATAATAATATATTTATTATCTACATAGAGTTGAGTTGTTTGCAATTATAACAAGCTTATGTTTGAATCAATTGTATCTTTTATAATTTTAACAAAACATACATGTAAAATCTATATGGACAAGCTTATTTGTAGAATCAATAATAACTATAAATTTTTAAAAACTTAGATATAATTTCAAGTCAACAAATATTCAAAGCATTGTATTTTATAAAAAGGAGAGTTAAATATTTATTTACAAGGAAATTTAAAAAATTATGTGCTCCATTCCTCATTAATTTTTCATAAAAAATAGTTCATAATGAAAAATTATGTATGAATTTATCTAGTATTAAATATTTTAATTACAACTCTAAATGGGGGCACCAATCCTCATGTCTAGTCCATAATGACTATAGGTCATGTCTCATTGGAGCACATCCTAAAAAAATTAAACTATAACATGAGTATGTGGACTCTAATTAATATATTAAAATTTAATTTTAGTCCCACACGTGATTTTCTAGGAGGTTGGGTATGATCATTGAAACCTAAAACTGCATGAAATATATCAAGGAACATTGTCCACATATAAAAAATTGCTTCCTTAAAAAAAATAACCTTCTAAAGTGAACTTGAGTGAGTTACTACAACTTAAAATACTTTATTTCATATAAGTAATAGTAATAATTTCATAGGTAACCATGAATCTTCCATCTGAATAGGGTATTTCAATAAAAGATCCACTATATATCATGTTACAGTAACTAAGGTGGTTGGAAACCTTGTTTGATAAAAGGTGAATATTGGAATGATGCACTTTATGAGGATTCAAGACTTGTAGGTATGAAGGTAATACATTATTCATATCATATTTTGTAGAGGTAACTAATCTAGTAGTGATGATGTCATCATCACCTTTCTTTTTAAGAAGTTGGAAAATTGTGTGATTTTCATCATTGATAGTGAAAAAGTAGAAAAAACTCTCAAATCTAAATGGTTAGACCTAACCTTTTAACAGAGTTAACAATGAAATAACATCAACACAACCTACACCAATAAACTATGCACATAACATTAAAAAATTCATTGATATGAATATTACATCAATATCAATCTTAAATCATAAATTATGAAATAAAAAATAAAATATATCATAACATAAACATAATATCATACCTTCAATGATTTTATTTAGTAACAATAACTATTATTTTTTGTAAAACATCTTATGCGGGTGTAAATTTACACCCTCAAGAAATTTTTGACCTCTACCAATAATATATTTTTGACTCACAAAAATTATACCCAATAAAAATTGTCCAGTGGAAACATCAACTAAACACTACAAAACTTTTATGGGATATGGAATTGTCAATGAGGCTTCGTTAGATAAAATAGGTAAATTTGTGTAATAAATTTAGAAATACATGCCTAAATCGATGCTAAAATCATCTAAATTATAGTTTGGGATCATAATCCCCACTAAATAAATGAATTGTTCCTATCAAGTTTGAAAAAATAACCTACTCTCTCTAATGGGGTAACATCTAAATTGGATCTGATATAATAGACTTGCTTAATTACTCCAACATTCTTAGATATTTTGTTATCAAATTCTACCAAATCAGTCAACTTAATAGGTATTTGATTTCATAATATGATGGATGGCCTAGCTTAAGTTTTCATTATTCATATGTATAAACCATATACACCAATATTTTTTTGTGGATACTCTCCATCCATGAATCATTCATACTAAGGATGTAAATATTAGGATTATTTTCAAAATGGTCTAATTGTGTCAATTCAAGGTTTCATGTGTGAGACTCATAATAACTCTAAAATTAACTATATTTTGTGAGCCATATTTTTAATATCTAAGAAGAGTAATAGTATCTAAATTTTGTACAAACCCCTTGACATAAAAATTGGTGTGATGAACACAAATATAGTACAACATGGGCTTATCATTTCCTTCAATTTTTATATTGTAACCTAAGGAAGTTGAAATGTTATTGTCAAAGGAATCTTAAACTATACCAATGATATTCTCAACTTATTTTTTCACTAAAAATGTAAAAAAGAGTAACATTATCTTTGATCTCATTAGTACCCATAGATGATGTAAAATTGATTGTTATATATTCCTTTCACTTTTGATAAAACTCCCAAAGAGTAGAGTTATATAGAATCTTAGTACCTTCAACTCTATCACAATTATTGGAATAACATTCTACACCAAATCTAAGTTATTTCTCAACAACTTCTAAGTTAATACCCATGATTAATCACTAGGATTCTAAAAGAATTACATTAAAGATTAGGTTAAAAATACAAACATTGTTCATTTTTTATAAATAAAAATAATAATATAAAACTAAATAAAAATAATTCTATGGTAAATAATATTAGATTAATCTACTACAAAGAGTTAAATAAATCTACAAAAACTCATATCAAACAAAAAATGGTCATAAATGATTAATGATCCTATCAAAATATTCATTAGGGTTTTGATCAACAATAAAAAATGAAATGCATTAGAAAAATAAGTAAATGGGGAGAAATACCTAGAATAAAAATAATATTGATCGATCTCTTGATATGAAAATCTACATTAAATAAAAATCAATAAAAAAATGAATCTGGGTATTTTCAATATCATTTTTTTCAATAAAAAAATAAAAAAGGACACAACATACCTATGTTTTCCTATAATGAATCTATGTTGGATCTAGTATTTTGGTGTACATATTTTATAAGTAGGAGTATTTTAAGTTTTGATTTATTTTTGTTTTGTTTATTTTATTTATTTTTTATTTACATTATTTTAAAAAATTGATGATAATTTATTAAAAAAAGAAGTCAAATTATCATTGAAATTTACATCTTGAAATTTAATGTTTGAGTTAGGATACAGTTGCCAAAAATATTTTTCAAGTGAGACTTATTATTAAAAATCACCAAATCAAGCATTAAATGTATAATAAAAGATTATAAAATATATTTGTATTTTATTTTTGAATATGAGAGATTTTGAGGTGGTTAGTTTGTTATGATTAATCCATTTGGCTCATTTTGGATTATATAGTATTTTATTGTATTATATTCCTCAAGTGAGGAGGGCCTTTAGTACTCCTCAACATGCAAGTTTCATTAACATATTATTATTCATTATATCTTATCATATTTGTTTCTATTGTTATAATAGTTTATAGGTATGCATATGAAATTTGGGGTGAAAGTCCTGAGGTTAATTCTTCAAAAAAATAAAAATATACAAGATCCACACACAATGGGCTCTTTCCAAAATTATAAAAAATTTGCAACATAGTTAAGGAAGAGTGTGAGTGCCATTTTTTAGCATAAGGAGTGAGCTTGTACTTATACATACTAAAACTAATATTTATATAATCTTATTCTTATACATTTGACAAATATTAATTAGGGCCTTGTTGATGCTTCAAAATGCACTACACGTGCTCTTCAGTGTTATGAACACTTCTCATTTTAGGATTTGAAAAATCCAAGGCATGAGTTATAGTTTCTGACAATTTGATGATGTTCATGGTGAAATAGAATTAGAGTATGAGAATTATCTACAATATTTTTTTAATTTGATGGTTGGGAGCCACCAAGGTCTAAATCTTTGGATATTTATGAGTTTGGTGGTTACCAAACTAATCTAAATGAATATTAACAATGATCTTTCGGTAAAAGTGAGTCTTGATAAAAATAATAAAATAGAAGGATAAGGTAGAAGGGAAATGTGATTGCAATTTCTCATCTCAAATATTATGAAAAAAATCTAATTACTTTGAGCACACATGAACCAATTTATAATATAAAATATCATGAACTTAGATTACATTGTAAATCAAGAAACATTTAGAGGAAATATATAAATCATAAGTAAGAACCAAGTTTACTTTAAACATTTCTATTGTAGTCTAAATAGCCTAAGCACATCCAAATGTAGAGTATACTTGAGATCTTTACATTTAATCTATAATTATCACAAATTAATAGCCCTATGACAAAGAACATGGCTCAAATTATGAAGAATCCTTCAAACTTAAAATGAAAACATGCAATTGAGAGATAGCATGGACATTTAACAAACTATCAAGACAATATTTTCAAAATTCCTTAGTTATATTACATGTTCTTGGTATATAATTTCTCAAAAGCTCTCTATTTATAAAATGGCAATCCTTTCCTATTTATAATAAACATAAGTGTGTCACCATTTAAATTTCTAAAAATATCACATGCAGGATAAAGATAGTTGTCCTTAATACAAAGACATAATGAAAAAGGCTATCATGCCAACTTGACAAGAATAAGTATATTCCAATAGACTAGCATATATTTTCCAAAAATAATATTATTTTATAAATTACATTGGTGGGCCCTTCAATTAGCCCTATCTAAGGTAGTCTTTCACCTTGGTGTATTGCTCTTTGATTAGCTCAAAATATACTATAGGCTTCATCAGACAATCCTCTTCTTGACTTGATAACTTGTCAAATTCACTATCAACCTTAGTCATGAGTTCCTTGATATATTTTTCTTCTATAATCTATTTCCCTATAGTAATAATGATGTCAAGGATATTCTAGTTATCCTTGGTAGAATGACCCTAATTATCCTTAACACCCTAGATTTGGATACCAACTCTCTACTTTAATTCTTCATCACTGATTAGGTCCATAGCAGTGGTTTGAGAAGGGTTTTCCAATAGGTTTCCCAAAAGTTTCTCCATTATAGTTACCAGGTCCTTGTCTTCCTTTATGAATTTGTTGACATTGTTGCACCAAGTGATCAAATCTTCTGACTTATCCATCAAAACTACCATGAGGATATCTAAAAGTCTAAGCTTGATGATCTTGAATTCAAGGGCCTACTTTGTCATATGCACCTTAATGAGTTCTATCATCTAAGCTTGAGAATATTACCATTGGGTGATTAAGGTTTGTGACATCTCAACTTGATGGTTTAAAGAACTCAATATAAGCTTGATGTTCTTGAAACTCTCAAATGTATCTAGCAAAGATTTATTCAGCACTTGTAGTGTGTCCTCAAGAATTTAAAGTAAGACCTAAGCCTCTAAATATTGCTTCTCCTTCTCCAAGTTGAAGATCATATACTTCATTCCTTAGATTTCAGCAAAGTTCATTATTGATTATGCCATTACCAAACTAGATACATCCTCTTGAAATATAAGATGTTCTCTTATTACCTTCCCTTGAATGGGATTTAAGCCCATAAATGGTTCCACCTTTTAAAAGGTGAACTCCTTGATGCCAATAGTAGCCTTCTTTGTCACTACTCTCAAGACTTGATGTTTCTATATTGAAGTGGACCTTTCGATTAGATTCCTTTAACTATAATTTCTCAATAACTTCTACATATGAACTCCCAGAGGCCCCTGGGGTGTCAATCCCTTAGCTCTCTTTATTGTGGAGGATTTAGATCCTTCTCTCTATTTGTCTATTCAAAGTGTCTTAGATCCATGGCTTGATACTGTCTTAAGCATCTATTCCAACATGAGTTAAAGCTAATGATAGAGAAAGAGATGGGATTTTATATAATTTCCCATAAATAAACTAGTCAGGTATGACTAGTCCATAAATAGGATTCTCATCACTAAAAAGGTTAACTTCATTGGTAGGGTGAGTGAAGATTAACCTAGGCTTCTTTTTAGGTGTTAGGGGTACCAAGGCCAATTCTATTTTTCCTTTTCCCCCATCTATTGGGGTCAAATATTTGCTTCTTGTATCAAAGGGATCCTCTTCCCTATCAGAACCATAGGTAGCTTTAATGTCAACCAGGGCACTCTCTACTATTTATCCTACCTCTAAGGCAATCATGATAATGACCTCCATTGGGGAAGAAGGTATCTATAGGGATGCTTTGGGTTAAGGACCTTCACCAAGTATATGCTCTATCTTAGGCTCCTTAATCACAACTTTACCCATTCCTTTTATATCCTTAGGTTACCCAACCTAGGGTGGCTTTGTCAATTCTACTCATTGAGGCTCAAAAGATTGTCCTCCAATAGGTGGCTCTTGATGGGAAGTCTTAGATGGTCCTAGAAATAAGTGATAATGCAAGGGATGTAGTTTCCATATCTCTCCTGAGGGCTTATTGTCTTTGACCAACCTATGCTCTAATTTGAATTTGTAGCCCTTGATATTAGATAAGACCTCTTCAAAGTACTTTACCTTTATGTAAATACCATCTCCCATACCTGGTTGATGTTTTTACTCGATATTTGGGACATTTTTATCCTAGATGTGGTTATCCATGTTTTCATTTGGGTTCCAAATCTTAAGGTCATCCAGTTGAAAATAAAAATAATTCTTGTGGATTACCATAATTTCTAGTTGCTTCTAATCTTTGATCATAATCTTGCCAATGTCCAGTGGAAAGGGGTGGACCTAAGCCTTCTTATTTTTCTTACATATCACATCCACTCCTTCGATGATTTGATAAGAAATTTATTTCTTTGAAAATTTATTTGGGACATGAATGGGCAATCTATATGGTTGAATCATGATTCCTTCTATCCTTATTACAGTGTAATCTGAATAGAACCATACATCCCCCATGGTTGCCACTTGTATTTTGATTAGAGGGTGGAGTATTGGCATAGGGACACCAATGATTGCCTCATAGATAGTTGGGAAAACACCATCACATATGAATTACATGTGGTTCATGTATTTTAAAATATTTAATTTGGAGTAGTGATGGGAAATAGTGGTTATATCATTAGGGGACCAATTTTGGATGTTGGGGAAATCAATAGAGGCTAAAAGTAAATCTAAAAGATAGGACATCATAAATATTTTCTTGGAGGTCCTTTTCTTGATGGATATGAATTGTTTCACCAATAAAAATATTTTTAAGCCTCCAATGGGAGGGATTAAATTCTACTCCAGCATGGAGTGAACATAAGATACCCAGACCTTGCTCACATAAGTAGTGGAAGGGGAACCAAAGGCTCTATTCAATAAGGTCATAGCTATCCTAATACCCTCCCTTAACTATATAATAATAATCCCACCATCAAGGTACATAAAAAAATGGGAGGCTTGGATTAACCAAGGTATGAGGACTGAATCCAAGTTTTGGGTGTTTGTCTACTCTCTTAAGGATGGGAGATCAACAGGAGGCAAGGGGAGCTTGTAATAAGTTTTAAAGGCTATAGGGTCAATGCATGAAACATTATTTTTGCTTCCCTCTTGAATCATCCATTCCCCATCTATTCTAAAATCAATAAAAATGGGAGTAAGGAGGTCGATACAATGTATTAACTCTAGTTTGGCTATAGCATGGTGAAGGCCTACCAACTAAATTAAGACTAGGTCATTGTATCTCTAGTGAAAAGTGGCATTCCTCTTTTCCTCCTAAGAAATTGGTTGAAATTCCTCCATAAGGAATAATAAATTAGACCAATTCCTAATTCTATGCACATTCAAGGCTATTAGTTCTAACTCCATGTCTTTGAACATCCTTCCTTCACTATCTAAAGTTAGATAAAGTTCTACTTCCATTTTAATCTATTGCCTACTTCCCACCATTTATGACACTCAATTATACTTGTAAGGTCACCAAGGGTTTCACTAGGGCACTTGCTTCAAGATTTAGTTGCACTATTTTAATTACTTTGTAATCATTTGAGCCAACTCAAGTCTTCTTTATAGAGGGCTCAAAGTTTTTGAGCTTTAATGGTAGAAATATCTAGCGCTTAATCTTATACATTATTTAGATTTGATGGGACCTTATTTTTATTCCTTCTATGTTTTCAATCTTACGACATCTTTGATTTTGATCTTCAATACTTACATGGAGCCTATCTGACATGGTTCCATGCATTTTCATGATAAATTTCATAAATGCTAATTGGAAACTAGATGTTGGTCTTCAAAAACCTTCTTTATTTCACTCTAAAAATATGAATCTAGGTCCTTGAATTTCATTGGTCCTTTGATCCTTAAGTTCATTGGTTATGCCACATGTCAAGGTCATACGGCCTTTAAAAAATCCTCAGGCTTAATGCATTATTGGATCAAATCTAGTGAGCAAGTGATCACTATTATATCTTTACTAGGCCCAAATCATTAACCGCATGCCTTTAGGATGTACATTGGCCATGCCTCAAGCTCTCAAAGCCTTTGAAAAGTCTTCAGGCTTGATGCACCATTAGATCAAATCTAGTGAACAAGTGATCATCATTGGATCCTATAAGATGCACACCATTTAATCAGTTCCATGAATATATAAACTTGGACTTAAAATGATGTTACTAAAGTCATTTTATGTTAAGAAACATAAAATAACATAGGTTAAGAACTTTTATGCTAAGTTTTCCTACATAAAAAATGCTAAGAATTCTTTGAAAGGATCTTTAGAAATTCCCCCTTTGCTTAGGCTTTGAAAATTTGTCCAAGTTAAATTTGATGGATTCAATAACATCAAATACATCCTCACAAATGTCAAATGATGGGAGCAAATTGGTCAACTTTAAAATAATGGAATTGTTTTGATCCAATGATTGAATGCCATGCATCAAGATTTCGATGTTAAATTTGATGGGTTCAGTAATGTCAAATACATCTTCATAAACATCAAATTATGGGAGTGAACTTATCAAATTTAAGATAATGGAATTGCTTTGATCAAATGATTAAGTGCCATGCATCAGGCTTTCAAGAATTTTTAAGGCTTCAGGGTTGATGCACACTATTGGATTAAATATTTTGAGGTAATGAGGACTACCATACCATAATTTAAGTGTTTGATAGTGATATTTTTCCCTTTTGGTGTCATTTTTAGTTTGCACCATTGGATCAAAATCTCTAATTGAGTGAGAAGTGTTAGATCTACAAAAGTGCATGAGATTCAAGTTAAGGCTTGATATGTATAAAGGTTTAGACCTTTAAAATTTGTTCATGATTACAAACATTAATGCATTTAAACCTTAATAATACTTAGTTAATCCAAAAGGGCTCTTGATTAGTAAAAGGGAAAAATTTCCAAGTCTTGATTTTATATTAACATCTGGTCATGTTGAAAAACATAATCAAAGCTCAATATAAAGTTAGACTTAGGGTTTTTTAATTAAAAGGAAATAAAATTTCCCACTAGACTTTTCATTAAAATGTTTGAATTCAAATCCCTAGGGTTTACTACTTAGGAACCCTATCTTTCTCCATGGAACCTACAACTAATCACCTTAAAGACAATCATTAACAACATTATTCCATGAAACATAATCACAACAATATACACCAAGGATCATATCTTATTTAATTGAATTTCCTTTAAAATTCAAGAGAGAATAATCCTTTCACATTCAATCTAGAACAAATATGTTTTGGAACATTCACAAGGGTCCCCTTTCAAAAAATCAAAAAAATATGGGGTATGTTGGTCTCAACAAAGGTAACTCACAGGGGAAACAAGAAATATGTCAAAACCCAAGGCTTTAGTTTAGACCTTTACATAATTTTTTTTATCCCACTTTGGCATTTACCATCTCCTAAATCAATTTTTGGTTGAAACAAGCTTCTTATGTGTAAAATTTGAACTTGGATATTAAAACAAAAACATGCAGTGTGTGCTTTGATTCCACTTACTATTTGTCATGATACTTCAAGAAATAACATCTAGGTTCATATCCTTTTGTCCATTGCATTTAAATTTGAGCATATTTAAATATTCTCTTAGGAATAATTGCTCTTAATTTAGGGGAGGCTTGGGCATTACTCTGCTACCATCTAGGTGTCTATATCCCTAACAGAGATATCTTTGGCTCTACGCATGGCCTTGCTCCACTACCAGCCAAGCATCCATAGCCCTAGTAGAGATTACCTAAATCACCTCTAACTTTTCATCTTTTGATTGAGCATTAAGTCTTTCTTTTAGTTTTTTTAAACAAAGGTTGGTAGCTAGGATAGCTAGGTTTAAGGATTTGGTCAAATGTCCTAGCCTTATGATACTCTCCTTTAGTTGAAACTTTAATCCTAGACAAGGATGTTTTTTAAGTGTAAGCATGAATGTGAATTAATAAATTGAATTCACATTATACACATATTACTCTTCTTAAAACCAAGATTTTGATTTAGAATAAGGTTTGAATATTTGTGGGACATTTAGCTCTTATTCCTATCTATGTCAGTGCCTTTGGTTGCATCATGATGATTTATCACCACCTCATGTTCAATTTTGTAAGATTCATACTCACACTTTGTGAGAAATTCCAAAAAAAGACAATCTATGAGACTTTACTATAACCAAGGTACACCACCAAGTAGAAAAGATGAAACACAAACAAATAAACAAAAAAATTAGACAAGCATAAGCAAATAAATATATACAATCCCAGCAAGAAAAAAACAAAGTAATAAAAGAAACTAACTAGCTTACCTACTCTAACCTTAACAATCTTACAAATTTTTTCCATGAAGACCCTTAGTGGGATAGCAGTAAAGTAATGTTTGAGGTATTACCCATTGTTGGGAAAAGTAAACTCTACTCCTTGAAAATCCTTCAACCTAAAAGTGTTGTTGCCTAAAATTTCTACAATTTGGTACAGGCCAATCCATAAAGGGGTGAACTTGCCATGTTTTCCTTTAGGCTCTTATGCCTTGTCCCACTAGGTATCCCTACCTAAACACCTTCACTTTGGACCTTTTATCAAACCATATTTTCATGGTTTATTGGTGCCTATTAAAGTCTACAAATGCCTTTTTCCCTGGCATCTTCTATTTGAATGATATCTAATAGCTTGGAATAAGAAATTTCCTCACTATCCTCCCTGTATTCTTGCATGAATGTGAACTTAAGAAACTTTAAGTGATGGGAAATATAGGATCCTGACCATATAATAACAAAAAAGGTGAAGCCTTGAGGGCTTGTTTGATCCTAATTCTATCTACCCATAATGCAAACTTAAGGAGTTTATGCCATGTTCTAGCTCTATCTTTAATAGACTTTTTGATGGATTTCATTGGGTTTTTGTTTTTGGATTTAGAAACACCATTTCCCTGAGGATATTTATTAGAGGAAAACATGAGTGAAATGCCTTGGTCATAAGCCATTCCATCATTTCAATGGATATGAAGGTAGATCCATTGTCACAAAGTAAATAAACTAGGGTTCCAAATCTAGTGCAAATATTTTCCTCTAAGAAATTAATTACCTATTATGTTCTGCATTGTTTAGTGGCTACTACATTAATCCACCTGCAATAGTCTGTAGAAGTTAGGACATATTTGTGATCTTTAGAATAATTTGGGTTGATCACTCCTATGAAGTCTAATCCCCATTATGAAAAAGGATTGTTCACCATCATAGGTTATAAAGGCATGGCTACCTTTGGCTCTTTTTGTTAAAGATCTGGCATGAATGACACTCCCTCACATGTTTGTGTGCATCTTTGAAAAGGGTGGGCCAATAATACCTAGTCCTGAGAATCTTGTGGGCAATGGTTCTCCTTAAAGGATGTCTACTACCCAAATTTTCATGGAAAGTAGACATGATTTGAGATGCCTCTTATTTTGATACACATCTTAATTAGATCCCTTCAAAGTTTTTTCTATAAAGGATTCCATCTTTGATGAGGTAATGGGATGCTTTGAGCCTTAAATCTCTCTTTTATTTTTTGGTGAGTCTTGGGGGATAACTACCTCTGATAATAAGATGAATTAGATATTCATACCATTTATTGGGTTGGAATTTATGTTGATCCACTTGCATGACATGGATTTTGGGGTAAATATTGGAAATCATCTAAACTAAGCCTTGACATTTCAATAATTTGGAATTTTTCATCTCTATATCATACTCTTGTAGGATTGACATACACTTGATTCTTCTTTCCCCAAGCTCATTCTGACTCAATATAAGTTTAGTTTCTAAGTCAGGTAAAATGGCATGCACCTTGTTTCTAAGGAGGTAATGTCTAAACTTTTTAAATACCTTTACCAAGGCATAGGCTTGCTTATCAATGATGGAATAATTTACCTCTACATTTTTGAAGTTAGTGCTCATGAAATCTATAGGGTGGACATTCCCATCAACCTTTTGAGTTAAGATAGTAGCCATAGTGTGGTCAAAATCAAATGAATATAAGAAAAACTCCTTTGAAAAGTTAGGACTTATCAAGACTGGGGCTTGATTGATTACTCTTTTAATATCAGCAAATGCTTTCTTGGATTCTTCATTCCAAGAAATTATATCATATTTATTAAGCATATCATTAAAAGGTTTGAAAACCTCAATAGAACCTAAAATAAGCTTCCTCATGAAGTTAATCTTGTGAAAGAATGACTTTAGTTCTTTCTAACTATTGGGCGGCCCAGTTTTAGAAATAGCCTCCACTCTATTAGGATCTATGGAGATCCCATCTTTGGTATTGACATACCCTAAAAATTTTCCTTTAGTGACATAGAATATGCTTTTTGGGGGGTTAAAAGATACACCATATTTTCTACATCTATCAAATACTTGTCTCAAATGAATGAAATGTTATTCTATATTCCTAGAGAATATTGTGAGATCATCCATATATATGATGATGCATTTTCCAATTAGACCTTGGAAAGCATGGTCTATGGCCCTCTAAACATTTTCCCCTACATTAATTAATCTAAAATTCATTCTCTTGTAAGTATATGTTCTCCATTTATTAGTAAAAACTATTTTCATCTTGTCTTCTATAGCAACAAGCACCTGGTTATATCCAAAAAATCCATCCAAAAAGGACATCATGGCAGATCCTAAAATAGCTTAGATAAATTGGTCCAAATAAGGCAAGGGGTAATTGTCCTTTTTATATACTTTATTAATATTTTTTAAATCTATGCATAATCTTATTTCCCCATATATTTTTTGACTGGGACTAGGTTTGCAACAAAAGCAAAATGCCTAATAGGAAACATGATCCTTGCATCTAGTAGTTTATTTACCTCTTTAAAGATCATGGATTCTAAAATAGGGTTAACTAGTATTTTCTTCTACCTAAAGGGTTTATAACTCTCTTGGAGAGGTATAGTATGAGTAATAACCCTTGGATCAAATATTTTAAGATCTTTATAGGACCAAGCAATTACATCCTTATATTTTGTAAGCAGCTTTCTAGCTTTCCTATTTTCTATTTTAGTGCAAGCCTTCCCTATATTCACCATTTGGAGTTGATCATGTGGGCAAAGGTTCATTACTTGATAGTCCTTACCATTTACCTTAGGTTTCTTAGGTGCTTCAAAAATCTTGTCAAAATCAAAAAGTCTTTCTAATGAGATCATCCCTTTAGGTATCTTATTGTCACTTAGTTGAATGATTTTACCATTAAGTTCCTTCTCAAAAAAAGTTTCATGAGATTCATCAATAATGTGAGCTTTAAAATCTCCATAATTAGTTAATAAATCCATATTTTATTGATCATCATTGAAAACTTGGAAGTGATTTACGTTTTTAGGGATTGAGGGACATAGTACAAGCTCAATACTAAGGTTCTAAGAATCATGATTAGGAATGAGGTTAGCTACAACAAAGGAAATATCATTATCAACTTTGTTATCTTCCCTTGGGATAGACAAGATATTGAAGGCATCAAAATATTCCACGAAGTCCCAAACTCTAAATTTGTACCTATTAAGGTAAGATATATTACACTATATAATATCTATAAACAAGGAGTTCCTTGACCCTGTTCTTGATGGCAAGTTGTAATCCTAGGATGAGAGCCTCATACTCAGCCAAATTATTGGTGTAAGGGAAATATAACCTATAAGATGCATGGTATTTTTTTATGCAGAGTCTATCAATACAATACCAGCCCCTGATCTTGATTTGCATTTGGCACCATCAACATATAACTTCCATAGGCTAGGCATTGGAGGATAGCTCTTGGAACTAGGTTCCTTTGTAGTTTCTAAAGTGAAAACTCCTAGATCATAATATAGGAAGTTTACCTTTTCATTGACAACATTATATTCTGTTATCATGTGTTTCATTATGGCTTCCCTTTCTACTCTTATTTAATTTAGCACACCTTTCAAAGGTATCCAAAAGTGTGATAAATCAAAAGACATGTACCCATTTAAGGCCTTAGTCCATTCTCTACTTAAGATCAATCCATAAGCATTAGGAATATCTACCACTTGTATGTCAATGAATTGTTGAACCCTTGGTTCACTAGCCAATTGCTTATGCATATTTAATAGTTCCCCAATGACCTTGACTCTAGATTTATCCAATTGAGTAACCACCCTATCAGACTCAATTGGTGTTAACCCAATTTGTTCACATATCCCAATAGGCATGATGTTGGTTGAGGCTCTAAAATCTAAAAGACAATTATGGAGATTCTTCCCAAATATGCTTACTATAAGCAAGAAGGGCAGGGACTCTGATTTAGTTACTTGCATAATTACATTATCATTATCACTTTTACAGGGCTTCCCAAGTTTTTTAGACAATGATTCCAAGATTAAATCTCTTTATTTTATAATTTGAGTTAGTCCATGTAGAGTGATGTTGGTTTTAATCTTTTTCATATCTTCCATAATATTATAACTAGTCTTGTTTGAAGGATCAATAGTAGGTTTGGAATAGCTTCCTTTGGGAGGTTTAGGATTATTCTTTGATATAGTGTATGGACGGGTCCCATAGTTTTTAGGTGGATTAGAAGTGGTCAATGGCTACTTTTTCTCCCTATTTCTCAAAGGATATGTCTTTAATAACTATTGTAATGCTTGAATCTCTTTAAGGATATTCTTAGGCTCATTATCTTCTTAAAAAGGGAATTGAAAAGTTTCTACCATATGCACTTGGTCAAATGGTTTAAATTTAGAAAGACCTATAGTAACATCATTATTTGAAACCACTTCAAATGTGTCAAGTTCCTCTTCAAAAGATTCAAAGGCTTTGTAAAATTTAATGTAGTCATTCTCACCATGCTTGGAGGTGGTATGCACCCTATAGTAGTCTGGTAAGGAAATATCGGTGAGATTGATATCCATAGTCCTTTTGCTAGAGGAAGGCTCATTAGCTTTATTATTGTACAAATTGTCATTCTAAAATCTATTTCTAGGCCTATTAAACTTTTGGAAAGTGAAGTTCCTTCCAGAGTTATCATTAGCATTACCAACTTGTTTTTCAAATTGAAAGAAGTTTGTGCTGAGCTTTTGGACCATTTTTAATATAGATTCATTCTCATTCTTTAGAGTCTTAGAATTTTGACCTTGGCTATTTTTAATGTCATTAACAGGCACTAAATCCTTTTGTTCATTGATATGATATCCATTGGTAGCTTGATGGCTCAAGAAGCCTAGGTTCTGATTAGGGGTAGCATGTCTAATAGGTAATACATTCAATGCAAGGAACTGACTTAATGTTGGAGTATTTTCGTTATTATTTAGTAAAAGGTTTAATGTAGGGATTTAAGGATTAACATTTGGGATAAAATAATCCATCTTCCCTTGGGGCTACATTTGGTCATTAATAACCATTACTTCAAAATAAGCTTGAGCCAATGTAATGATAATTGGGATAGCTCTTTTAAGAAAAACAAAATTCATGGGGTCAACAACATCTTTGTAAACCTCTAGAGCCAAGGCTTTATTAGGTTTATATGGATCCATGGTCTGACTAAACATCTTTTGAAACCTAGCATTGAAGGACATAATAGGTTCACTTGTATCTCTCTAAATAGTTTTGAATTGATGATATATGACATAGGGGCTTATGATATTTCCAAATTGATCAATAAAGATAGTGTCAAAATTTATTCCATGAGATAATACAATTGTCAAGAAAATTAAGGAACCATTCATATGAAGCATCTTTGAATGTAAATGGAAACAACCTACATGCTACATCTTCATGAATAATGTTTAACAATATCAATTTAGCTTTGAAATATTTAACATGTTATTCCATAGTTGCAATACTAGTTGGATTAAATATTAGAAAATATTTTTTAGGATTATGTGGTAAGTCACAAACCACACCTAGTATAATGATAGAGTAAATTCCAAGCCATGCCATATTTTTATGAATATTGAACACATGAATCCCTTGTAAGGGTGAAGATGGAAAATATTTAGAATGCATATGCCTTCCTCTATCTTTCTTAGTTTTTATATGAATTTCTAGCTCGAGCAAGGGATCTGGTCCTAATCCTTGGAAATTCCAACTTTAAGATTATAGATCATATTTAAAATATGATTATTTAAATTAGATATTCATAGATAATCAATAATCAACTTGTATATCTTATTTTTCAAGTATTTTCTCATAAAAGGACAAAGGACATCAATCTTTGATTGAAAGAGCTCAAAGATGTGTTGAATCATGTAAATATGATCATTATTTGCAAATTATGACTCAAATAAACTTCCTATTGATAAATAATTGTCAATTTTAACTAGAACAAGCCATCTTAATTTCACACACTAATGAATTCTTAGCATCAAAAGTTGTATTTACTAGAATTAAGCATATGTATTCAAAGAATATCACTCTTTGTCTAAGTAGACCTAAAGACTGGTATAAAATGATGAAGGTCACCAATATTTACATAGTTTATGCTAAATGAAACACAAAGATGTAAAATATAGAGTGATATTTGACCAAATACACCAAAACTAATAAAGACCTTTAAAGATTTGTAGCCCTCCTAGCACCAGTGGAGCCTTTTATTGATGCTTAAAAATGTACTATAGGTGTTCTTCAATGTTGATGAACAATTATAATTTTAGGATTTTAAAAATCCAAGGCATGAGTTTTAGTTTGTGATAATTTAGTGATGTATGTGGTGAAATAGAAGTAGAGTATGATAACTATCCACAATATTTGTTTAATTTGGTGATTGGGAGCCACTCGAGTCTAAATATTTGGATCTTTAAGAATTTGGTGATTTATATACTAAATCTAAATGAATATTAACAATTATATTTAAGTTAAAGTGAGTCTTGATCAAAAAAAGAAAAGATAAGGGTAAGGTAGAAAGGAAATGTGATTGCAAGTTCTCATCTCAAATATTATGAAAAAAATCTAATTACTTTGAGCACACATGAACCAATTTATGATATAAGATAGCATGAACTCATATTACATGATAAATTAGTCAAAATTTAGAGGAAATTAATAAATCATAAGTAAGAACCAAGTTTACTTTAAATGTATTCTATTGTAGTCTGAATAGCCTAAGCACATCTAAATGCAAAGCAAATAAAATGAAGTATACTTGTGATCTTTACAGTTAATCTAGCATTAGTACAAATAAATATCCCTATGACAAAGAATGTGACTCAAAGTAAAAATAATCCTTCAAACATAAAATGACAACATGCAATTGAGAGATAACATGGATATTTAATAAACTATCAAGACATTCTTTTCAAAATTCCTTAGTTATATTAAATTTTCCTAGTATACAATTGCTCAAAAGCTCTATGTTTACAAAATGTTAATCCCCTACCTATTTATAAAAAACATAAGTGGGTCACCAATTAACTTTATCCAAATATCCACATGTAGTATAAGGATAGTTGTCATTAATACAAACACACAATGTGAAAGACTATCATGCCAACTTGACAAGAATAATTATATGATAAAAAAATTAGCATATATATTACAAAAAGAATATTATTTTATAAATTGAATTGGTTGGCCCTTTAATTAGCCCTATTTAAGGAAGTCTTTAACCTTTTTTATTTCTCTTTGATTAGCTCAAAATTTACTATAGGATTCATCAAACAATCCTCTTCTTGACTTGATAACTTGTCAATTTCACTATAATCCTTAGCCATGAGTTCCCTAATACATTATGCTTCTACAATCTACTTCCCTATAGTAATAATGATGTTAAATATATTCTGATTATCCTTGGAAAAATGGTCTTGATTTTCCTTAATACCCTATATGTGGATACCAACCCTCTACTTGAATTATTCATCATTGATCAAGTCTATAGTAGTGGTTTGAGAAGGGTTCTCCAACAGGTTCCCCAAAAGTTTCTCCATTTTGGTTACTAGGTCCTTATCTTCCTTAATGAAGTTGTCAACACTGCTACACTAGGTGATCAAATCTTCTTACTTATCCATCAAAAATACCATGAGGATATCTAAATGTCTAAGCTTGATGATCTTGAAGTCTAGGGCCTTGTTTATCTTATGCACCTTGATGATTACTATCATCTAAGCTTGAGAATCCTACCATTGGGTTATTAAGGTTTGTGCCATCTCATCTTGATGGTTTAAAGTCATAAATATAAGCTTGATGTTCTTGAAATTTTCAAATGTATCTAGTAAATATTTATTCATCACTTTATGTATGTCCTCAGGAATTGAAAGTAGGACTTGAGCCTCTAAATCTTGCTTCTCCTTCTCCAAGTTGAGGATCCTCTATTTCATTCCTTGTATTCTAGCCAAGGTCATTATTGATTATGCCATTAAAAAACTAGATACATCCTCTTAAAAGATAGGATGTTCTCTTGCTACCTACCCATGAATTGGAGTTAATCCCATAAATGGTTCCACCTTTTGAAAGGTGAACTCCTCAGTGCCAATAGTAGCCTTCTTTGTCACTACTCTCTCAAGACCTGATGTGTCTAGATTAAAGTGGACCTTTGGATTAGAGTTATTTAACTATATCTTCTCAATAACTTCTACATTTGAACTCCCAAAGGCCCTTGGGGTTTCAATCCTTTGGCTCTTCTTATTTTGAAGGATTTGGATCCTTCTCTCTGCTTGTCTATTCACAATGTCTTAGATCTATGGCTTGATATTGTCTTTAGAATCTATGCCAACTTGAGTTAAAGCCAATGATGGAGAAAGAGATGGGATTTTTTGTAATTTACCATAAACAACCTAGTTAGTAATGGCTGGTCTATAAATAGGATTCTCATCACTAAAGAGGTTAACTTCACTGGTAGAGTGAGTGAAGGTTAACCTAGGATTATTTTTAGGTGTCAAGGGTTCTAAGGCTAATTTTTCTTATCTTTTTCCCCCATCCAATGGGATCAAATCTCTGATTGTTGTATCAGAGTGATCCTATTCCCTATTAGAACCATAAGCAGTTATAATGTCAATTAGGGCACTCTCCACTTTTTCTCCTACCTCCAAGGCAATCATGCTAATGACCTCAACTAGGGAAGAAGGCCTTTTCAAGTATTCTTAGGGTTGAGTAAATTTTCCAAGTATATACTCTATCTTGGGCTCCTCAATCACAAATTTACCCTTTCCTTTTATATCCTTAGGTTGCCCTACCTGGGGTGGCTTTGTTAATTCTACTCATTGAGGCTCAAAAGATTATCCTCCAATAGGTGGCTCCTCATGAGCAGTCCCAGATGGTCCTAACAATAAGTGATAATGCAATGGATGTAGTTTCCATATCTCTCCTAAGGGCTTATTATCTATAACCAACATATTCTCTAATTTGATGTTGTAGCCCTTTACCCGGGATAAGACCTCTTCAAAGTTATTTGCCTTTGTGTAAATACCATCTCCCACACCTACTTGATGTTTCTACTTAGTCTTTAGGACCTTTGTATCCAAAATGTGGTTGGCCATGTTGTCATTTGGGTCCCACATCTTAAGGTCATCTAGTTGGAAATAAAAATAATTCTTGTGGAACACTATAATTTCCAACTACTTCCAATTTTTTATCACAATCCTACCAATGTCTAGTGGAAAGGGGTGGACCTGAGCATTCTTATTTTTCTTGCATATCCCATCCACTCTTTGGATGATTTGACAAGCAATTTCTTACTCTAAAATATTATTAGGGACATGAAAGGGCAATTTGTACATTTGAATCATTATTCCTTATATCCTTATTACAGTGCAATATGTATGAAACCATGCATCCCCCATGGTTTCCACTTGTCTTTTGATTAAGGGGTGGAGTCTTGGCATAGGGACACTAGTTATTACCTTATATATAGTTTTAAAAACACCATAATATATGAATTACATGTATTTCCTTTATTTTAAAATATGCAATTTGGAGTAATGATGGGAAATAGTGGTTCTACCATTAGGGGACCAATTTTGGATGTCAAGAAAATCAACAGAGGCCAAAAGTGAAACCAAAAGGCAGTAAATCATAATAATTTATTGGAGGTCCTTTTCTTGATTTTTTTGAATTGATTTTACATGAAAAATCTTATTAAGTTTCCAATAGGAGGGGTTAAATTCCACTCTAGCATGTAGTGAACATAAGATACCCAGACCTTGCTCACATAAGTAATGAAATGGGTACCAAAGGCTCTATTAAATAAGGTCATAGCCATCCTAACACCTTCCATAAATTTTAAAATATGAATCCCATAATCATGGGACTTGAAAACATGGGATCCTTGGATTAACCAAGGTGTGAAGACTGAATCCAAGTTTTGGGTGTTTGTCCATTCTCAAGGATGGGAGATCAACATGAGGCAAGGGGAGCTTGTACTAAGTTTCAAAATCCATAGGGGTGATGTATTCAACATTATTAGTGATTCCTTATTGAATGATCCATTCCCCATCTATTTTTCTATAAATAAAAATGGGAGCAAAGAGGTCAATATAATGCATTACCTCTTATTTAGTTATAGCATGGTGAAGGCCTACCAGCTGAATTGAGACTAGGTCATTATATCTCTGGTGCATAGTGAAATTCCTATTTTCCTCTTAGGAAATTGGTTTTAATTACTCCACAAGGAATAATAACTTATACTAGGTCCTAATTTCATGCACATTCAAGGCTATCAAGTCCAACTCTATGTCCTTGAAGATCCTTCCTTCATGATCTAAAGTTAGATAAATCTTTGCTTCCATTTTCATTTGTTGTCTACCTATCACCATTGATGAAACTTAATTATAATTTTAAGGTCAATAAGTGTTTCACTAGGGCACTTACTTAAAAATTTAGTTTCACTATTTTGATTGCTTTGTAATTAATTGAGCCAACTTGGGTCTTCTTTATAAAGGGCTTAGGGTTTTTGAGCTTTAATGGTACAAATATCTAGCTCTTAATCTTATACATTCCTTATATTTTATGGGACCTTATTCTCTTTACATCTACATTTTCAATCTTAGGATATATTTTATTTTGATCTTCCATGCTTATGTGGAGCTTATATGGTGTGGATCCATGCCTTTTCATGGAAAATTTAATAAATGCTAGTTGGAGACTGGCCATTGGTCTTCAAAAACCTTCTTTATTTCACTCTAAAAATCTAAATCTAGGTCCTTTCATTTCATTGGTCGTTTTATCCTTAAGTTCATTGGTTATGCCACATGTCAATCTCATGGGGCCTTTGAAAATTCGTCAAGCTTGACACATTGTTGGATCAAATCTAGCAAGCAAGCGATCACCATTAGATCTTTATTGGGTCCAAATAATTAACTGCATGCCTTTATGATGTACATTGGCCATGCATCAAGCTCATGAAGCCTTTGAAAATTCTTTAGGATCAATGCACCATTGGATCAAATCTAGTGAGAGAGCAATCATTGTTAGATCCTACAAGATGCACACCTTTTAATCAATTCCATGACTATATAAATAGAGACTTAAAAGAATGTTCCTAAAATCCTTTTATGTTAAGAAACATAAAATAACTTAGGTTAAGACCTTTTATGCTAAGTTTTCCTGTGTAAAAAATGATAAGAATTCCTTGAAAGGGTCTTTATAAATTTCCCCTTTGCTTAGGCTTTGAAAAGTTGTCCAGGTTAAATTTTATGGGTTTAATAACATCAAATATGTCCTCATAGATGTCAAATGATGGGAGAAAAGTTTTCAAATTCAAGATAATGGAATTACTTCAATCCAATGACTAAATGTCATGCATCAAGCTTTCAAGGTTAAATTTGATAGGTTTGATAATGTCAAATACATCATCATAGACGTCAAATGATGAGAGCAAACTTGTCAAATTTAAGATAATAGAATTGCTTTGATTTAATGATTGAGTGCCATGCATTAAGATTTCAATAATTCCTGAGGCTTTAAGGTCAATGTGCACCATTAGATTAAAGATTTTGAGGTAGCAAGGACTGTCAAATCATAATTTGATTACTTAACAGTGATTGGTTTCCCTTTTAGTGTTGGCTTTGGTTTATACCATTGGATAAAAATATCTTATTGAGTGAGAAGCATCAGATCTACAAAAATGCATGAGTTTTAAGTTAAGTTTTAATATGTATAAAGGTTTAGCCTAAGGTTTAGACCTTTAAAATTTGTTCATGATTACAAACATGAATAGATTTAAACCTTAATAAGACTTAGTTAATCCAAAAGGGCTCTCAAGTTTTAAAAGGGAAAAAGGTCTGAGTCTTGATTTTATATTAACATTTGGTCATGTTGAAAAACATATCAAAGCTTAATTAAAGTTATGCTTAGGGTTTTTTAACTAAAAGGAAATAAAATGTTTTGTTAAACTTTTCCCACAAACATTTGAATTCAAATCCCTATGGTTTACTACTTAGGAACCCTAGATTTCTCCATGAAACCTGCAACTAATCACCTTAAAGACAATCATTAGAAAAATTAGTCCATGAAACATAATCTCAACTAGATACACTAAGGCTCATGTCTTTTTTAATTAAATTACCTTTAAAATTCAAGAGAGAACAATCCTTTCACATTCAATCTAAAACACAGATGTTTTGAAACATTCACAAGGGTCCCCTTTCACCAAAAGCAGAAAAATTGGGGGTATGTTGGTCTCAACAAGGCCTACCCTTTAATTCTATATATCCATGCTACCAAAAGGCTCACATTCTCTATCTCACTGTATCTAAATAATTATTTATTAATTTTATCCATATCATTATAATGACCCTAGCCTCATAAATTACACAAAAAGCTCAAAACTTGATAAACATATTTAAGTGTCTTTTTCATACCCGTACATTTTTTATATCCTTCAAGACACTACCATCCATAAAGGGACACTAATGTTGATGGTAGTGTCTATATCCTTATCTATTATGCAAAATTCATCCAAATTGAAAATGATTTGAAACCTATGGGTTGGTATATTTATCTTATTGAACCCTACTATGAGATACTTTCAAAATTTGTAGTATAAATACAAGTATAAGCCTTATTATTCCCAATCTAGAAAATATTAATAAAACACTTACTAAATTTAAATCAATCAACTTCACAACCAATATATTTTCCCTATTCATCTCTAGTTTCATATCAAGCATAGGAGCATTCATTTTTACAAATTCATTCCAAGGGTGAACAAGGGTAAAGAGTTAGGTTTTAATTAATAAATGAAAAGTGATAACCTATATCCCATATCTAAATACACTAAAAAAATGTGATAAAAATATATAATAGTGAAGTTGGTCACATATAGATCCAATCATTATTTTGTAATGTAAACCTGCATTAAAGTCAAACACTAGCATCAATGGTAGTGTCTAGATCTGATGGTAGTGTATAAAGATATAAAAATGGAATTTATAAAATCTAATGAATGATCTAGAATACTGATCCTACATATTTTACACCAATTTCTAGTCTAGATCTACCTACACATAGTAAACTAGCTAAGTACCATTGATTCTTATTTATTTAATATATTCTAATGTTTTTACTCTACTATTTTTAGTAATCTCAGTTGTATAAATTAATAATTTTGTTCATCTAAGTTTTATATTAATTGGCCTACTATATATTATTTTATCTCCCTTGTGTTTGAACTATTTGCATATTTCTTAATCCTATACCACACCATAAGAATTTAGGGTTAAACATTGGTGAAGATCACTGAGTCTTCATATACAACCATTGTTTTATGTAGGGTTATTTAGCTTTATAAGGTTTCATATTTTATTTATAATATATTTCATTATTTATTTTATCAAAGATAAAATAAAGGTATCCCCCATGGAAAATTTTATAAAATCAAGCATAACCTATAAGCAAGAAGAGGAATACATTTTTCAAGCCATAAATATTGAGTGTAAATAATTCAAATACTACCAAATGAGAAAAAATTGGCATGTGTGATACCTTACATTTCAAAACATATTTCTCAAGGTTCTAATATCTACCATCTCACTTCTCACAATTTTCAAAGGTCTATGTTGGGTTTTATGGTCCATGTTATTAATAACGAACAAGGTAGGTCATCACATCATGGTGATAGTTAACATGTTCATCAAACTCTTAAAATAAATTTGGACACACATGAGCCAAATATTCCTTTATTTGATCATAAAAAAAATTCAATGTTCATAGGGATATATTGACCTCTTTGAAAACAACAAATGATGGAAATATTCCTCAATACAAAATAATATAATTACCAAAGGTTCCTAAATTATTAAATAGTGAAATCATAGTGCATGATAAGAACTTAAAAATTTTATTTTTTGATCATGAAAACTTTAAAAAAAAATTTAAAGATTTCATGGCTTCCTTTTAACTCCTAAAAAATGCAAAATTACCAAAATTTATCACATTTACAAACAATGTGCAATTACCAAAGGTTCCAAAATATTCAAATGATACAAACTTACCAAAGAATCCAAAACTCTTACATGATATACCACTACCAAAGTTTTAAAATAAGGTAACATTACCAATTTTACTTAAACTTTTACTTGACAAACCTTTACCAAAGGTTCCTAAATTTTTAAAAGATACATCTTCTCCAAAAGTTCTAAATATTTAATGAAGATAAATTACCAAAAATTTCAAATGTTACAAGCGATACAAAACTCAAAGAAAATGATCATAATGATGAGACATCTATTGTTCCTTAATTTCAAATAAGTTATGAATTGTACCTAATGATTACATATTTGTAAACTTCAATAATTCTTACTACTTATTTGATGTACATGATGAGTATTATAAGATAACTCCAAAGACAATTTTCAATTCTCAAAGTACAAATGAGATATTATAATGCTACTACTAGTGACAACATTATCCAAAACCAAATTATTTCAAAATTATCATTTGAATATCATTTTACACAATATTTTATCATTCCAATATTTCCTTAATTGTTTGTAGATGAAGATCCTTCCCAATATATATGTCAATATGTACATTCTTTTGAAAATTGGGCTAAATATGACCAAATATTGTTAAAATCATCTCATATGAGCCTTATAAATGAAGCTTGTGATTGGTTGTATAGTTTACCAAATGTTTTATTCTCATCCGTTAATACACTTAATGTTCCAAATTTTACATTGTAACATTTTTAAATGATGATGAATCTCTTCAAGATTATGTTATTCAATTAAAAATGCATCATATTCCTTAGCATATCAATTTTCATATTTAGAACTAAAATTCATATTTATTAGATGTCTCACTTATCCACTAAAGGAAATGACATTACATAAAAATTTTACCTCATTTACCAATTTATACATAAATGTGCATAGATATTCTTGTTTCCTACTCAAATATAAAAAATACCTGAATCTATATCCTATAAATTAAAAATGATTTGTTCATGATAAATATGATGGGAATGAATTACCAAGTGAATATAATGAAAAAACATATGGAATCACAAATATTTATATGAAACCTTCACAAAATTTATTAAATATGATACCAATACTAAATGGACAGACTCTGAAAATACTTCTAAATTCACCTAATAAGAAGCATCCTCACAAGAAGGATTTAACAATCACATTATTCATGGGAGGATCTTATTTTCCACATAAACATATTTATCTTAAATAAGAATAAATATTTTGTAATAAAATATATTTGGCACAACTTGGTTATACTATCAAGGACTTACATCATAAACAAAGTTGTAAGAATTCATTAGGATACATAATATTACCAATTAAGTATGGACCATGTGTTATCCAAAACAAATTATGGATCATGATACATATAACTCAACACAAATTTACATTGGATTAATTTTGGATATATCAAATGAATTCTAAAATAGATCAAAACTAATGAGGTATTTCATTCTCCTACAAGGGAATATTAATTCACATACCACATGATGGTGATTTTTCTAAGAAATTAAGGAAAGAAGATGGGCATGATATGAACCTTTTTCACTAAATACTCTCCAATAATAACAAACTTGATCCATTTGATGCATGTTAATCAAACCATTCCAAAATGTTCCAAAAATACAAAAAAACATATTCCAAAAATAAATCAAAAAAATAAAAAAATAGCATTCCTAAATTTTAGTAGCTCCTTGGCATATATGTTGTTTGATTTTTTTTATTATATATCATATAATTTCATTCTTATATATGTATATGTGTCACATAAATTTGAGTGTGATACAAGCATATCCAGACATGTAATATATGCACTACCAGATGTTGGACCTCTCCTCTAGCTGTGTCATATAGTACATTAGGGGAATTTGCCTTATTTGATCATGATTTATATAGGTTACATATTTTTTATTAGAAATTATACATTATCATGTTTTAGCTTATATACTAATGCTTACACGTGTCTATATCCAAGCTCATATCTTTCATAATGTACTTGATATGATATACTACATAATGTTTTTGCTAACACATATATGTAGGGACAAGTATAATATGACTATATTGGTTACTTATATTTCATTTATTCACATTAACACTACCTTTAGTGTATTGCACTACATGTTATGTCTTGCTTGAGGATCATTTGAATATGTTCCTTGCTTATTGGCCCATGTGCCATTGTATATTTTTTAGATATTTTAATATGTCATTCTATGTTGATTGGACATTTAAATATGTCATCCATTTTATCTATGAGGAATTTTAACTTGTCCATTGTATGAGGTATCCTTTGACCATTAATTTCATTACAATGAGTTCTCTTGTGTGTGTTCTTTATTTTTTATTGAGTTTGTATTGTTACTCTCTAGACATTTACATAATCTATATCATACATCTTAAGACTTGATGTGATCACATACTGTGAGATAAATTGATGCATATATTTCAACATGTTATCTATATATGTTATTATTGGTGTAAAAAAGGGCACTTTTAGTATTTATTGGTTTATGACTCACCTAATATGAAGTGCCATAAATTCACCAATGGTTATAGATATCACCATAGAAATGGTGAATCTCCTCTAATTTTGACATGGGAATTTACCTCGTAGGATATGAGAAATTTATGGGTTGTTTTGTACTTTTTACCTCAAAGCACAAAAGGAAATAAAATAGAAAAAAATAAAATGGGAGAAACCCACAATTAGATAACAATAGAGAACCACTGGCATGACTCAAGATTAAACAAAGTAAATGGAATTATTTGTTCTCACATATGAAATAACATAGAATTATCAAGGGTTTTAGTAATAAAATGCATACCTATAAACATAAAGTCTCCTCACAAACCTAATTACACACACTTGGTACAAGGTTTTAATGAGATCAAACACATAGAAACTTGTGGACATCAAGAAATATTATATGGGGGTTTTCAATACAAAGTTTAGAAATACCACAAATTGCATATAATAAAATGAATTCATAATTTTAATGGAGTCTTCATATACAAATAGAGATTCATAATTCATAAACAAAAGATATTAAAATCTACAAACACCTCAAAATATTCTCACATTCTTGCTTGCATTTCATTGCTCCAATCTAGAAATAACATGGCTCCACACAAAGTTACAACTAGCTCTCTCCATGATCTTGTGAAAAAGAAGAACCTATACAAATTTTGGATTTTTTCCTTTTGTATAATCTTTCCCTTTAGAAGATGAAAAGTCATTATTTTGACTTTATTTTTCTTTTCTTTTTATTTAGGTAAATTTATAATATTAAAATATACTTTTCAATTTACGCTTGCACATAATATTAATTTTAAAAAGAATTAATATACTAAATGGCCCATAAATAAATAGTCATTTAATGACTTTTTTAAACACTAATCAATTATTAAATAATTAATAACATAATTAAATTAATTGATTTCATGTCAAGCTCATGTCAATAAATCTACAACTTAATACATGTGATCTAATCAAAGGTGTTTCCCTATCCATTGTGATATGGGGCATGTTAAATTCTATATAATATAAGACAAAAGTCAAAATTATGGGAAATGGTAAATGGGGTAGTGTAATTTGGATGGTCAAATTTCTCTACAATAGTTGGATCTAACTATGGGACCGCCTTCCCTAGCAAAATGCAAGAGAACTCCAGAATAAGTTAATGGCCTATGCCTCATAAAACCTACTCAATATACCACTAATCTCACTTCATGATTTGACCAACTGGTATCCATTTCTCCTATCCAAATTATATGGTAATTAACATGAGCTATCAGGCCAAATTCATGATCAAAAACTCTACCTATCTTCTTATAGAAACACATGTTGCCTTCATCTCCCAAGATAATTTTTTGATTTTAGCATCTCAACTATGCATACTCAAGAATAGTTTGAGACCATAATTCTAAATTTGTCAATGGTTTCACTCAAAATAGCTAACATTAAACTATTTGTGATTGATTCTCTCTTTTCTAGAGCTTCTTTTGATGGTCTCATCTTCTCTCACTAATTAATATTTTTAATTTATTATTAGGGGAATATTTGGAAGAACACTCTCCTTTATTATTGAATAGGAGCTTATAATCCATACTTATCTTTGTTTTCAATTTGATGTTATCATAATCCTATGGTGTAGATCTAGTTTAAACCATCAAAAAACCATCCACCAAGTATTATTTATGATGTAACCCTATGTAAGTGATCCATTCCTACTAATTGGGTGCTCAATATTGTCACTTTTATCTCATTGTAAAATTTTGTGAGCTATTTTAATTTCATCATGGTGTTCATAAATTATAAATGAGTCATATATTATATTGATATATCATTTCCCCATATCTATACTCATCACAACATGTTCTTCAACCCAGGTTGTATTAACTATTTGAGGGAGAAAAAACTAATCTTTTGACATATTACTTCATATTTATGACACAGGTTCACCATTTTTAGCTTCAACAAGAATGACCACATCCAAAAATATTTGATGCATTAACAAAAAATTCCTCTCAATCTTTAGGGCAGCATCATGATGCTTTAAAATCTCATACATAGTATCAAGAACATGACCATGGCCCTATTTTTTGATGGACTTTTAGAGTAATTTTTCACTCTCCCTTATTTAAAAAAAATATTTTGAATGGATTTGGCATGCATAATTTATTTGACCAAATGTCACAATGAAATTGATATGTATGAAACATTGGCCTACTTATCTTGTCATAGTTAGGAGAAATGTTGTTTAATTTGGAATTTGCACCAATTAATTTACATTTGGCTTTACTTTAAGGTACCACATGAAAAAATTTACAAATGCCTCATTAAAATTTATCCTCCATATTGAGTAGAAGCAAAAATAGAGTAAACTATTTGAAAAAATGTTTCAAAGAATTCAACTTGTTTCATCATCAGCCTTCTACTTGGCACGGGTCTGGAGGATACTTATTATGGTGATAGACTTGAATCTACACCTACAAACTACCTTTGTTTTATTATTTTATTATTTTGATTCCTCAATTTACATCCCCATGTGACTTATTTGATGAAATGCCTCACTAAGACACATCAGTCTTGAAATTTCACCCAATTCACTTCATCATTGGCTAGGAGGATGCTAACAAGGGTAAAAGTTTTGGATTTACACATGTTAATTACATTTTTTTTTTTAAAATTGAATTGGAAACATATACCCATAGTTGTATACATGCCAATTGAATTTACATTGGTTCCATGGTTGGTATTAAACTATTTTTAAAATGTCTCATTACATTTGTACCTAAGATGTCTTATTAAGCCTTTCCATGTCACCCCTTCAGATGCCTCAAGATAATTCATCTTTGCTTTCATAGCATTCTCAGTTGGAGTGATAGTCAAAATACTCATGCCTCCTCTTTTGTCTTTTATAGACTTATTAAATAAATTTGAATGCATGTTATATACTTTGAGATATATTTTGCAAGCCACTTCATTCATTTAGGACCTCCATTTTCATTTGGTTAATTTCATTCCATGATGTTTTTTCTCATTTTTGGTTTGTCTATATAAATGCAATGATGAAACTCCAACATCCATCTAATTGGTCACACCAAATGTGGATATAACATTTATAAAACTTGCATCATGCCTATTGAGTCTATTTCACTAAGATTATTCTAAATTTATAATCCCTAATCAGAACCATCAATATCAACTATATCTCTCACTTGTTTATTGTATATATATATATATATATATATATATATATATATATATATCATTTGAATTCCAAATTGATACTCAAAAGAACTTTTCATTTAAACTTTATAGTGCCTACCACTAACATTTAGGGATTCAACCCTAAAGGCCCACTTGCTGAAGCAGAAACAGAGATTTTTGAGAAAGAAAATTCTGAGATAGAAGGTAATGGACTACAATTAGAAACCATAATACCTACACAAGGAATAGATGATTTGATAGATTTATCAAATCAAATCGTACTCTACCATAGGGTAGAGGATCGAGGGAGAGATGTTGATGGCAAAGCAGTGCTAGAGGAAGGAGAAATCTTGGCTGAAGTTGGAAATAAATTAGAGGAGAGAGATTTTCTTGTTTCTCAATTCAGGGAGATTTAGGTTGATAATGACTTCCCTTTGGATGAGTTTCCTATGAAAGATAATGGAGAAGACTTAACGCATTTTCTAAACCAAAGGAAAAGGGCTGAAAAAAGGACCAATACTAAGGGAGTAGAAACCAGAAGCAGCAAATAAAGGTGAAACATCTGACTTCTTCTCTAGATAAATCTAAAAAAAGAAATGAGTGGATTTTAAAGGTGAAATCAGATGTTGGTTCTCTGATCAAACCTGGAAGAAGATCCCTGAAGAAAACCAGAGAGCTAAAAAGTAAGCAAAATATTGCTGATGGAAGGCAGGCAATGATTCTAGATTTTACCCCTAAAAAATAGTTATTAAATCATTACTTGGAAATTAGGGGGCTGTATTTAAAATGGACATTTATGTTGTCCCAGTATTACCTTAGGGTGTTGCTACTTTTTAGTAGGATTCAGGAGTGCTTCTCCTAGTGTATGTCAACGCTTTATCTTTTTTTGATTCTGTAATAGGGTTTCGGGGCCCCTTCAAAACCTTTTTTTACCTTAATCTAAAACATTTAGGGATTCAAATTGACAACGTGCCTACTTCATTATGTGGCCAATTATATGTTCTTTTCCATGAAAAATAATATGCATACCCTAATTATCAATCATATTCATTATCTTTAAAAGTAAAAATGCTTTTTCTTCATTATTTTGGATTGCATTCACACCTTGAGCTTTTTCTTCTTCATGTTTGGATTCAACATCACTTTTTATGGCCATGAGTTCACTATCTATCTCTAGATAAAGTAAAGAAGCTAATTGTTCCCCAATATAAGACTCTAATTATTGATAATATTGACTAATATTTACAAGCATATTTTTCTTTGTGTGAATTCCTTAAATGATAATTGTTTTGAAATGATAGAGATGCAACCACTTAAGACTAAAGTTTCAACCATAATGCATATATCCATGTGCATACTTATATATATCTCTATAATTTTTCCATAATTTAAAGAGAACATTATGATCAGAAAGAGTCTTAAAATTACAAATATCACCCAATAACCATGTGGTATTTTTTAAAATACAACTAATAGATACACAATAACACCTTAGGTTATATTGGAATTATTCCCTAAATTCCTTAGATAGTGGGTAGCATTAAAATAGTAGGAGTGAGTGTTCCATCACCAATCACCACGCAAGTACCAAACATGAAAAATATAAGTAGTATTCTCTAAAATTGACATTGTTTCTTAATTCAAATACCCAAAAAATCATAACATCTACATCTTCTATGTCCATGACATAGATTTTATACCTCAAGGCCAAAATAAATCCTACTAACAATTCCACATGCCATCTTGGCAAATACTACACTCAGATACTCCATTCATTTATCCAAACTCATCCTCAAGTTTCTTTGTTGCCCTTTCCAAAAGAGTTAACAATCCATAGAAAAGGTTGAGCCTTGTTATTAAATCAGCCATTCTAGCACCACAGTCATAAGACCATGAAGAAGTTAAGTTAGACTACCATTGACATATAAATGGAAGATTAGATGAAGTTTATTCTCATTTTAACATCCTCATCAAAGGAATTAATCAAAAACTTTAATTTTCCAAGTCCATCTTCAAAAAAAATTGATTTGAAATAATTCCTTCATGCTTTCTTGAAACAAGAATACCATTTGTTAAACCTACTTTAGAAACCTTAGCAAATTTCTCATTGAATATTGATAGAGCTAGACTCCAAAATGTTGGTGCATGATGGAAAATGACAAAAATAAGATTACAAATGAGTCTTCTTTGAAGAGCATCAATTTAGTCACCTAAATAACCAAGATTTAAATTACTTTATGATAAAGATACACCCATTCAATCATTTTTAAACCCCAACATAGCTTTGTATGAAATCAAAAATGCATCATGTCTATAAATTAATCCTATCTCAAAGAAGATAGAGCATACCTATACTTATAATTGGGGATATATGTGTTAACCAGTGGCATGACCAATATGGGGATTGACTAGACCCAATTAGGGGATCACTTGTCACAATACACCATGCTAGGAAGGTTACAAAGCCTAAAATCTAATATAATCATGAAACAACCCTAAAAGAGTCATAGGTTTAATGTTCACTCTATTCTAATAAACAATAAATCAAATATAATCTAGTGCACACCAAATCTTATGGCATAAAGTGGGGGTTAGAAACAAAACAAATTAAACTAAACATGCATAGAAGATATATACTCACATCAGTGTATATGAAATCCTAATGCATGGAAGAAATAGGAATAATTACTATATCCATCTATTCTTACAAAGGAGAAATAAAGTTATGAATACTTACCTTTAAAGATGAACCCACCAAGCCTCAATCTCTCCCTTGGCCAAGGTGCTTCACAAGATATTGTTGTGGTATGTAAGGATACCAAAGATAAATCAGCTCCAGGCTACACAACCTATCTATGCATCTAAAATACTTCTTCATAAGATAAGATCCGTATCTCCAAAGAAAGTATAGAACCTTAAGATTTATTTCTCAAATAGAATGGTCAATAAGAAGATGTTCATTCACGCTTATTCTTCTTTGAAACTCTTCTTATAAATGGTTGGAAATGAACTTGTATATATAGGTGGATATTTCACTAAATCCTCCTGAAAACACTAACTATATATGGTCGACCCAGTCGACCATGTACATTTTTGGGGATAATTCACTAGGTCTTAGCTAGGTCAGTTGAAAGGCTAACAAACCCAAAAAATGAAAGTACCCCTAAACTATGTAGGGTCAACCCAGTCGACCTAGTACAACCAACTATCTAAAAGGGAATTAAGGAAAGAAAAAGAGGATAAATCATGGTAAAATATTAGAATGGATAAGTCTGAGAAGAATAAGCTTAAGGTAATTGGTTTTAGGAGATGAGTGTGTAGATGGCAAGTGAAAAAAGGGACAGTAATCTTACAAAGCACCAATGGTCTACCAACCCCTTTCCTGATTCACCCCTTAAGGCATGCACTCGGAGAGATTAAGACTTGATGGGTTCCAACAAGATACATAGTGTCAATAATCAATAAAATTTTGAAAATATTATGTGTATACATATGCCCCACTTAAAGCTCATCACGTGTCACTAAGGTGTAACATGGGATGGTGCTTCGAGATAAAACATGATAACACACAACATTGATGCTAAGTAAAGTGTAGTAAGTAGAAAATAAGATAAATGAAAGGATATAATTTAAAATCACATAACTTTAATTACCTTAGTGTTGTGGATTAAGAAGTAGACTACAAGAGAAAGTTGAAGGCATCAAATGTGAAGAACACTAGTTGAAGCTATAGAAGTTATTGCAAAAAATAGCCAAAAAACAAAAAAAATAGAAGATAAGAATATGATAGTGAAAAATATTCTCTACATCATCATGAATCTAATGCATTTTATGGTTTTAAAAATGGATGAGTAGAAACAAAGATATAGGATAAAGAAGGAATTAGCAAGAAACTAATTGAAGAATTTGAATTTTGAAAAGGTGTTTTTAAATACAAGAAAGACAACTCATTTTGTTATTTTGACTTTTAAAAGAGATAAAAAAGATCTCTAGAGATCAAATGAGCTATGATGGTGAGGACATAACAAGATAGATAGATAGGGGCTCTAAGAGCAGTATCAGGGGCACTACAAGTATGAAAGTATGAATTTTAATCCAATTTTTTAGTATTTTGTTGAATTAAGTGTATTTTTAGTAAAATGTAATTTTTAGCATATCTAGATGTCTAAATGAAACAAAATTAGAATCTATAGATAATAAAAACCAATTAGGCAAATGGGTTTGAAGGAATTAGGAAGAAAATTGAAAAAATGAACTTTTTAAGAAAATGCAAGGGGTCAATAGTGAAAAATAACTAGGTCAACCTAGTCGACCCATTATGTTGAAAATAGTCAAAATCCACACTATTGACCTAGTAGGTATGTGCTAACCCTATACATTTTGTAGACTATCAACCTAGTACAGTTTGCTAACTAATTCAAAAAAGTCTAGAATGACAATGTAGTACTAAGGAATGGAAAATAAGAGGGTTGACTTAGATTTTTAAGTCAACCAAGTGAAAAATAGGGAAATTTTGGTTAAGCTAGGTTGACTAAAGAACCAAAAGTGTACAAAAATGCATGAAAAGGGTCGAAAGAAGGCTAGAATGGCCCAAAATGACTAAGGGAGAAAAGGATTAAGTAGACTAAAGATAGGTAAAAATGAATAAATTAAAGCATTTTAGGCTTGTTTTTTATTAAAATTGTAAAAATAATGTATTTTGACTATATATGACATTGAAGATCTAATACATCTTTTATTGTTTCTTAGTGGCAAGGATGACCCTGGTTCTAGAGATTGGTAGATGTTTCTTAGCTAAAATATATATTAGATCATCTAACCATAGGTGATAGAGATAGGTTAGTATTTATAGGCCTAGGAGGGATATCTAACATGTATAAGATTCCCCTAAGCTTTGATCTATTAGTCATGTTCCTTAGATGTTGGGAATGATTGACTAATAACCTTAGATGGGAGGTGGATAAGGATGTGGTAGAGGTATCTATCTTGTTAGAGGATGTACATGCCATCCTAAGGCTATCGATGATAGGAGCACTAATGACTATAGGTATACTAGATAGCCTAGAGAAGAGGAGAGCCTTAGCCATGTGGGTTACAAGCTTGGATATGATATTAGAAGGTAAGTAAGTTAGCATGTTTGATGTGTATGCATCACACATTTTGAATATCTAGAAGGATATAATAGGACATACGATATAGTGAGTGTTATGTCACAAGTTAGATGCCAAGGTACCACTATTCATAGTAGCCTTGAGTAGGAGGATTGTAGAGGAGTGTATATTATATGATCTTATTTCTATCATCTAGCTCCAACTCATACATGATTTATATGATGTAATGGTCAGAGTGCAAAAAAATATAAGATTGATCATATTGTTGACAACTTGGATCTATGAGAGGTTTCCCATGTATCAATCAGCTAGGTTGCCCCATACAGTCAATGGTAGGTCACCTCAAGTGTAGAGAGAAGACCAGGTAGCATGAGCCATGCCCCATGTACTAGCTCTATATATTGTGAGACATGTAGACATAATGTGTTAGCCATATGTATACATAGTGACTACATGGCCAAGATGGTATATATATTCACCAGTTATAATGAGAATAGAGGTTATTAGACACTATACTTGGTGGAGAGATCCATATCCCAAGGCATAGGTGTTAGGATTTATGGGATTACCTCATTTAATGGCATTGATATTAATGCTTGAGAAGTGGGTTTGGCATGTGAGAGAGTCATGAGAGAGGAGGGTAATAGGGTGGCTAGTGATGAGGCTGACACTCAGACCACATTGTGAGTGACCATAGACTGGGTGAGAATGATAGGGAGCAGAGTAAGAGGAGAGGGATGTTGAGGTAGTGGGACCAAAGATTCCATCACCAACTCTGTATCAAGATGAGTTATGACCATCAAAGACATAACATCAATGGAGGTAGGAGGATTAGGAGAGAGTGGAGACCATTACCATCCTCGATGACCTAACATGTGATCCAAAGGAGAGATGGATGATAGAGAGGCCACTTAATCATAGACTGAGGTAGACACAAACCATGATAGCCAAATTTGAGCTAAGGAGGAAACCTAAAAGGGAGGTGCTAAGAGGCCACACATATGGAGATATTATTCTAAGTGATCATGAGGATGGTGAGACCATAGTAGTCAAGGCATAGATAAGTAATAAAATGATTAAATTATTTGTTTAATTTTTTATTTCAAAATATAGACTAGAAGTAAATAGATATTATAAGATATGATAGTGATCTAATATCTATCTAGGTGTGATTTTGTAGGTGTTACTAAGGCTAAGGAGGAGAGATGAGTGTCCCTTATGAGGGGTAAACTCCATGACATCCTAGATGAGACTCTATAGCCATATGACCCTACTACATTAGAGGACCCCAGTGTACCATCTACCCCAACTCAGATGAGTTGGTTCAAATTAGTAGGGGAGGTAGTGAGGCAAATTTGAGCATAGAGGGAGAGGATACAACCACCAACAGAGGTGAGTTCATGTGAGATATAGGCATGGTAGTCCTTGGAAGAGGAGAGAGTTATGCATCTAGCTATAGTGATGAAAATGACATAGGCACATATGTAAATACAAACCCAGTTGATGTAGGCTCATACAGTGACTCAAACTGAGTTGGCACAAGTGTAGGTGTAGATAGCACATATATAGGGATAGGTAAATGGATTAAGATCTTTGATGGCCTCCTTAAAATGTATTATTTATATGAGTTATATTGAGACATCAATAGGATTCATGTCTAGGCCATGAGATAGACAAAATAGGGTCCAACAATAGGGATGGAGTATTATATATATCATTGTATTTATTATATCAAAACTCATGATATATATATGATGTATCATTTTGACATATTGATGTTGATTATGTATGTTATCATCATTATGGTTGTGTTTTTGGATGCTTTGGATATATTTCTTTCTAGCACAGGTATTTAGCTTTTTTTGTATATGTTATAAGAAATATATGAGATGTGGTTTCTTTTCTAGCATTATGAAAAACACATGCAAGGTTAAAAATAAATAGGCAAAATGACTTAGTAAAATATAATCAATCAAAAATTTCCTCCACACTATTTCAATTTAGGAAATGTGTAATAACAATAAAATGACTAAGTATAAAAAACCAAAGGGTAGTGAAACAAGATGGTAAAAACAAATTTGTTTTTAAACCAAAGTGAAATATTGTTGCACCAAATTAAAACAAGTACAATCATACTAAATAACATTTGGAAGTATTAAAATAATGTAATAAAATGAAAGGTATTTAAAAGGGCACAAATGGTATAGAAACAAATTAATTAAATCAATCAATTATACTAAATTACATTGGGAAGTATAAGAGAAAACAAATTTTCAAAATATTGGTCTTAAATTTATCACACTAATTCAAGATGGGAAGTATGAAAAATTCATGAAATGGTTGTATTCTTACATGCACTCAGAAAATAAGAATATAAGAGCAAAAGAGAAATTAAGTAATCATAAAACATACTAAATAAATATGGGAAGCATGTTAATGACATGTATCATCATAATAAATCACATTTTATCTCATATTTGACACATGTAATTATGTTTATGACTTGTATTATTGGAAAATTGTGTGAGGATTGTTGGGTCCTATCTACCATCTTACACTAAAACTAAAAAAGAGACCACCACTAGGGTGTAAAAATCAAGATAAATCAGGTAGAAAAGGATGTGGGTAATATGAAGGGAAAATTTGGGTCCTATCCATAATCTTATAATGCAACTCATAAATGAAATCCCAAAGGGGAGTGATCGGTAGACAAAATAATATTTATCAAGAGGAAATATGAGGATATAGGAAATGAAAAAGGGAGTGTAAAAATAATGACTTATGCATATTATGAGAATACCTTAGGAGGAAAAAGGCATACTAAAGATATGAGAAGACACTATGTGACTAACCATCGATGTACAAAAGAAATATGTTCACTATAGACACAAAGCTTTGTAGCCAGATAAGTGTACTACTAAGATTAACTCATGAAGGTAGATTGGTATGAGGAAAAGTAAAATATACCTACCTTTCCATGATGTATTCCCTATTCTTCAGGACCCATTATAGAGTTTTCAGTCTACTCCAAATATTAGGTACTTACATGAGAAAGTAGGTAGCATTAAAATATTTTTTTATTCTCCTTTTCTAATCTACTAGCCTACTACACCCCAAAGGACCTCAGCTCTACCATGAGGAAAACTATGGATTTTGAGCTTTGATTTGAAAAATGAGATGTTGTTTGAATCACATATTTTAGTGTGATTTGATTTTTAAGAATATTTTTTCCTTTGGATATCATTGACTTTTTAAAAATAATTTGGATTTTAATGTTTTATGGCTTTTTAAGATTCCTCCTCCATATGGATTTGTAATTATCAACCATGAGAGATGTAGTGATAAACATGAATGAGTTGTAGGCTAATAATATATAAATCCAAGTAACCAAAGACAAAGACTGACTAGGACACTTAAGCTTAACAATAAACTAGCATGTGATCTCAAGTCTCAACTATGTATATGTTTAGTTTATAAGAAAGGAAGAAGGTAAAAAGGAGATCCAAAGGTGGATCAGCGAAAGGAAAATATAATGATATTGATTTTTTTCTAACTAATCACATGGTAAAAGGGAAATAAGGACCAATGGGAATAAGGTTTGTCTAACTAAGTCATAATGAGAATTATCTATGAAAAATAGAGATAAGAAAGCAAATAATCATGAAGAAACAAGAAGAGAGTTTTGAGAAAAAATCAAGAAAGAAAGAGAAATAAATGATAAATAATGAAAATTATATGTGAATATAAATGAAAATATAAACAATATATAGTATCAAATAGTAAATAATCACTATATAAGAAAAATTATGAATTTGACACTATGTCAAATGATATAATAGATAGATAAGAATAAAATTAGAGCACACAGCTATTCAAAATTTAAATATAAAGGTACCATGCATGTGCTCACAAGTAATGATAAATATTACCACACACATTATCCAAGACATTAGATAAATATTTATAAAGCTAGATACGAACTAAAGCTAATGTCACATCAATCTTCAATAAAAACTAGGAAAAGACTTATCTTCTAATTTCCTCAACTAAAAAACTAAGAATACTCAAAGGATCATGCTAAGAAAGGAAGTCAGGCAAGCGATGCTCGATATAATGCATCGAATCAAGATTTATGGGAGATGTAAGAATCACTAGTGGAAAAATATCCATGGGTGAAGAACTCATGAGTGGAGAAGGATCCACAAGTGAGGAAAGGTCCACAGGTGAAAAAATCATGGGTGGAGGCAATAATGTGATGAAGGGACCATAAGTGGTGATGGAACCACTAGAGGTGGAGTCATGGAAGAGGAAGGAAGAGCTTGCTTATGAGAATGACCTATAGGAATAATAGAAGAAGGTTTGGTAATAGCTACAAGGTGATCCTTAAGGTGTTTTTGAAGGATGTAGCAAGGATTGATGTGATGGGTGCCACATTAGTGCCATAAATAATATACCTCACCATAATTAGGTATATATTTAGGTATAACCTTCAAGTGAGGTGTGGCTTTATCTATGGTAGGAGAGGAAGGATGCAAAGTATCAATATATTGTTTCATCTTGAGACAATGGGTATAAGAATGATTATTTATCCCATGTAAGTAATAGATACGTTGGTGAGTGGTCTTAGGAGAAGCACTCATAAAAAGAGGCATAATAGGATTGTAAAAAGTTAGAGAAGACTAATTGACCCATTTAGTGGGAAACAAAGCCATCTTAGGCAAGGGAAGAAAACCATCACTAACGGAAGATGGTGATGGAGGAGGAAAGGAACTAGGCTCAATGAAAGGAGTAACGAGATGAGAAGCAGGGGTAGGATCAATAATATTAGGAGCAAAAATAGGATAAACTATAGTAAGAACAAGAATGGGCTCAACTATAGTGTGATTAATAAAGAGTTATGATAATGGATACTGAGGGAGGAGCATGATCTATAGAAGGTCTAAGGAGGGTCTCACTAATCTCAAGAGTAAACCAACTACAATTATTAGAGAATCTAGCAAATTGGTAAGGTCCAATCATAGTATGATCCATGAGCATACTCCTATGAGGCTTCTAAAAAACTAGAAGTGTTGGTGCCATGTCTACCCTAAAGATTAAAATTACTAAAATTTAGAATTGTAAATGATGGAACATGGGAAGATACATGAAAAGACTCAAGTAAAGAAGAATGATAACATATAATCTTGACATCATGAGCCTGGACAAGAATGCCTAAGAGTGGATCATCTAGTGAATAACCATCATTATAATTCAGGGTATAAATATTAATGACATAAGTAGAGATAAATTTGTCATCCAAGGAAATGTGGTGAATATAATGTCAAGTATTGGTTAAGACTATGGGAATATCATCGCAAGGAGGCTTACGAGAATGAGGCTACAAGGAAGTAGGAAGCTACGAGATGAGATGAGGTGAGAGACAAAAAGTTTTAATCTTTAGGTTAATCTTAGTAGGCTCATCATCATCAAAATCTAAGAGGTTAGGAGGAATTTTACCAATGATTTTAGGATGCCCATTATAACCTTGGTTTAATTAACAAGAAATTTATAATGCTATTTTACGATATGGAATGTTAGGAAAAGGTTCAAGAGTAGGAATCTTGAAGACACCATGGTCTTGGAATTTTTTTGAAATTTCAAGGGTTGGTGTCACCTTGAATCCTATAAATGACTCCATTATGAGGGAATTTGCCACATTGGTAAGCATAAGAATCAACATCTCTCATACAGTGAGCCTATGGCCTACCAAGCAAGATGTTATAAGAAAGGGGAAAGTTAAATATCATAACCTTCACATAGAAGGTTATAGGTGAGATAGTAATTGGAAGCATTCTATCATATCCTTGATATGTGTTGCATGTAGACTTGAGATTACATTCTAAATATCCAAGAGTCTTAATGAAGTTAAGAGAGGTAATGCAGGGGCTGCAACCTTCATTAATCAATGCACATTTTACTTGGATATCATCTATTTTAACACTAATGAGTAAGGGAGGATCATCTACATGAAGTATAATCTCATTAGGAATCTTAAAAGCTATGGGATATTTTAAGGAAAGAGAAGTGTCTATAGTTTTGTCAACATTGATAGACATCTCTTCACATTGTTGTAAAATACTATCCTTGGATCTAGATAAGGTTGCCTCCTATCCTTCTAGGGGAGGGTGAGGGACATTCATCTCAAACAATAGTTTCATAAAATGATTTCTATGACAAGGATAATTCCTCATAAGATCAAGGAATAGAATATGGGATGGGAGATTAGTGAGTTCCATGATGGGATCACACTCATTATTACCCATAAGAAGGTTGTTATATATAGGTGCATAATGATTAAGGAGTTCCTCAAAAAGAGGAGTTGAAGTACATTGTAATTTAGGTTGGTAAGAATAAGAAGGTTTAGAACAAGGTTGTAAATCATGTTGAGATGATGAAGTAATTGATTCAAGTTGATTTTGAGAAATGGTAGAAGTGTTAGTAGAAATATGAGTATCATTAGTTTTAGAAGCTTATAGAAGAATGGTAGAAATAGAAAAAGAATTATTATCCAAGAGAGAATCATAAATTAGATCATAAAAAGTAATAAATTCATCTTACCCTAACTCATTTAAATGATTTAGAGAATAATCTTAGATAACATGATATGTTCTAGATGGAGAGTAGATAGGTTGAGAATCAATAAAAGCAACCACCCTTCACATATTAGTTATGCTAAATACATTCTCTTCAGAAGTTGGTTCAATAAGACTTTCAAAATTATTGGTTGAAGGGTTGGATTCATCTTGATTGTCTTGACTAGGTTAATTATTAAGAAGAGGGTCTTTGTAAATAGCTAAATGAGTATTTTCTTGATTTAAGGCTTGAGTTTTATTATGTGATTTATAATCCTTAAAAGCAATTTAATAATCTTGTTGACACTTTATAATGATAGAATCATGATCAAAATTAGGACCAAGAATAAAATCCATAGATCAATTACAAATTTATCTACATGTTTCATGAGAATGACCCCAACTAGCATGAAACCAACAAAATTTGTTAAGATCATACTAGGATTCATAAGATAGGTAGGGTCAAGCTCTTGTGTAAGGGGACCAGGTAGATGCTTAAGAAATTCATCTGAGGATAGAGGTTTATGAACATTAATGTTGTTTGGTTAACATAAATGAGGATTGGTATATTGTTGATAAGGAGGGGTTAGTTTCGATGAAAGGGTAGGAACAATAGCTTAACCATTGTGAATGGTGTCATTACAATATGTAATACCATCATTTTTAACATTACATGCTTTGTTCTTAAGTAAGAGATGAGGACCTACAGAAGGTTGGGGTGGCTCTAATTAATGCATAAGAAAATCTTATCATTTAGAATAATCAATAGCCTCCTCCAAGGTACGTGGAGAGAGAGTGTAGACTTGATATTGAAGTTTAGCGAAAATGGTATTAGTGAAGAGATATAAAAGATTATTGTTAGCCATGTTATGTTCACATTTGTTTGACAAAGTTTTCCACCTTTTAACATAAGCTTAAGCAATTTCATTTTCAATTTGTTTTAAATTTATGAAGTGAGCCAAAGTGTTTTCCAGAAGATCACTAGTTTGGAACTCTTAAACTAAAGCATTCACTAAATCCTCCAAACTAGTAATGGAATGAGTTCTAAGTTGTTTGTACTAATCCAAGGCATCACTTATGAGATTTTGGGATAAGATCTTGGTATTGGCAAATATGTTCAATTTGACTAAATCTTTATAAATGTTTCCAAATGTTTTAAGATGAAGGGTAGGATCAGTTAATCCATTATAAGAAATTGTAGGTGTGATAACTCCAATATCAATGTTAGAAATTTCAGTAGTGAGAGGTTTATTTTGGATATGCTTAATGGTTTTATTGACAAAAGGAGGTTGAGGAATGATATTTCTTTGATAATCTCAAAGAGGAGGAGGGGGAACATTCTTGTTACGTATACCCTAAGCTATTGGTTGAGGATGAGTTTGAAGATGGAGAACATGGTTTTGCATTATCATCATTTGATTTATGTTATGAGATTAAAAGGTATTAATTTTATTAAGTGTTTGTAATAATAGTTGATGTGTTTGATAAGAATTATTAGAAGCATTATAGTTGGTATTAGTGGCTTGGGTACCACTATTGGTGTTGATAGGAGCTTGAGAGGAATTATGAGAATGTGAGGCACTAGTGAAAAAATTTGCTTGTGTATCAAAAGATGGACTAGTGAATGGTTGAGAAGAAAAATAACTAGTAGCATGATTACCTTGGGTAACAAATTGTGTACTAGTGTATCTTATGAGAGGCCCATAAGATGTATAACCTGCCATGTTAGTGGATATACTAGGCATGGAGGTGGAAGAAGTGAGAGAAGAAGAGGTCATGGTATGAGAATGGGTCATAATCGAAGAAAGAGGCTAAGAATCAAAGAAAGTGGTACCCCAAAATCTAGTTAAGAATGTAGGAGTAGGTGAATGAGGTTCTTCAACTTGATCATTAATCATAAGATTATAAATGGTAGAAGGATCTTTTCCTCAATGTTGAAGAAATTTAGAAATAAAAAAGAACATTTCAAGGGTATACTCTAATTTGGGTTGGTCTTCTAATGAGAAAAGAGGATTATGCTATGTAGAGGTATTAGGAGGGGTCCCATAGACCATTGTGTGAATGGAAATATGAACATTAATAGCATCCAAGAGAGGATCACATGAGAGACCCTATGAGTGTTGGTAAGACTCATAATTTCTTCTAACTACAACTTGGTATTGTCATCAAATATAAAGTCCATGATGAAGGAAAAGAAAGAGAAATGAGAAAGAAAGAAAATAGGGAATGACAAAAATATTTAAGGTTGACTGGGTTTACCTAGCATAAAAATATAGTCTACAAACTATACAGAGTTGATTGGATTGATTTAATATAGTAAACATGAATTGTAAAAATATGAAATATGGTTTAAAAACTATACAAGGTTAACCAGGTTGATCCAGTATAGTAAATAGAGGTTGGAAAAATATAGGGTCGACTGGGTTGACCTAGTATAATAGAGAAAGAAATTTAGAAACTGATGATGAATTTGTGTGCTTAAAAAAGATAACTTTTGCAAGTAATCTAAAAATAAATGATAAAAAGGAAACAAATCGTCAATTGGATTAATGTTGGCCAATCCAATTGAAGCACATAGCATAAAACCTTACACCAATGCTGGGTAATGCAAGTTTTTGATATACAAAATACAATTAAGCAAAGATCAAGTAATCAACTTAGAAAGTAAATAGATAACTAATTGGTCAACCTAGATGTTTAATTAGATTATTAAGACATGATATTAAATGTGATGAGAAGTTGGATATAAGTAAGGAACTATAATGTAAATCTAAGGATGGTTTTAGGTAGTTTGGATTGAAAGGGACTATAGTGTCAATGATAAAGGCTTGGTATTGAGGCATACCCCCTCACATCACACACTATAACAATTATAGACACCTGAATCTAACCACTGATAACCTTCAATCAAGCTTTTGGCCAATTTCCACCCAAAATGCATAATTTGGCCTAAAAACACTAAAACACGCTAAATGATATGAAACTGAAATATTCAAGTGCCAATTTTGGTTAGGGTATATTTAAATGGGGAATTTCAATTTATGGGCTAGCTAACTTTGATCAGATCATTTTGAGTCAAAATGCTAATTTTGTACCCATGTGCTCTAGATTGCTCTTTCTTATCAAATATTTTACACAAGACATGTGCCTTCATTATTTTTTATTGGTAACATCCTAAATGGGATAATGGATCCAATGCATCTTATGTTGCTTTTTAATTCCACTCTAGTCAAATTTTAAACCAATAATAAGGCATTCTGATTAATTTAAGTAATTTGTACATAAAGTGCTTAATCATGCTTAAGAGATAATTAACCCAAATCAAAGCCTAATCAAAAATTCCATGGAAACTTGTTGAATACTTATTTTTGGAAATTAATATTTAATATCTACATCATTAGGTGACCTCATTTCTTGGGAAGACATCCCTAGGCCATAAATGCCATAAATATCAAGACTCATGCCCTCCATGCCTCATCAATGGCTTCCATGATGCCCTCCATGCCTCATCAATGCCTTCCATGATGCCCTCCATGCCTATTAATTTCCCATTCTTCCAATTTCATGATGAGAATAATTATAAACTTAATTTAAAAAATTCAATTAATCCTCAACCACACATCTCAATCTCAAGATGGACAATTTTGGTTGATTTTGATCAATCTCAAAAATCTATAAATAGAGAGGCCATAAACATCATTTTTAATACTTGAGAATGTAAAGTTATAATGCAGGATTAGTTATAAAATCTTCGTGGTACTAGTGTTACCATTCCAAATTGATTCTAATCCAAGCCAGCCATAAGCCAAAGGTGTCAAGGAGAGATGGAATTATCCAAGTTTCCATTTCCAAGCACTTCATGAGCACAAAACTGAGCAAACCACTACACCAAGCATTTTAGAGCATCTAAGGAAGGTAAGAGAGATTTTTTTTACTTTTAGTTGTGTGTTTTGTTCATGTTTGTTAACTAAGCTCTCCCTAGTGTCTAGGCCTAAAAATGTTATTCTATTAGTGTGTTTCTTTCATTTTGGAACTAACACCATACTAACCATCCTCTCTTGAGTCAAATTTCTAGATCACATTATGGCATGCCTGGTGGGACTAGATGCATCTCACACCTGAATAAGATCATTTTTAAACTATAAAATATTTATTTGAACCCTTAAAACTCTTGCAAATTGATTTTCTAGCTTTATTTTTCCATTTTTGGTTACCACAATCTTACACAGAAACTAATTCAGTAAGACTGACATCAGTTACATGGCTTAACTGATGTCAGTCAGTAAAACTAACATTGTTTGGATTTTGCTTAGCCAAATTAACCATCTTTAGTTGTATGTAATCGATGTCGATCACTTTATTTTTCTAAAAACATAGACCCAAGAGCTTTTTTTCCAAAGTTCATTATTTTAAAACAAAAAGAGCTTCAAAGCTAAAGGACATGCTAACATTTTTGCTATAGGACCAAGCTTGATATATGCTCAAAACATGTTTAAATCACATTTTCATGCTTAAAAATCAATTAAGAACCTTGTTTTGGGTGTTTAACAAAGATTTTAGATGTTTTTGGTGAATGTTTTTAAAGTTTGAAACTAAGACCAAGGGGTCGAGTGAACGCCACCAAATCTTTCATTTTGGGCTTAAAATTGAACACACTTGTCAATTTTTGTTTGCAATAGTTGTTTACATTAGATTTTGTTTATAAAAAAGAGGGATGTTGCATTATGCTCTTCCATTTGTCCCCTATAGGGAACCCTTAGAATCAAAAGTGCCATTCTTATTGCAAATAGCCTAATCCAAGGCTAAAAAATAAAGTCATCTAAATCACTCCCTATAAAACTCATCAAAGTTTGGGTGACATTGAAAATAACCCTCAAGTATTTCTATTTCATAACTTATTTATTTTTTATGTAAACTTGGCTTGTGAGGGGGAATTTATCACCTCCCACAAGTTCTTTAGGGAAGATTTAACCTAGGGTTTCTTCTCTTGGAATTGACTTTATTTGGCTCCTTTAAAGTTGCACACAGTATGTAGTGGCACTTTAGACATCACACTACACTAACAGAATAATAGGATGTAGTAGTTGTAAAAAGGATTAGACTTTTTTGCAATAAGCCAAGTGATATGGACCCAAAATCCATGCTTTTATTTTGCATTGTTTGGTGTGAAATTCATTGTGCAATTTATTCCCCTAGATCATTTAGAAACTTCTTAGATCTTAGACAAATCCCCAATTTCCATGGAAGTATTGTTGGTGTAAGATATGCCTCAAATTACATATCATAGTACTATCATTTGAGAGAAGGGGGGGTGTACAAAACTTACTATATAATGTGCATTTACTTTTAGTTGAACACTTAAAATCCTCTCAAATGATGTATATTTATGGACTCTAACAATACCAAGCAACCTTGTCAATTTAGGATCTAAGAGTGATTAATTAGTTAGTTTTGTCCCAGATTAAAGTCTTATTTGGAGTTAAAACTTGGTGTAAATAAATAATCCAAACCAAAAACATAGTCTAAATTTTCCTTTGAACAAAGAGGCATTATGCTACCCACATGATATCATCAAATTAACTTGTTCAAAGATTCATCAAAAGCTTGAGAGTCATATCATCCACTTTGGCATAGTTATGATGTCCAATTGAGTCTAGACCTTTACCAAAGTTGTTTAAGTCCTTCACTTATAATCTAAATTAAAAATTAAACCTTTACAAGTTCATAGGGTTGATGTGTTAAGTGGGTTCACCATTTGCACTAAAATTGAGGGAACTTAGGTTTAATTTCCAATTTAGGTTGAAGGCACTTTAAAGACTTATAATCATTATCATCACTTGATAGACTTAAGCCATTTTGTGCTAGAAACACTTGTACTTTAAGTCTATAAACCACAACATTTTGAGTCAAGAAAGTTAGTGTTATGATGTCAAAATTGTAGGAAAACATCTTTTGCCTTAGAGAGTTTTTTAAACAAACCTTTTTTGTTACACCTTTTGGGTAGTATAGTGTCATTACACTACCCAAAGCATTTCAAATATTATTTCATAGACCTTCGTGAATAGAGTTACAAATTTGCTCTTACATTTTTAGACCAATCTAAGTGTACTTTTATGATCTTTTATCTAGAATAGTTATATTGTTCACTTTTATCTAGCTTATTTGTCAGAAGAACCAAGTTTTATACCCTTTTTGTGAGAAATTAAACTATTTCTAAAAGTTCCTTTTGTTTCATACCTTATACTTAGTTGATCAAGTTCATGTCCAAGAATTAAATACTTAATGTTTGTTATAAGTGTATTAAATCCATTAGATTAAAACTTTCATCTATTTCAAAGTCTAGCTTTTGACATCATTTAGCCAAGAGTCCTAGTGCATGCCTTGTTTGAGCCTAGCTTTTGATGCCATGTTTGGCCAAAAGACCTAGAAACTTTTAAATTATTAGATTAGACTGATTTGAAACACTTCAACCTTAAAGTTTGGCATTTTTATTTTAGGTCTATTTACTTGCTTATCTTTATGTGAATAATGAAATGTTAGATACTTCACATTAGCTTGTTTCCTCACAAAAATTTGCATAAACCTTTTTGATCATTTTGACAAATATAGACCAAGTTAGAACATCATCTATTTTAGACATTATCCTTTTTTATATTTTTTAATAACTATTTTACCTTTTATCACAAAATCATTGACTATGGATCCCAACATGTATTCTTACACTCGTAATGAACTCATGTATAATCTAGGGATTAGTAATGTAGTTGTGCAGGAAGAAATGGTGCAAGACACCTATGAGGATAATATTACTTATGAGATGAATTCTTATCCCTCTTATAATACTCAATTAGGGGCACAAATCCAAGATCCATTGACTAACTATCTAGTTAACACACCACCTTATTCATAATAAAACCAAGAGCAAATTGCATAATACCTAGGTTAATACCTGTAGTGGATGAGCTAGTAGTTAAATAGACATATTATACTAATATGGCTTCCACGTATGATCCATTTTTGTTTGAGTGACATTTGTTAGAGAAAAAATATGAGATTTTGGTTAGAGCCATAGAGGTAAGAGCCAAGTTTCTAGTAGACTTCCCCCATGAAAATTTACCAAGTCTAGTAAGAGTGCCCCATAATATCATTTATGATCAATAGGCTTCCTCTAGAAACACTATGGCTCTAGTACAAACAACGTATCAAGACCTTAATATATCCAATCTAGGAAAAAATATCATAGAAGATCACTTTAACCAAATGAATATGGCATATCAAACCTACTTAAATCTAGCATGCGATTTCAATCAAATGAACATGGCAAGTAAGCCTCTAATTGACCTATTTTCTTCAATAGGAGTGTTGATAAAGTTATTTGGACAAGAGAATCTAAATTTTGACCCATTCATATAAACCACTTTGATAGATAAAGTGATGCATATGCTCGTTATTGAAGAAGTGTCTTAGGCCTATACACAGAATAGTGAGCCAAACATAGTAGACAATATGCAAACAATGTCCAATCTTGATTAAAGTGGCACTAATGTGTAAAAAAATATCCAAAAACATGTGCCTATAATTACTCCTATGAATAGGTCATCATACTAGGGAGTGGGAGTTTCTACACCCAAACCTCAACCAATTGCTTCCTTAAGTGTCCAACCTATAGGATTAGGTAATCAAAAAATGGCCAATGTCACACCTTAATGATAGAATGTGATGAATCCTACTCCTCCTAAACAAGTAATGAGTAGTATTTCATAATAATAGGCACAATCTAGTGTATCAATGCAATAGAGAACAAATACATTTCCACCTTAATCAAGGGCAACTAATGTTCCACCTCACCAGGTAATGATGAACATACCTCTTCAATCATAGACTAATATACCAATCCAAAACCAAGTAATGACTAGTCAACAATGTGAAAATGTTGGTCAATGATAGATGATGAATCTATAACCTACTTTCACTTCCTCACAAGGATTCATGAAATAAGTAGGTTTCCATGTTTCTCAGGTACCTACTAGACAACCATTGGTTCAAAATGTGCCACAAATATAGAGATAGGGTCTTGGTCCACAAGTTCCCACTCAACAACAAGTTTTGATTAGTTGATAGCATGTCCCATTTCAACCATAGTAGGCATAGTATAGTTATATCCCCCCATCCCAACCACAAAATCCTCCAAGTTAAACCTTTATCACCAACCCAAACTAGAATATCACACAACCAAGTGTGTCATTTCAAGTACATCTTAATCCACATATGCATATTCCTAGTTCATTCCCTAACCAAACCACTATACCCCAATAGGTATCTCGCTCATACTATGGTCAAAGTGTCCCATATGTGACCTCCCAACCATCTACCCAAATTCTCCCTCAAACCAATATTCCTTCCAGTTTCCTATCCCAAGAATCACAATAGATGAAGGATGTAATTGCTACCATTCAAGATGGTAAACAAACTAAAAATTTTAAATTGGATGATGTATGTTCCTATCTATTCAACATGGAATATTTGCAAATACAATTTCCTCTAAGATATGAACCATTGAAATTTGATAAATATAAAGGAAAAGGTGACCCTAAGGCTCATTTGACTGAATTCTTTGTCACATGTAAACTAGTGGCATATAGTGACATATACCTTTTGTTTTTGTTTCCAAGGAGCTTAGCTGGACAAGCCTTGAAGTGGTTTTTGAATTTGCCTATAAATTCAATAATGGATTTCGATGATCTTTTGTAATATCCCCTCCAAATAGGAAATATAGCAACACAAAAAAACTCTGAACAAGATATAACTTTAGTTGAATAAATTTAGAATGATCACAATAATATAGTCTCTTAATAACAAATTATAGATTGTATCACTTGTCCTTCTAAACTATTACAATTGTAGTCCTTTCTTATGCATATAAATATGAAATACAGTCTTAAAAACCCTGACTTAGCAAAACTGGAAGCGAAAACTAGAAACTGGAAGTGAAAATTGGATTCTGGAAGGTCTCGGCCTGCTGTGTCAAAGACACAGTCGCCAACGTCGGTCGATAAAATACCGACGTCGGTCACTTCAGGTCGACTTTCTGCCGACGTCGGTCTTCAATCGACCGATGTCGGTCACTGGAATCCCTATGTCTACCGAGGTCAGTTCCTGAGCTGATCTGTACAGACCTGTACGGACTTTGTACGGCCACCAATTAAGCACCACTTCCCTGTTTCAACCCCTGATCTAGAAATATACTTTTCTAGCATAGAAGATCTCTAGCTATATAATTTATTGAATCAAAACAAGAATAAAGAAATACCTGGAATATCTATAATAACTTCTGTGTGAAGTTATCTCTCAAACCTAAAATTTTGTGATAACTTTTGGATGAAGCTATCTCTCACTTTGGAAATAGATCAGCTGATATTCCATAGCCTCTTAATTGCACACATTGAAGAGGGAACGTTCTCCAATGTAAATGAAATCCTTGAACCCTAGGCTTAGTCTTCACAGAAGAAATTCTCAAACTCAATATCAATAATCAATAGCATAATCAATAATGGCCTCCATGTGAAACCCTTATACCCTCAAAAAGATATGCTTGCCCTAATTAGGGTTTTCTTAAATTAGAATTAGGGTTTCTAATTAAAAATAGGCTAAATAATTAATATTTGATTAAATCAATCAAATATTAATATCTCCCTCAATACATGTCAGATCGATGAACCGCTAGAAGCTAGTGAATCAGGGAGTGATTCCACACATAACCATACCACAATTAAGGCGCTCTGCTGCATATCAAATATCCCTAAAAAGTAGGAGCCCATGCCAAACATGTCTGAAATAACCTGAATGAAAATCAAATGTAGAAATCCTGTGAATCAAAGTCAGGCCAAGCTCCATTATGACCCTCTATCCATCTTATTAGCCTATGAAGGTCGCATAATAGGCTAACCATGAACTCAAAACATGTCAATTAAAAAGGGGACATGACAATCCGCCCCTCCTAAAATGGTTTGCCCTCAAGCAATCACTGAATGACAAATCAATCAATCCACCTGGATCCCAAATATAGTTTTGATCTCCACCACTATCAATTAACATGAACCCCATGCTATGTCCATCCCAACTCTCATGTAATGGCATAACATCATCTCTAGTACTAAGATAAGCACTCCAACATCCAATCCATAAATGAAAATCAGCAAGTAAACTCCTTACCTGAATAATATCTGAAACTGGATAGTGAAGACTAGAAATAGTCATATAATCATCAACCTGTGACCCGGCTGTAACAGAAAGTTGAGTCCTCACCACATGTGACAACTCCTGAACTGAAGTCACCTCAAGACCAAGCTCATCCTCATACCTCTCCTGTGTTGGTGCCAATGTGCACTCGTCATCGCTCTCTATCATGTCATGTGGTATAGGTACCTCCATCCGATGAAAAAACATATATTTGAAGCTGCTGCCCCGTATTGCCTTAAGAATGTGTGTCTTCCCATCAACATCAAAGAGAACCTCCATGTCCTTGAGACGAAGAGTAACTTCTTCAAATGAATTAAGCCACTTCATACCCAAGACTAAGTCAATATCCCCCATGTTTACCACATAATAATCAGCCTTGAACTCATAATTGTTCAAGCGCAATGGGAGGTCTCTAATCATACGCTCACACTTAAGAGTGTGACCATCGGCTACCTTAACACTGATGCCCTCAAAGTCTACGGTAGTGAGCCCACGCTTCTCCACAAATCTAGCATCTATGAAATTATGTGTGGCTCCTGTATCAAGAAGGGTGATAACCTTCTGCCCTGCCAAAACTCCACAGAGTTTGAATGACTCATCTGACTGAATACTGGATATGCGTGTCTCCTGAATGTGAAGCTCTAACTCTGCTTCTACATTAGGCCCTGAAGCCTCTGCCTCTGCCCCCTCAGAATTGTTCTGCTGCTCAGAATCCTCAGAATCTGAATCCTCATAGTATACCCACATCATACGATTTGCCTTGCCCTTAGGCCTCAAAGGACAATCGTGATGGATATCATATGGTCCTTTGTAGTAGAAGCAAAGCTTCTTCCTGCGTAAATCATTAAGTGCCTCACAATCCAAAGGTGGTGCTGCCGGATTGGCTTTTGAATCATTTTTAACCCCGGATTTGTCTATGTTAAAATCCGGTCTCTCTGTATCCCCGTGGGAGTGCTTATGGTCTCTAGACGAAGAAGCACCTCTGGAGTTAAATTTATTGGATGGGGCTGCCATCTCCATACTCTGTGCCTTCTTCATAGCTACCTGTAAAGAAGGAGGATCAAAGGCTTTGATCCAACCTCTCAATGGCTCTGACAATCCCTCTATGAAGAGAACTACCAATCTACGCTCTGAAATATTGGGCACCATGACTGCCAATCTCTGAAACTCACCAATGAAGGACTCCAAGTTACCTATTTGTCTCAACTGTGCCAGATCTCGAAAGTAAACCTCAAGATCTTTCCTATCAAACCGCTCAACCAATCTATCCACAAAGTCCTGGTACTCTGTTACCTGATTATGCTGAAGTGTTACCATACCATGGTACCACCAATCATGTGCTACTCCATCCAAGTGCAAAGTGGCATATTTGATGGCATCTATCTCTAACATTGGTCTCAATGCCAAAAAGGTGTCAAGCTTATGAACCCAAGCTTGAGCTATCATCTTACCGCTGCCGTCAAAAGTAGTCAAAAAAAGCTTACCAGTAGCCTTCTGCAGCTCACTGAATTAAACTCTAGGCTTCCTATCCTGTCTAACCAATCTGTAGTGCTCTCTCCTAAGATTGAAAAAATGATCAAAGGTCATCCTCTCTTGGACATGAAGAGGTAATAAGTCCCACTCATCATTTGCAGCCATGTAAACATCTGCAAATGGGTTATTCCCTGCTTCCTCTGCTGGTGCCTCTGGTTCTTCTTAAACAAAAGTAGGACGTGTAGGTCTATCAGCTATTCTGGTGTGAGTCTGTTGTGGCCTCTGATTAACCATAGCACTCTTGTCATCTCTTTGGTCCCCATTCTATCCATCAGGTGTGTTCATTCTCTCTATCATAGTCATAAGTGCTTGTAGTGTCTGAGCCATCTACTGTTGGCTTGTCATCATAGCACGCTAAAATTCTCTGGTGCCCTGATCAACATCATACCTATGGCCCCTAGGTGGGCTACCCTCACGTCTGTCACTCATGATGGTCGGTGGCTGATCTAACACCTGAGTACCTTCAAGCAAGGCTCGGCTGCGTGTGTTATACTTGTGTGGTCCCAACTCTTGTGGCTGCATAAGATCTATACACCCTCAGGCTGGCAAGATTTAGCTCTGATACCACTGTAATATCCCCTCCAAATAGGAAATATAGCAACACAAAAAAACTCTGAACAAGATATAACTTCAGTTGAATAAATTCAGAATGATCACAATAATATAGTCTCTTAATAACAAATTACAGATTGTATCACTTGTCCTTCTAAACTATTACAATTGTAGTCCTTTCTTATGCATATAAATATGAAATACAGTCTTAAGAACCCTGACTTAGCAAAACTGGAAGCAAAAACTGGAAACTGGAAGTGAAAATTGGATTCTGGAAGGTCTCAGCCTGCTGTGTCAAACACACAGTCGCCGGCATCGGTCGATAAACTACCAACGTCAGTCACTTCAGGTCAACTTTCTACCGACATCGATCTTCAGTCGACCGATGTCGGTCACTGGAATCCCTCTGTCTGTCGAGGTCGGTTCTTGAGCTAATCTGTACGGACCTGTACGGACTTTGTATGGCCGCCAATTAAGCACCACTTCCCTATTTCAACCCCTGATCTAGAAATATACTTTTCTAGCATAGAAGATCTCTAGCTGTATAATTTATTGAATCAAAACAAGAATAAAGAAATACCTGGAATATCTGTAATAACTTCTGTGTGAAGTTATCTCTCAAACCTGAAATTCTGTGATAACTTTTGGATGAAGCTATCTCTCACTTTGGCAATAGATCAGCTGATATTCCATAGCCTCTTAATTGCACACACTGAAGAGGGAACATTCTCCAATGTAAATGGAATCCTTGAACCCTAGGCTTAGTCTTCACAGAAGAAATTCTCAAACTCAATATCAATAATCAATAGCATAATCAATAATGGCCTCCATGTGAAACCCTTATACCCTCAAAAAGATATGCTTGCCCTAATTAGGGTTTTCTTAAATTAGAATTAGGGTTTCTAATTAAAAATAGGCTAAATAATTAATATTTGATTAAATCAATCAAATATTAATATCTCCCTCAATACATGTCGGATCGACGAACCGCTCGAAGCTAGTGAATCAAGGAGTGATTCCACACATAACCATACCACAATTAAGGCGCTCTACTGCATATCAAATATCCCTAAAAAGTAGGAGCCCAGGCTAAACATGTCTAAAATAACCTGAATGAAAATCAAATGTAGAAATCCTATGAATCAAAGTCAGGCCAAGCTCCATTATGACCCTCTATCCATCTTATTAGCCTATGAAGGTCGCATAATAGGCTAACCATGAACTCAGAACATGTCAATTAAAAAGGGGACATGACATCTTTCTAATAAGTTTGTGTAGCACTTTTCATATAATCTCAAGTATGAGATTTCATTAGTGGACTTAACACAAGCAAAGCAAAAAGCTAGTAAGAGTTTTGCAAGTTATTTATAATGATGGAGAGATCTTTCAAGCCATTTCACCCATAGTTTATTGGATAAACAATTAGCTACTATGTTTACCAAAAATTTTCATAGTGAGATAGCTTATCATTTAGAACTACAATGTGCACATATATTCAAGGAGATCATTGATAAATGTTTGAGGATCGAGCAGGTGATCATTAATAAAAGAGTCATCAATCTTAATTCAATTAATAAAAATCAAATTACCAATTAGGTAAATGACCAACATCAACATCCCATTCAAGCACAAGCATCACATCTAACACAAACCAATAACCAAGAAAGATTGAAGCAATTCAACTACAATAGGAATGTTGTGGGAAATGGAGTAACCAAATCCTATCATGTACAAATGGTTAAAACATCATCTACACCACATTTTCATCTTACTCCTACCCAAAAACCTCTCCAACCAATTCCACAAGCACAACAACCAATACCTACACAATAAATATAGTAGCAATTACCATTACAAACCCCTCCTCTTAAGAGAACCGTGCCTAGACATCATGTCTTTAGGGACCTAGGATAACCTATTGAGACTATATTTCATAATGACAAAACAATGAACAAAACCAAGGTTATAATGGTAACAACCAAAAAACCTACCATTATTGCAAGGGGTAGCATTAATACCATCTCCATTAATCTTAGACCAAACACTAATCAGTCTAGACCATTATTAAACAATAATATTCAACCAAATTACATGGATAATCCTTATTTAACTTGGGAATGCATACAAACAAACTATCAAACTAGGACTTCCCCTTTTTTACCATATGTCAACAACTTGTTCTTTCCACATGACCACATGCAAGTGTATAGACAATCAAGACTTGTCTTATTTGGTCCAACACCATTTCCAACATTAGTTAGCAATAATGGTCTAGTATTTAATCTCAATTGTGAAATCACAACTTAGAGGTCAAAGATTACTATCTCAGACCAATAACCATTTTCCACTTTCCTTGGCATCCAACCAACCATTCAGCCTCAAAATAAACCATTCACTATTCACCAAGATAAGAAGTTTGATATTGTGAAACAATTGCAAAAGACACCAACACAAATTTCTATTTTAGATTTGTTGCAAACATCAATAATACACAAAAACATCTTGAATGAGTTTTTGACCCAATCCATTATTTCTAGTGACATATCCCTTGATAAATTTAAAACTTTGGTTGGACACCTAGCTCCAGCCCAACAAGTCACATTCAATCAAAGTGATATTTCTTCCCTTGGCCTGCTCCATAATAATCCATTATACAACAAGTTTATATAAAATGGCATAAATTGAAATGTGTCCTTAGAGATAATGGATTTGGCCTCAACATTGTGTCTCTAAAGCTCGTTAGGCTTCTTGAGTACATAATGATAGATCTCCATCTAGAAATAATAACTATCAAAGCCTATGATAATCAAGAAAGAGAATCACAATGCACCATTAGCTTGCTAGTTATCATTGGGCCTTTGACCCATGATATAATTTTCCATGTGATTGATCTTATGTTGTCATATAATATGCTTCTAGGTAGGCCTTGGTTACATGAGATATGTGCAGTCCTATCAATGCTGCACCAATGTCCCTCTCGAGGATGGAAGTGAATATTCCAAGAGATTTACACCCATATGAACACTGTAAACATATTGAAGCCAAATTTCAAAGCTATAATTATTAGTATGATATGAATCCAAGCTCCAAGCAAGATAAATAAAAGGCTATACTTATTGATCCCTCATCAGATAATTGTATAAATACTAATACTTTTGATTCCCTTTCACACATGCCACCTCCTAAAGCTTCTAATCATTTTAACCTTTAAGATAATGTGTCATGTCCCCTTTTTTAGTGGACATTGACAAATTTGATGATTAGCCTATTATGTGACCCTTATAGGCTGATAGGATGGATAAAGGGTCATGATGGAGCTTGGCTTGGCTTCGATTAGCAGAATTCCTATAGTTGGCTTTCATTCAGGCTCTTTTGGACACATTTTGCTTGAGCTCCTATTATTTAGGGACTTCTGACACACAGTAGAGCACCCTTGTTGTAGTATGGTCATGTGCAGAATCACTCCCTGATTCACCAGCTTCAGTTGGTTCGAGGATCTGACATGTATTGAGGGAGATATTAATATTTGATTGATTTAATCAAATATTAATTATTTGGTCTAATTTTAATTAGAAACCCTAATTCTAATTTAAGAAAACCCTAATTAGGGCAAGCACATCTTTTTGAGGGTATAAGGGTTTCTCATGGGAGAGAATTGATTATGATTGATTATTGATTTTGATATTGAAGAATTCTTCTGTGAAGACTGAGCCAAGGGTTCCAAGATTCCATTTGCATTGGAGAATGTCCACTCTTCAATGTGTGTGATTTAGAGGTTGTGAAATATCAGCTGATCTATTGTCGATTTGAGAGATAGCTTCATACAAAATTTATCACAGAGGTTTACAGGTTTGGGAGATAACTTCACACAGAAGTTGTCACAGAGCTTTCCAGGTATTTATTTCCTTATGTTTTTGATTCAATAAGTTATACAAATAGAGATCTTCTATATTAGAGTCATATATCTTGAGATCAGTGGTCCAACAAATAAGGTGTGTTATATTGGTAGATTAGCTTTTGTATGGGATCTATATAGGTCTGTATAAATCCATACCATTTTGCATCAGGCCAGAAAGCATTGCGAGAAGCATAGAGACCAACATCAGCAGTCTAGTGACCAACATCAGTCTACTCAGAGACTGACATCGGCAGGCAGAGATCGACAGTGGCCAACATTGGCCAACCTTATACCGACGTCAGTAGATTAATAACCCTAGTCGACTGATGACAATAGTATAACCGACGTCGGTGACTGTGTTTTTGACACAGCAGGCCAAGACCTACCAGATTCAAGTTTTATTCCCAATTTGTGGAATACTTAGGTTTTTAAGACCATATTTGAATATTATTTTATATGCATGACAGAGGATATCTATTATAATCATCTAGATGAATAATAAGATTAGTGATTTGGTAGTTAAGAGATTTACTGTGGTTTATTTGTTTATTTGAATTTATTCTACAAAATCATATCTTTGTTCAGAGCTTTTATCTTTCTATATTCCCTATTTGAAGGAGATATTATAGTGGTATCAGAGCTTAATTCTACAAGGGTTTCTACAGAAAGTCCCCCTAGATAGGGGATATTATAGTTCACAAGTTTGGGAGAGGTTGTCTTTTGATCGCTTTGTTAAGCTGAGGAGAGAGAACTACAGATCAGTTAGACAAGATAGCAGCATGTCCCATGATTATTATGAGATAAGAGATAGTGAAGATGAGGATGAGGCTAATCCTTGCACTCAAAGTGGGGAGGTGTGCTCAGATGTTAGTGCACTGAGGGTTGATGATCTCTTAGCTATGGCAGAGATTGTAGAAGAGTCCCAATATCTGATTATTGTAGATGACACTCAAGAGAATGCAGTGGATAGTTTTGAGGACTTAGTTTCACCAGTAGTTTCCTTCGATATGGAGGAGTTAGATAGTGATGCTATAATTATTGATACTCTGTATGTTGATACGAGCTTTGGAGTTGATTTGCAGAGTATGAATGGTAGTATTACAGAGGTTAGTGATTCTGAGTCTACTCATTTGGACCATGCATCAGAGGAGGATTGTAGGAGACAATCTAGCCAGTGCCACCATGTGTCTAGTCAGCTGAGAGTTAGTGAGCAAGACATTGCTACCGCTTGCAAGCATTTTGATGCTACTTGTCAGTTTTTAGCATTTTATGGATGGGGTTCTCCTAATAGCATTGAGCAGGGAAGTAGTTATTTATCCTTGATAGAGATCCACTCTTTATGGGAGGCTATCCAAATTTTGAGATAGGATTATATGCAGTTGGTAGCCGATAGAGATTATCTTATGGAGTGGGGTAGCATAGCATATGATGCATTATTGGTCAAGGAAGATAAGGTGAGTGAGCTTACTTATCAACTCAAGGTGACTTCTGAGATTCTTGAAAGTATGTAGTTGGCTTATGAGGAGTCACAGTTTCATTTGGCTAAGGTGACTGTGGAGTTAGAGCATTTGCGGTCTTCACCAGCACCAGACCCAGTCCATTTGTATATTGAGATAGTTGGTGGTGAGTACATTCCTGTAGTGGTTGCTAAGGAACATGTTGTTGGAGCTGACACACATGTTCAAGATTTGGGAGTACCTAGACCTAATGAGTTTGGCATACTAGTGGAGTTGAGTTTCTAGATTGATTCTTCTCACACCAATGATAGCGTGGTACAGTTGGTCATGCCACCTTTGTAGAGGGATCAGTTATGGGATGGATTGGCACCATCTTTTGTAGATGGAATTGGTAGTTACAAGTTACATAGCCTATAGTATCGACACATCTAGGGTAGTTGTGATTTTAGAGTTTGGTTGAGTTATATTCACCATTTGGACTATGGATTCCTCTTGGTTATTTTTTAGAAGATATTACAGGAGCTTGTGTTGATTGTCATTAGTGTAGATCATGACTATATTTGGGATCCAAGTGGATTGATTGGTTTGTTGTTTCGAGATTGCTTGGGGTCAAGCAATTTCATGAGGGGTGGATGGTCATGTCCCATTTTTCAGTGGACATCAACAGACTTGATGATTAGCCTATTATGCAACCCTTGTAGGCTGATAAGATGGATAGAGGGTCATGATGGAGCTTGGATTGGCTTTGATTAGTAGAATTCCTATAGTTGGCTTTCATTCAAGCTCTTTTGGACACATTTTGCCTGAGCTCCTATTATTTAGGGACTTCTGACATGCAGTGGAGCACCCTTGTTTTAGTATGGTCATGTGTAGAATCACTCCCTAATTCACCAGCTTCAGTTGGTTCGAGGATCTGACATGTATTGAGGGAGATATTAATATTTGATTGATTTAATCAAATATTAATTATTTGGTCTAATTTTAATTAGAAACCCTAATTCTAATTTAAGAAAACCCTAATTAGGGCAAGCACATCTTTTTGAGGGTATAAGGGTTTCTCATGGGAGAGAATTGATTATGATTGATTATTGATTTTGATATTGAAGAATTCTTTTGTGAAGACTGAGCCAAGGGTTCCAAGATTCCATTTGCATTGGAGTACATCCACTCTTTAGTGTGTGTGATTTAGAGGCTGTGAAATATCAATTGATCTATTGCCGATTTGAGAGATAGCTTCATACAAAAGTTATCACAGAGGTTTACAGGTTTGGGAGATAACTTCACATAGAATTTGTCACAGAGCTTTCCAGGTATTTATTTCCTTATGTTTTTTATTCAATAAGTTATATAGATAGAGATCTTCTATATTAGAGTCATATATCTTGAGATCAGGGGTCCAACAAATAGGGTGAGTTATATTGGTGGATTAGCTTTTGTACGAGATCCGTACAGGACTATACAAATTTGTACCATTTTGCATCAGGCCAAAAAGCATCACAAGAAGCACAGAGACCGACATCGATAGTTTAATGACTGACATCAGTCTACTTAGAGACTGACATCGGTAGGCAGAGACCGACAGCAACTGACATCAGTTGACCTTATACCGACGTCGGTAGATTAACAACCCCAGTCGACTGATGATGGTAGTATAATCGACGTCGGTGACTGTGTTTTTGACATAGCAAGCTGAGACCTACCAGATTCAAGTTTTATTCCTAGTTTGTGGAATACTTAGGTTTTCAAGACCGTATTTGAATATTATTTTATATGCATGATAGAGGATATCTATTATAATCATTTGGATGAATAATAAGATTAGTGATTTGGCAGTTAAGAGATTTATTGTGGTTTATTTGTTTATTTGAATTTATTCTCCAAAATCATATCTTTATTTAGAGCTTTTTATCTTGTTATATTCCCTATTGGTAGGGGATATTACAGTGGTATCAGAGCTTAATTCTATAAGGGTTTCTATAGAAAGTCCCCCTAGATAGGGGATATTACATAATGGACTAGGAGAGTATGTGACCCATGATACATTTCATATTTCTAATGCTCCTTAGAATATGAAAACCTTTGGGTGACCTAAAGTCATCCCACATATACATTGGCAATAAAAGAACAAAGATAAGGGACCTATCACATTTGTACCAACATCTAGCCTAGAACCTAACCTTCTTGAAGGGGATGAATCATGGTTATACAATGACAACTAAGTTTATTGTTATAAAAATTCAAAGTATCATGTTCCCAATAGGATCATGGAGCATCAAATTTATGAAGGAAGAGGCCTCAGACCAAATTAGCAAGGAACCATCGAGCCAATTTCTATGACTAAGTATGAAAGACCTTATAGACTTGGATTTAAACCACTTGGGGGTGACCTCACATAACCTATTCAAACTCTGTCAACAACAACTAGTGATGATGATGTTGATAGTGAAGTAGAGTCAGATCATAGCCTCACCTTTGATAACCTAGCTAAAACCAACATGTTTGATAATAATGCCATTTGTACCCTTACCTTGTCCACTCATTACAACCCTTTGCCATTATAATATCCCCAACTGATAGATCAAGACCAAAAAAAATCCAGGCTATTGAATGATGAGTTCTAGAATGATGAGGTATTTTGTGATTTCTTAGGCCTTAGAGACAATGTTCTATTAGGACATCACAAATCAAGATTCTCAATCAAATTGGATCCTATCACCTATTTTGGAGAGTGAGTGAACACCCTTAGCCAATAAAAAATAAGTAAAACATTGAGGTCCCAAAGTGAAAACCTCTTTGAGGTGATTTTTGACTAGGGAAAAAGTAAAGATAAAGGCCAATCTAGTGGTGAAAACTTGTTTCAAGTGCCATTAGATGGGGGTGTTCATTCTTCTTTGAATTTAGACCAAGAGGCCACCAATGATGAACTTACCTATGGATCAAAGTTTATCTTTGAGAAATAAAAAGTATTTGATCAAATTCTCCAAGAATTTCTTACAATTTTTGTTACATGGTCAGATCTCCCATTAGGGGACTTAGATTCATCATGCCTAAGAGAAGTTGAATAGCAAGTCCTAACAGAGGACCCTGACATAATTCAATAGTTCAATTTACTGCCTACTATCCTATAATATGGTTTGACCCTTATATTTGAAGATACAGTAGAAGTAAATATTGGGAATCCATTAGACCTAAAATGGATAAAATTAGGAGCATCCCTCATTAAGGAGGAATGTTACATCTTTACATCTCTATTGAGAGAATTTGTAGATATCTTTGCATGGACCTATTCTGACATGTTAGGTTTAGAACCCACCTTGGTTCTACACCACCTTGTGGTTAATCTTGATTCCAAACTAGTAAAACAAAAGTTACGTAAGACGCATCCTTGCATTATTGTATTGGTAAAAAAAGAGTTGGAAAAACTCTTAGAAGTAGGATGTATTTGATCCATTGACCACATACAATGGATCTTTAATGTGGTACCTATTATTAAAAATCTTGAAGGGATCAAAAATTTTACTCATTTTTGAGACATCAAAAAATCTTTTCCTAAATATGATTTTCCCTTGCCTAATATCGACATGATCATTGACTCTATGGTAGGTTATGAAATACTTTCACTCATGGATGGATTTTCAAGATACAACTAGATCAGAATAGCACTAGAAGACTAACATAAAATAGTATTCGCCACTCCATCGGGAACATTTTGTTATTAGGTAATGCCATTTGGCCTAAAGAATGCTGGAGATACATATCAAAGGGCCATGACTATCATATTCCATGATATGATGCATGATATTGTTGAATACTATGTCGATGACATATTAGGAAAATCCAAAATCAGAGCCAACATCCAGTAGTGTTACATAAGATATTTGAAAGATTATGGGAGCAAAAGGTTAGATTCAATCCAAAGAAATGTGTGTTTGGGTAAATTCAAGTAAATTACTTGGCTTCATTGTGTCTCATAGAGGTATTGAATTCGATCCAGCTAAATTCCATGCTATAACCGAGATGTTGCCACCAACCAATTTAAAGAAGCTTTGTAGTTTATAGGGAAAGATCCAATCAATCTGACACTTCATCTCTCAGTTATTATACAAGTGCCATCCATTCACACACCTTTTAAATAAGGGAGTTGCATTTCACTAGGATGATCACTACCAAATATATTTTTAACAACTCAAAGATTGTCTTGTTAATCTACCTATTTTATTACCTCCTGTGCTAAGAAAGCCATTCTTGTTATACCTATCAATTACCAACCATGCTCTAGGGGAACACTTGGATCAACATGATGACAATGGAAAGGATCACACCATATACTACCTAAGCCATACCTTGGTTACATATGAACATAACTATGCACCTATTAAAAAAGCTTCTTTGGCCATGGTCTTTACAGCTAAAAAAATGCACCATTACATGTTAAATAATAAGACCATGGTCATTTCAAAATTAGATCCAATCAAGTATCTACTATCTAAAACAACTTTGTAAGGTAGAATGGCTAAATGGATCATTCTTCTCATTGATTTTGACATAGATTAATTAGAAGGTAACTAGGGGACAAGCTCTTGTAGATCAACTTGTTGAAGTACCTCTCATAGACATACATCCACTCATGTTTTAATTTTTTGATGAATCCATAATGACCATAATTGACACACCCCTTGAGAAGCAGCCCTAGAAACTATATTTTGATTGTTCATTTACTACACATGTATCATGGGTAGGCCTATTGTTTATTACACCATAGGGGGATATAATCCCTAAATCATTTAGAATCAGCTTTCCTTGTACAAACAACATGGTCGAGTATGAAGCAATTATTGCAAGACTTAAACAAGTAGTGCATTGGAACATATCTCATCTCCAAGTTTATGGTGATTCTCATTTAATCATTAATTAGGTCATAGATCATTTTTAGACCAAAGATGATAAGTTAGTTCCATATAAAGCCATGGTCAACACTCTTAAACAACAAATTATCAACATCCAATTTGAGTACATACCAAGGGATAGTAATAGAACTATAGATGCCATGGCTACTATTGGTTCTCTGATTTGATAAATAGATAAAACTACAGAATATTAGTTCTTCATCAATAATTTGTTAGCACTAACTCATGAACCTTCAACTGTTTCCATGATTTGTGATATTATTGGTCCTAATTCTATTTGGTACTCAAACCTTTACAACTACCTTCATGACTAAGTTCTACCACCTAACCTATATAAAAAACAAACTAAAGCCTTTATTCATCATTCCACTCATTATACTCTATTTGGATCCACCCTTTACCATCATAGTTTTGATGTAACTCTGCTTCATTGTTTAAATTTGGTAGAGTCTACACTATCATTAAGATAAATTCATGAAAGGGTGTGTGGAGCTCATTCTAGTGAGGTAGTCCTATCCAAAAATATATTGCATACTAGTTATTATTGGCCCATAATGGATGCAAATGCCACTGCATATGTAAAAAAGTGTGACAAATGTCAATGACATGCTAATCTAATTCATGCCCCAATAAAAAATTTGAAACTTATGTTGACACCATAGCCATTTTCTACATGGGGACTTGACCTCATTAGGAATATTAACCCCACTTCATCTAATGGCCATAAACATATCCTTATCACCATCAAGTATTTCACTAACTAGGTTGAATCTATACCCCTCACTTACAAGATTGGAAAGTAAATTTTCAAATTCATTTTCAACAATCTCATTTACTGCTATGGTATCCCCTCTGACATTATATCTGATAATAGAGGATCATTCACGAACAAGGATGTAGACCACTTATGTACTGAATACAACATCACCCAATATTTTTTATAGCATATAAACCTCAAGGTAATGGTCAAGCTAGGTTATATAATAAAACCATTATCAATATTCTCAAAAAGATTTTCAATGATGTTGATCATGATTGGCACCTCCAAATATTCCTTGCTCTTTAGGCATCTCGTACCAATCATCATACCCCCATAGGATCCAATCCATACTTGCATGTTTATGGTATTGAAGCTATCTTTCCCATTGAAGTTGAATCACCTTCACTATGCATCTCTTTCAATCATGTCTTGGATGATCATGACTATCAAGTAGCTCACTTGTAAGAGCTAGATCTAGTTGATGAAAAATGAACATCCATGCTCAACAATCTTCAAACATATCAAAATTGACTCAAAGGCCATTATAATTAGTGTGTTAAGTATAGAACATTTGAAATTGGTGATATTTTTCTTAAAGAAAACCAAAAGAATACCATGGCTAAGAAAAAATATAAAGCTAAATTAAAAACCAAATTGGATAGGGCCTTTCATCATCACTGTAGATTATGGATCAGGAGCATACAAGCTTGCCACACTAGACAGCGATGAACTTCCTGAGCTAATGAATATTATTCATCTCAAGTGTTACTATGGTTGAGTGCTAAGGTGTATTTTTTGTAAGGACCATTTTAGTTATTCCATTTTATCACTATTTTTATTTGTACAAATATCATCCTTATCTGTTTCTTCATCATATCCACATTCTACTTCCATTTTATTGACCTAGTTTCTTCTAAAGCCTAGCCCATTTAACCTTAATTTTTGCCATTTGCTATATAGTTTTAGCATCAAGGTATCTAATTAGTTTCATCAATTAGTTTAAGTACTTTAGATAGAGGCCATATTTTGGGAGAGTGTGATAAAAAAGTTGGCAGTTGTATCCTTCATTTGTTTTTCTTTTCTTACCACCATTCTTGCTACTAATTATAACCACATTTGGGTAAATTATTACCATCAATCTATGCCATTATGTCCTAGTTATAACCACCTATGGGAAAACTAGGGGTAACATTAAGCCTTGACATACCAATTTACCACTTCATATGTCACATTGTGCCTTTTACCAACTCTACCTATTTTGTTTGAATTGACTACTACACTGGTTGAATTCCTCCATTGTAGGGTAGAACTACCATGAATTGAGGTCCTACTCTGGGACTATGTAGGTAGTGCTCAATACTTGTTGAGATCAGCTTAATCACGCTTTTACCCATGATCTCACCATTTTATGAGTAACCTAAGCCACACTCTCACCATTTTATGAGTAACCTAATCCACGCTCTCACCATTTTATAAGTAACCTAAGCCATGCTCTCACCATTTTGTGAGCAACCTAAGCCATGATCTCATTATTTTGTGAGCTTTAACCATTTTAGTGTCTTGTCATTCTTGATCAAGTTGAGATACTTCAAAAAATTCCAAAAACATTTAAAAAATCATTCAAAAACAATAAAAACATTGACCACTTCTTTGACTTAAGGATTCTAGGAACCCTTACTAAGTTAGAAGCAAATCACTTATCAATTAGTTTCACCATCCTTTTTAGCATTTTTATCTCATGCACTTGGCATTTTTCTCTCATGCACTTGTAAATCATTGTGTTATCATACCATGTTGCCACTATCAGGGTACAATGTTTATAACCATCTTTGGGCAAACCATTATGCACCATCCCACTTGCATTTTCAATGATTTTGACTACTTTTTCAATATCATTTTGTTTTCACCCCATCATATTTCCTTTCTTTGGTCCCCTCGTGTCACTTCTTTCTATTTGAGGGACCGTTTGCTGACCTACTTATGCCAACCATTCCCATGAGGGGGCATCATATAGTTAAATTATCATAATTGTAGTTGTATTCATATAGGACCTTTTCATTCTTTGAGAATACATTACTATGCCAATATCTTACAATGCCTTCCCAAACAAGGGCAAACTGTAAACACCTAAATCTAGCCACTAATAACCTCAAATTAGGCTTTTGGCTAATTTCCACCCAAAATGCATAATTTGGCCTAAAAACACTAAAACATTATAAATGATGTGAAACTAACATATTCAAGTGCCAATTTTGGCTAGGATATCCTTAAATGGGGCAATGCAATTTATGGGTCAGCTAATTTTGATCAAATTATTTTGAGTCAAAATGCCAATTTTGCACCCACATGCTTTGGATTGCTCTTTCCTATCAAATATTTTTCACAAGACATGTGTGTTCATTATTTTTTTTGGTAACATCCTAAATGAGATAATGGATCCAATATATCTAATGTTTCCTTCTAATTTGACTCTAGTTAAAGTTTGGACAAATAACAAAGCATTTTGATCAATTTGAGTAATTTGTGCACAAAGTGCTTAATTATGCTTAAGAGATAATTAACCCAAATCAAGGCCTAATAAAAAATTTCAAGAAAACTTGTTGAATACTTATTTTTGGAAATGAATATTGAATATCTACATCATCAGGGGACCTCATTTCTTGGAAAGACATCCCTAGGCCATAAATGCCATAAATATCAGGATTCGTGCCCTCCATGCCTCATTAATGCCTTCCATGATACCCTTAATACCTCTTAATTTCCCCTTCTTCCAATGTCATGATGAAGATAATTATAAAATTAATTCTAAAAATTTAATTAATCCTCAGCCAAACATCTCAATCTTAGGATGGATGGTTCTGATTAATTCTGATCAATCTCAAAAATATATAAATAGAGAGGCCATGAACATCATTTCTAGGACTTGAGAATACAAATTTATAATGCAAATAATTGATCTCTAATCATAAGATTATAAATGGTAGAAGGATCTTTTCCTCAATGTTGAAGAAATTTAGGAATAAAGAAGAACATTTCAAGGGTATAATCTAATTTGGGTTGGTCTTCTAATGAGAAAAGAGGATTATGCTATGAAGAGGTATTAGGAGGGGTCCCATAGACCATTGTGTTAATGGAAATATGAAAATTAATAGCCTCCAAGAGAGGATCCCTACTCTATCTATTTGAGACTCTATGAGGGTTGGTAAGACTCATCATTTCTTCTGACTACAACTTGGTATTATCATCAAATAGAAATTCCATGATGAAGGGAAAGAAAGAGAAATGAAAAAGAAAGAAAATAGGGAATGACAAAAATAGTATAAGGTTGACTAGGTTCACCTAGCATAAAAATAGAGTCTACAAACTATACAGGGTTGATTGGATTGATCTAATATAGTAAACATGAATTGTAAAAAGAGGAAATATGGTTTAAAAACTATACAAGGTTAACCAAGCTGATCCAATATAGTAAATAGAGGCTAGAAAAATATAGGGTTGACTGGGTTGATCTAGTATAATAGAGAAAGAAATTTGGAAACTGATGATGGATTTGTGTACTTAAAATAGATAACTTTTGCAAGTAATCTAAAAATAAATGATAAAAAGGAAACAAATAGTCAATTGGATTAATGTTGGCCAATCCAATTGAAATACATAGCATAAAACCTAACACCAATTTTGGGTAATGCAAGTTTTTGATATATAAAATACAATTAAGCAAAGATCAAGTAATAAACTTAGAAAGTAAATAACTAACTAATTGGTCAACCTGGATGTTTAATTAGATTATTAAGATATGATTTTAAATGTGATGAGAAGTTAGATATAAGCAAGGAACTATAATGTAAATCTAAGGATGGTTTTAGGTAGTTTGGACTGAAAGGAACTATAGTGTCAATGATACAGGCTTGGTATTGAGGCATACCCCCTCACATCACACACTACAGGAATTATAGACACTAAATCTAGCCACTGATAACCTTCAATCAAGATTTTGGCCAATTTCCACCCAAAATGCATAATTTGGCCTAAAAACACCAAAACACGCTAAATGATGTGAAACTAACATATTCAAGTGCCAATTTTGGCTAGGGTATCTTTAAATGGGGAAATGTAATTTATGGGCTAGCTAACTTTGATCAAATTATTTTGAGTTAAAATGATAATTTTGTACCCACGTGCTCTAGATTGCTCTTTCCTATCAAATATTTTACACAAGATATGGGCCTTCATTATTTGTTGTTACTAACATCCTAAATGGGATAATGGATCCAATGCATCTGATGTTGCCATTTAATTCCACTCTAGTCAAATTTTAGACCAATAATAAGGCATTCTAATCAATTTGAGTAATTTGTACATAAAGTTTATAATCATGCTTAAGAGATAATTAACCCAAATCAAAGCCTAATCAAAAATTCCATGGAAACTTGTTGAATACTTATTTTTGGAAATGAATATTGAATATCTACATCATTAGGTGACCTCATTTCTTGGGAAGACATCCTTAGGCCATAAATGCCACAAATATCAAGATTCATGCCCTCCATGCCTCATCAATGCCTTCCATGATGCCCTCCATGCCTATTTTTTTCCCGTTCTTCCATTTTCATGATGAGAATAGTTATAAACTTAATTTAAAAAATTTAATTAATCCTCAACCACACATCTCAATGTCAAGATGGACAGTTTAGGTTGATTTTGATCAGTCTCAAAAATCTATAAATAGAGAGGCCATAAACATCATTTTTAAGACTTGAGAATGCAAATTTATAATGCAGGATTAGTTCTAAAATCTTCATGAAACTAGTGTTACCATTCCAAATTGATTCCAATCCAAGCCAAGCCATAAGCCAAAGTTTCCAAGGAGAGATGGAGGTAGCCAATCTTCCATTACAAAGGACTTCATGAGCACAAAATGAAGCAAACCATTACAACAAGCATTTTTTAGCATCTAAGGAAGGTAAAAGAGGTTTCTTTTGCATTTTAGTTGTGTGTTTTATTCACATTTGTTAACTAAGCTCTCCTTAGTGTCTAATCTTAGAGATGTTATGTTACTAGTATGTTTCTTTCATTTTGTTTTCATTTTGAAACTAACACCATACTAGCCATCCTCTCTTGAGTCAAATTCCTAGATCACATTGATAAGGGTCTCAGGTGCTTAGCCAGAATATACCATTAACTACACTTTATACTTGACCATAGTATCAAGTCAACTTCCCCCTTGGTGATGAAATCTAAGTAGGTTGGCCTTGGGTTGAAAAATGTTAAAATACTTCTTTATATTTTGTGATTTGGTTGTATATGCATAAAATAGAAAAATAGTGAAACTGAATGAATAATTTAAAATCCCTTAATTAAGATATGTGATCTATTATAAGCATGCAATCAACAAGAAAAGAAAATGTGAACTGATTACTAGTATATAAAGTTAATTCCAACATTAAAAAAAGGTACAATGTTTATATGGTCAATAACGTATGCATAAAATATAGAACAAGGTCAATAAGGTTAAACTTATACTACCAAAGCAATGTTTGAAAATGAATAGGGTTGACAGAGTAGACCTAGTTATCCAAGCAACACACAAAACATAGAATTGGGGCAATAGTGTCAATCCAGTTGATTGTACAAGGGTAGATTTAAAGACTAAAAATTATGAAAGGAAAGACTATAAAAAAAGAGATAAAGAGATAGAAATGAACCTTGGTGGATTAGAGATGTAGAGAATGAAGATTGATGTTTAAGAACCATGATATATGCTCACAAATTTTGTTAACTAGTTTAATTGAGTCGATCAAGCTTTATAGAAAATTTCTACTAAAGGCCTAAAATATATAGGGTCAACTAGGTTGACCTAGTATGTTGAACTGGATGTCTAAAAAAGTTTAGATTCAATTGGTTTAACCTAGTAGTCTAGACTAGATGTCTAGAAAGCTAAAAATTTATATTGGGTCGACAAGATCAATCTAGTAGCTTGTACCTAAAAACTTGTGTATATAAGTTATATATTGGGTTGATAAAGTTGATCTAGTATGGCAAATATATGATAAAAATAGTGATGAAAGAATGAAATAAATTAAATAAGATGAATAAATCCTATAAGGGTTAGTTCGTGTTGGGTTCACTAGAATGTATGCAATCAAAAATTCATCATGTTTATCAATCAATCCTAGCTTAAAGAATATAGATCATACGTACACTTCTGATTGGGAATACATTTGTTAAGAAAGGGCATCAAAAATATGGGGATCCACTAAACTTGATTAGGGGATCACTTATCATAATACACCATGCTAGAAAGAGTTTCAATTCCTATAATCTAAAAAAATCATGCAACAACCCTAAAAGAGTCCTAGGTTTTATGTTCACTCTATTCTAATAAACAATAAAGTAAATATAATTTAGTGCAAACCAAATCTTGTAGCACAAAATAGGGATTAGAAACAAAATAAACTAAACTAAACATGCATAGAAGACATATACTCATGTCAATGTATATAGAATCTTAATTCATTGAAGAAAGAAGCACAAATACATTATCTATCTACTCTTACAAAGGAAAAATAAAGTTAGGAATACTTACCTTTGAAGATGAACCCATCGAGCCTCAATCTCTCCCTTGGCCAAGGTGATTCACAAGAGATTGTTATGGTATGTAAGGATAAAAAAGACATATCAGCTCTAGGCTAGACTTATCCACAAGATAAGATACGTATCTCTAGAGAAAGTATGGAACCCTAATCTTTATTCCTTAAGTAAAATGGTCAATAATAATATGTTTATTTTCACTTATTCTTCTTCACTTCTCTTCTTAAAAATGGTTGGAAATGAACTTGTATATATGGGAAGATCTTGCCCTAAATTCTCCCATAAATTTTGGTTGTACAGGGTCAACCTAGTTGACCCTATATGTTTTTGAGGATAATTCACTACATTTGAGCTAGGTTGGCTAAAAGTCTAACAAACCCAAAAAGTGAAAAGTTCCCCTAAACTTTAAAGGGTTGACCTAGTTGACCTAGTACAACCGACTATCTAAAAGGGAATTAAGGCATGAAAAGGAAGAGAAAGCATGGAAGATATAGGAATGGGTAAGTCTGAGAAGAATAATCTTAGGGTAATTGGTTTTAGGAGATGAGTGTGTAAATGGAAAGTGGAAAAAGGGATAATAATCTTACAAATCACCAATGGTCTACCCACCCCTATCCTTATGTACCCCTTAAGGCATGTAATTAGAGAGATTAAGACTCGATAGATTTTTTCAAGATACAAAGTGTCAGTAATCAATAAAAGTTTGAAAATATTATGTGTATACAAGCTCCACATTGGTATTTATAAGTGATCTCATCACATTTGGTACAATATTTTTTAAAGTTTTGAATTGATTTTTCAAGTGATTTTAATCAAATTATTATGAGAATCATGAATGTAGAGAACTGAAAATTCATCCTAATACTCAAATTTTATAACCAACAAAGACTTTTGGTAACTAGTACAACCAACCAAACACTATGTGGACCAAAGATATTATTTAAACCAAATTTGGATAAGGATCCTACTTTTATATATAGGGTTAAGGATATACAAATGATAGGGAATAAGGGTGAATATTAGATCTATAGTGGGACAATTAAATGCTAAACTCAAATGTACGATATACTAAATTTATTAAATTGAAATAAGATATAAAAAGAAAGTGAAACTATACTATATATATAAATGACAAAGAAATGATGTAATTTGTTTATTCTAATGCTAGTACATATCTAGATCTAGTACAGGATGAATGTAGGTGAGAAGACAATTCTAGAATAGTTTTTAGATTCTAAATTTGCTACCTCAAGCTCTCTAGATAATTACATCATACCTAGATGGTTGCATCGATATTACTATCTAGGTTCAACACTAGTGTCGTATATTTAATATCAGATGAAACAAGATGAAACTACCTAAATGATTCTACGTTGGCTTCACCTTTATTCTAGTGCATTCATATCTAGGTCATGAACTATTATTCCTCATCAATAATAAAACCATAGCTTTCCATATTCAATGTAACCTTGAAAAAATGGGTTAGTGGGCACATAATGTTGAGATAACCCATAATGACCCTACCATCAAAGGGTGTTACCTAAATATCCAATAATCCATAAGTTGGACTCATACTCATGTACTTATACCCTACATGTTGGCTTGTGTGTGAATCATATAATATGTGTAAATTAAGTACAATAGTGACCTAGCTTATAACATGGAAAATAAGACCTTATGATTTATGCTTTAGTACTTTAGACTTATATATTTTTTATACTTTTTATCAACAAAATTTTGACCCTAAGGAGGTATAATCTATCCCTTTTAAATTTTTAACCTCATATGTTATGGGTAACAATTCTTAGAGGTGAGTCTCTAGATTATGGGCTAACTCCCATACAAAACTCCTAAAACTAACCACTAGCCTATATAATTTAAATGAAAAGGGATATAATGATATTAAACACTAATATAATATATTTGATGCACCATGATAAACTCCACAACCTACTTGAACCTGCACTTATGGAAGAACAACTAAAAATATGATCTCAGAATCCAAGGCTTTTCTAACACAATGCTTCAATATGAAGGTAGAGTGTAATGTATCCTTCAATTAAAATGATTGATAGGTATAATAATAGACTCTAATAACCATCCTACACACTTTAAACCACACAAAAATATTAGTTACACTCCATATGACCTGTTATAAATTAGATTACTCACACAATTCATGAAGAGATAGTTGATTGCAAGTAAGGAAAACTATCACTTGTCATCCAATAATGGACTAATTCACACACTCATGTAATAATTTGAGAAGCTAAAACAAGTTTTAAATATTTATTCCAAATTCAAAATCAATATTAATTTCAATATGGCTTTGCCATACCAACTGTAGATGTCATATAATGCCAAAAGAGGTAACTTATATAAGGAAATGAGGAAGAGAGAGAGAGAGAGAGATAGGTGTAGAAAAATGAGATTTACAAGTTTTCACAAGAGTTTAAAATAATAATGGAGTTATAAAATAGTCCTAACATACTTCCAAGGACATGTGTTTCTCTTCTAAAGATGTTTCATCTTTGACATGGCATAGGAGTTTCAAACTTGGCTTAACACCATGCACTACTTCAAAACTACCCTTCTTTGCATAAAAAGAGTGAAAAATGGGTTATTTGATCATTATTTGACCATTAACTACCTTCATAACCTTTATTTTATACTTATCATACACTTTTTAACTCCCTCTTTCTGACATTTTAGTAGAAATCATCACTCAACTCCTTCGATATCTTGAAACTCTTCCATCTACTACGCTTATCTTTGTCTAAATGGTTTAAAACATTAATTCTTATTCACCAAGGAAATATTTCTCCATGAAATTAATTCAAATACTTTATCATACCTTATTTAACTCATTATATTTCATGTAACAACCCCCGAGACTCCATCTTGCACTTTATGCTTTCATTAGGCCTTAATTCCTTGTAACCCTAAAATCATGTAAAACTCCTTGTGTAGGATAGTCTATGGATGGTAATAACAAATTTAGTATATATTTTAGGACCTATTATGTATTTAAAACTCCATGAAAAATTTCATGGCATGATTCTAAGTGGAACTATGTTTTTTTGCCCCTTTTATCTTTCCAATTAGACCTCAATTAGGCCTCCTTGCCTAGAAGATTGAGTTTCTACTGTGTACCCTTCCCATACATTTTAAACCACCAAAAAAAAAATTATTTAATTTCCCTAGCCTATAATCAACTTCCATACCAAACTTTAGGTCCTGAGACCTTGTGGAAGTGTGATAACCATGAAATGGTCTCAAAAGCTAGTCTCTTTATCAAGCCTTTTTAGATTACCTTCAAAAATTAGACCTGCAGGATCACTTCCATACTATATTATACATATTTTTATGCTTGGATATATATAATACATCCCAAATATCCCTTCCCAATATTTTTCAAGATTTCAATTATTTAAAACCCTACATTTCACCTTAGATCCCTGTAAAATATAACATTAATTATAGTTTTTATAATTATAGGTAAAGACAAAGTTCATGGTGAGAACCTACATGGATTTATAAATGATTTTTAGGAGGTTTTATAATAAATTAAATTCATATCACACACTTTGGATGCCATTCTCTCACATCGAGTCATTACTAAGGTTTTATGAGGGCTTAAATCTATTTTGGTTCTTAACAATTATTCATAAACCCTAGGGCCTTAACTCTTGAACCAATTAAAAAATTTATAGTATAAACCCTCCTCAAATTTCCCCATGTGTTTATTTTTTCATTAAAATCCTCCATATAGTTCCAAGTGCAATATGTTGCTCTTCAAGTTTTTTCTCTACCATTAAAGAGTGGTTTGTAGTCTTAAGCATTGTTTATGATAGTGAGGGATCCAATCAAACAATTGATACCATTAATTTATAATTGGTAAAACATATTTATCACCCTAAAATCCACTTATATCCATGCAATATTTTATTTTCCCAAAAATCAAGATAAAGACTACTTTGAAATGCAATCATGCACTATAGGAACTCAGGGAGGTCTTATAGGCCTAATTGGCATTTTCCTTATCCTTTTATTCCATTTAATTCACTTTTATGATATGTAATAAAATATTACACTTTTCAATGCCCTCAAGTTCTCATTTCAACTTTATCAAACTAATATTCTCATGACAGTGCATATAGGTATGTTTGTGTAGTGTTAGGCTTATCAAGTCTAGATAGGGCTTATCTACATTATTAGCTTTGTTATTAAGTCTGAGGATATCATAGATTCATGTTATCCCTACTAAACCATTTTAAAATGGTTTTCCTTCCCTCATATCTTTTATCTTCACTCTAAACAAGCACCTTCACTTAACAAGGTAGGCAAGCCTGTAGCTCTCATTGGTTGTATATGCAGGGTTAAAATGAGTCTTGTAGATAGTCACTTTCTTATCTAACTTTATTTTTGGATATTTTACCTCAAATAACATTTTTCACTTATTTTCTCACCTAAAATTCAAATTTCACTATGTATGGCATCCTCTTTTCAATATTGAATTCAACTTGAACTGCTCAGATAATCATATAGGTGATTCTTTGAGGTTTTGGATGTATCTTAAGTTCAGGTTTAAGTCCCTAAGTAACTCATTATTTTTCATCATAGATTTACAGCTTAGTGTATTTATTTTACACTTTGAAACCTTCCAAAAAATTTAAATGTTTTCTTGAGTATACTCCTTTTCTCATGTCTTTTCAAGGCACAACTATAGGTGACTATTAAGAAAGAGTTTTAGCATTGAGTCTTAAACTTGGATTTCTCAACTATATCATTGACACCTTGAAAGTATTTAAAGTTAATTAGAATTTCCCTCTCACTAATTTAAAATTTTCATTGAAATTTTCATAGAATTCTACAAACTTTTTCTCTTACCTTCATACACAAGTCTATGTATGAGTATTAAGCCTGTAGACTCTTTTAGTGTTTTGTCATTAGTCCTTTCAACCTTTTTATGACTCTCAAATGAATTATATGTCTTCATTGGTTTGTGTTTATTTCTTTTTTTACACTAATTCATGTTTCTACACCAATCCTTATTCTCATGGCAATTCTCCTTTTATCCAAAATGAGGACCTACATGTCTATAACTTGTCGGTCTATTTATTTACTTGTATGAATTATTGAAATAGTTTATTGAGTCCTCTACTCATAGAAATTATTATTATTTATCCAAGTTACACCCTCTTGAAATTGACTATTCAAACCCTCCTCAAACTTGGACTAACATTAGATTGACGTATAGTCTTTGGGCTACCTACAGTCTAGGTCAAACCTCTAGTTTTGTGGGGCTAGCTCCCCTAATTTTTCACTTAAACCCTCTTTCTAAGACATAATTATATTGTAATGAAAATGGATAAAGGTTAACTTATAAAATAAACCTACACTAATAGTGGTGATGCACCCATACTTAAAAACACTAATGAACCTGATGAAGCCAACAACTGATTAGACCTCTTGACAAAGTTTTAAGAATGAATATTTCATGTGAAGATCAAGTGAAAGATTTGTAGCTTTAAGGCTAAGAACCTAGGTATGCAAAAGACATTATTATCCCATCAACACTTCAATACTCAACCTACCAATACTTCACATAACCTACCTAGACTAGTAACATGAAATTAGGTATATGAAATTAACTATAGAAGATAATGACACTCATACATTTATAAACCAACTCTCGTAAAATAAACTAACATTCAAACATGAAGTCTTAAAATATTATTCTTTTGATTCAAAGGTATAATATATAATTTTTGTAGAGTTTTTATACACCCAGTCAAGGGATGGGATAACAAGAGCTCAATGCCTAATTATTTATAATTGTTATGAGAGAGGAGAGAATAACCCAAGCATAAGAGAGGCCATGAATGAGACCAAGCTGGCACATGGTAGTACAATAGTCATAATCATTCATCTCATGTATTGATGTCCTTTATTGACTCCCTTTTAGCATTGAGGTGAGGTGTGGAGGTTGTAACTTCCCTATTTGACTTCATGTAGAGCCTAACTATGATCAAAATAGCCCATCATTCCATCCAATAAGATTTACAAGGTACAAATGGGGTGTGAATAGGCCTCCAAGAGGCATTAAATTTCCTCATATTTGATGTACATACTGATATAGATTTGAAACTATATCTATTACTTAATAATGGTCTTATTATAGCTTCAATATTCACCCTTAGAGAGGTTTCTTTAGGCCCTTTCTAATTGAGCTATAATATTGGGATAACCCCAGGCTATGGGTCATCTATGATGGGGTTGAACCTCTGAAGAATTATAACTTCCTCTTAATGATCACCTAAACTAATTTTTGTCATAGGGAAAAGGGTTATAAAGGGGGAAAAGGCTCCTAAGAAGGTTAAAATTTAATGCATTAAAAAATATGGACACTCAAATGAGCTTGAACCCACACTAGATCAGCAAAATACAACTATAGCTCACACAACCTCACAATATTGATAATTTCATAAGTATTTCATAGAAGAGATTTAGATAG